>BPTQ01000009.1:153923468-154264205 GCA_019973895.1 Chrysanthemum seticuspe
TTGATATAAACTAATACCGAGTTAGAAATGACTAGAGTTTTCAGTTTATTCGTCTTTATGTTTTTTAATGACAGTGGCACCAGTTTGATTTCGTATCTGAATACAAATGGAATTTCAAAAATCTTCAAGTAAGTTGCATTCTAGCTATTATACATATATTTTTACATTTTTAATGTTAACTAACAAAGTTTGAAAAGGAGGTGTAGTGATCCTGTAACTATAATAACAATGTCCACATTTGACTTTCGAGTGTTGGATAAACTTTTTTTCCACATCAACGTTCACAAGAAACTCTTTTTTGACATATTTGCTTTTGTCGCAAGTCTTCCTGTCTACTATGTTCAATCCCGGTGTAGCTTAAACTCCACGTTTTCTATTTCGGTTCCAGTAGCATCGATGGTGCTGGACAAAGGTATGAACCATTAGAATGGTTGCTGCACTTATATTTCATATCCTGTATTAGCTAATATAATTTGACCCATTGAAAAGAGCAACCTAAATTGACCATTCGTAAGTAAATGTGTTAAAGTTCCAACCACTACTATAGGGACATGGTGCGAGTCGATTTTTAATTAACAAAATAGATCTCAAGTAGGAACTCATAGATTTTGTTTGTGTTTTGACTTTTGAGATCAGTAAAGATTGAGCCATAATCAAATATAGTTGCTTTTCTTAGATGCACCGTTTGCAAAAGAAAGGTTTCTCAAGTAATGTGAAACATGAAATACTGATTATACAATATGATTTGTTAATTTTTATCTGCGTTTCTATTTCAGCTGCAAGATGCAGGATACTGGACAGATGCGGCAACATTGGCAGTGTGCGGGTTCGTTTTTCGACAGACAGATATCGGTTTTTTCTATCTAAAAGTGATTTTTCTGAGAAAGTAGGTCAGTAACCTTCGTATTTATTTATCCCCTTATGGTTTCTATATTTATACAAATCATGTTTACTCACCAGTTTTATCCCCTTATGGTTTCTATATTTATACAAATCATGTTTACTCACCAGTTCGAAATAGGCGTATGTTTGAGTTTCCGTACTTATCCTGGTGATGGTAGAATTATTGATCGTCGTCATGTCTTAGTGGCTCAATCTATAGGAAGTTATGCAACATAACTTTTTGACATGTAAGTAACCTGATTTCATGGCACCATATTCAACTACCTCTACATTTGTGTCATCGTATATGTACGCAGAATACCAATTTCCTTATTACTCATTTTCGAGTTGTTTGTGTTCCCGTCAGAAATACGTGTCACTCATTTATCTGGAAAACTGTGTCACTTCATATCTGTGTCAGAAATACCGCGCCTTCAGAACCAAAAACGATCTTCTAATCGTTTCCAGAAACTCTCTTTCTCTTCCATTACGTTTAACAAGTGAAACCTAGGTATGAAGTGAAATGAAACTGTGTGAGCGTCAGGTACCTTCGTAATTTAATAGTTGATTTTGCAACTTTTATTGATCAGGACTCACCGATTGTAAGGATTGTTGTCACGATTTCTTCAATCTTTAGCTTGAATAAGATGGTAGTTTTACCAGCAGCATCGTGACCAACCATCAAAATTCACATCTCTCTCTTGGCAAACAGTGCGCTAAACAACTTGGTGAAAGTAAGCCCAATCTTTTTTGCTGCTTCAGATATATAGTTATATTTTAGAAGAAGTTTAACACATATACGTACTATCATCAGTCTATCCAGTGTAACTAAACTTCAGACTTTTATTAAATCAGCAAGAAGAACTTCAAAACGGACACGAAGATTAACTTTATAGATAGAAACTTGGATCCCCTTTGAAATATTTAAGACAATTCCCTCAAATACATTAGTAATTATGCTATTATGAAGTATACTTAAGATAGCATAGATCAGCCATTACACTTTATATAATGATCTTGTCATGATGAAAGGGACCAAATATGTCTGAGCCATTATATACATACCTGATGTGGAGATATTTATAACGTTCAATTCACTAGGGCGCAAAAATACAGGAGCCGAGGTTAGATGATACCTTATTTATTGGGTTTATGTGCTTTAGTTTATTCAAAGAAATAAATTGAGTGGAGGTATATATGCTTTGTGGAATGATATCTCTATTGAATACCTATCGTTATTTTGTAGCTTAAGAATTGTATATGAAGTTCTTCATTTGCTATAAGAAGTGAAGTAGGACCGCTAAGATAGTTAATATGATCAAAACCTGTGAAACTTGATATGGGCTACTTAAGATTGACTATTGTTTCACGGGTTTAATATTCCTGGTTTGTGTATTGGTTGAATAAACCTAAGCAATCTAACAATCTTGATAACCTGTAGAATCTGGGAATAAAAATTCATTGTGTGCTCAACTCATTCACAAATTCATATTTACTGAATAATATCTCGAAACTCAATATTTTAGGCCCATGTTTCTCCTTCACAAAATCCTAATCAGAATCTGCATATTCAAGAAGAGTTCAACTCTATAAATCAAGAAAAGATCATACCGACAGTGATTAAGTGGATTCACGATGGCACACACGTTGCTATTGAAGGATCATGGGATAACTCGAGAACAAGGTTTGCATAACTTTGCTACTTTTGTTTTAAAGTGTTTTTGCTTTTCTTGATCACTTTTTTTGAATGTTTTTTCCAGGGAACTATTAGTCGGTTCGGGCATTGATTACTCAATAGTTAAGGGGCTAGCTTCCAACTTTAAGGAAGCCATAAAGATGGATAAGTATACCACAACTTGAAGGTGAGTTAAAAAACACGTTTCCTTGTCCTTAATGAGTTATTCTGCACATTGACGTGTTTGAGAACTTTTTTTTTGTATTTGATATCTTCCGGCAGGCATATACTCAAGTGGCTGGCAATGACCGATGTCCAAACATTGTAAGTTCTTCATGTACCTCATTCCTTTAGGCAACCTACGTAACCTCCAACATGAATGCAAAAGTAACACTTGGAAGTTTTGTAGATAGATAATCGACTCTGGCAGAACTTCTAATCCGGAGCCTGATAAATTAAGGTATCTTAGATGTTTAAGTTTGCAAATTGATGGTGACAAAGTCCTACTTTTAATTCGACCCAAATACAATACCCTTACATACAACAGGATGGAAATTTTTCTAATGTCACCTGTATAAAGATTGCAAAGATCAATATTGATCATAAGGATTGTAGCTTTTTTGAATTGTTGTCTGAAATGTCAAAATCCAAACATGATGAACTGAGATGTAGAACTTCATCGGGTGTTATAAATGCCTTACCAGGCTCTATAATTGAACAATCATGTCTCATCACATACCCTGCCAGGTCATGCATTAGATCATGCATTTTACATATCACATCCATGTTTACCTGCTCCTTGACATCCTGGAAGAAGGACCTTGAGACCAAAGAATTAAAAATTTCTTTTCGAGCACATTTTCCATCCAAAACTCTATCAGTAAATCCTTGCTCATTTTGTATCCTTTCGGAAACAAACAACTATAAGCGAAGCATCGTTTGCCATAGCAATATATAAATATATATCTTCATTGCTATAATGTCTTACATATTTATGTCTTACATATTTACATATTTATGTAAGATATGTAAGATATAATGTCTTACATATTTATGTAAATATGTAAGGCATTAATCACCGGTGAGAAGGCATCGTTTACATAAGACATAAATATGTAAATATGTAAGATATAATGTCTTCATTGCTATGTCTTATATATCGTTTGTATCCGGTGATTAATGTCTTACATATTTATATCCAGTTGCACTCTTGAGAAGGCGCTGGAACTTCAACATAAATATGTAAGACATTAATCACCGGATTTTCTTGCTTTCTCACTGTTGGAATTGATAATATAGGAATTCTTATTTTCAGCTAAAGTCATATTTTTCAACCACTTGAAGAGTTTTGAACACTTGAAGATTCAACTAACTCATGTACTCTTGGCCATTGAAAATTTTGCCTCAACATATACGACATTGGGTCAGGTGGATATGGTATTGAGCGGAACTCAGGCATTTTTATACTGTAATCAAAGTTTATCATCAATAGAAGGGAAGAGTTTAAGTGACCACATGTTCTGGAGACACAACACTGTCGCTATAAA
Source organism: Chrysanthemum seticuspe (assembly GCA_019973895.1). Classification (NCBI taxonomy): domain Eukaryota; kingdom Viridiplantae; phylum Streptophyta; class Magnoliopsida; order Asterales; family Asteraceae; genus Chrysanthemum; species Chrysanthemum seticuspe. The sequence continues at coordinate 153,927,573 of BPTQ01000009.1, forward strand.
GGGCATCTTTAATACAGGAGACAGTCAAGGATAACAAGGGTTAATCGCAGAAAATAAAATGCTCAGTAATTATAAGCATCCAAACATAGTCTCTTCTTGGCTTTTCCGATGAAAGTTCAGAGAGGATTGGGTTCTGAGCTCCACAGATTTGGACGTAAATTGCTAACCCTTGATGAAGTGAAAAAAATGGTGTAAATCTGTTATGTAAGTGTGACCAATTTGATTTTTTGTTGGTTCGATTATTTTTATGAAGTGAGTTTGGATAAATTAAATGTTATGATGATTGGTATTTTTTTTATTTACTTAATTGGAGTTATGGTAAATCAGAAGCACATGAGGTCGGACATGAGGAGGCAATTGCAGCAGTGCGCATAAGCAGAGGTGCACAACCGTTGATGCATTCACATATTTAAAGGATGTTTGTGATGTGTTGAATGATTTTAAAATAAAAGGAAAACAATTGTTATATGTAGGACATCATCATTTGCCAGACAATGGGTTATATTGGAATTGATATTACCTGATGGGAACCTCTCTAATGCAGAGCTGACATATATTAAAGACCATAATGAGGATACGAAACTAATATTTTCTGTTGGGGAATATTGAGACGCGTGTAACTACTAAAGAACCTACGTCGATAACATCCAAGGTATTTCATTTCGGAAAAGACTTTATCATTCAGTGTGAATCAAGGGCATGTGCTATATTAGACGTGCAAAAATAGATGGCCGGGGCGGGCTAAGCAACATATCAGAACAGGTATGACTCCTTCTATTGCATCAACTTAGTTGTGATTAATATCAAACGTAGGCAATCGTTGCCCATAGGTACACCAACTTATACATTTAGATACCATTAAATTGCTGTATAATGGAGATTAAACATTATTTTTTTTTAATTCAAACAACACACGAGCTGTGGGTATAAACATAGTTTGAATATCTATCTAATAATATCTAAATTTAGCGTCATTATAAATCCGGTTTGTTATTTATCACGACGTTATGCAATTGTGTGGCAGAGCCATAAGGTGAAAGATACTTGACTAACATTCTGAAGTTAGTTTACTTTAGTAATGATGATGTTGTGAATTAGCTATCAACTGCAATCTACAACCATATAAAATGCCTCTGACCTCACTGAACCAGTTACACATACACCTTTGTTCAGTCAGTCATGCATTATATAATGGTTGGATAATGTTTATTAGAAAGAACAACGAGCAAATATATTACAAAAGCAATAACGATTCACATGTTCAACATATCACACTATGTTTTTAAGTAGTCAAGTTGACTGAATAATATTGCTCTACGAGTCTACCTTACGGTTTCCCCCAACACCTTTATCTCATTCTACAAATAAATCTACCCTTTTTTTGTTCGATATTGTTGGGAAAAAAAGAAGCTATCTATGTCACACCTGCACCAGTTAGTATCTAACATAATCATTTTTAATAGAAGGCTTTAATTTCTACGTGTCTATGTGATTCGAGGTTCGGAAAGGTGGGTGACGGTATTTGGACACTGGGCAAGTGTTGCTTGAGGGCGCACGTTCAGTTGACCATACTGAAGATATGTTAAGCACATTGCTATCCATGATTCCAGATATTCCGTATTTCCGGTTCAATCCAAGAGGGCTGATGATACAAGAACTGAAAGCAAGCTGGTACATTGTTTATACATCTCTCTCTGTTCAATTCCATATTTTTGTAGACATAAAAGTTGGTTCTTGCCAAATGCTTTATTGGTATCTTGCAAAATTATTTTTAAGGAGTAAGTTTTAATGGTTCTATTGTTTTGGTACATCTAGGAAAAAGAAGCACATAAAAAGAAACGAGATATGAAGTTTGATGATTTTGCTGATGGGGTAGAATCCAAAATGCAGAAGGTTGTTCACATTTCGTGACAAATAAAAGTGGCCTAACAAGTTGATTTTTTGAGTTAATTATTTTTGTAGAGAATGATAATGCACATGCTTTTGCACTATTTGTAGCTATATCATTTGCAGTGTTGCGATTTCAAACAGTTTTTTTATCAAACTCTAAGCTGATTCTTTCTATCAAAGCATCACTGAAGCAACATTCGTATTGGTTTGAACAAGACAAGAAGTTCAATTGCTTAAATATGAGTATTGCGCTTAAAACCAATTCTTAATGAGATGAGAACGATGGTGATATTGATTATATTGACTATTACTCACTCTTTATATCTAATTGATGTTGCATATTGGACATCTTGATCTATACGAGGTGGAAGTTGGAATATGGACCTATAAGAAAGAAAGATATCTGGAGGCTGAACTCGACCTTACAATGAACTAGGTAAGTCATCATAATAACATATACAGGGTTGAATGGGTCGATATTGCTTATTAGTAATCGTCAAGTTATGTGTGACAAGCATAAATAAATACTCTAGATGTAATCTAAAATTTCGAGGAATCTCCCTCCCGACCTTAAAAAAAACTTTGATTTAAGGTGTTAAAATAACATTACCAACTCTTTTTGACTTTTTTTCAAGATGGATAAATTCTAAACAACAGAAATTTTTTTTTATGTAAAAAATTCTTTACGATTACCCTTCTTCTTTCGCTATAGCAAATTATGTCAACGATAATTATAAGACATGTCCGCCCATTGGGCGGGCTTCGACCACTAGTATATATATATATATATATATATATATATATATATATATATATATATATATATGGGGATATCTTGGCTACAAATTTTGTAGCCAATTAGTTACAATCCCTTATATAAAATACACAACCAATGAATCAGGGTCTCACAGAAAATAATCAGGACCCACAAAAAGAATCAGGGACCCACATTTATACACACAAAATTGTAGCCAATTGGCTACAAAAAATTGTAGCTAATATATTCCCTATATATATATATATATATATATATATATATATATATATATATATATATATATATATATATATATATATAGGATAAAGATCAAATAAAAAGACAAATATCCGTAAAAAGATAAAAAGATTTATTTTTTCAAAAAAAGTTCTCGAAAAATTCCAAAAAAATGCCACAAGATCGTGTATGATGGTGCATGAAAATGTTGTGAAGGACTTTTTTCTAAAAGTGAATATTTTTTCCGAAAAAAATTATGAGAAAATACGTTTGTGCATTAAATCGTTTTTTTGTGCGTCAAAAATTGGTTTTTGCACCGAACTTCTTTTGACTTTTTTCATCAAAATAACATTGCGCATCTAATTAAAACAAGTTGAAAATTTTGCGCATCAAAAATTTTTTGCGCATCAAAATTCGTTTTTTGTGCATTAAAAAAAACGTATCAAAACTCAAAATTATAAAAAATGTTTTCACAAAAGTTTTATGCACCAACATACCCGATCTTTTGGAGAATATTTTTTGAAAAAAAAATATTTTTATTCTTTTTACGGATATTTGTTTTTTTATTTTAACTTTACTATATATATATATATATATACTCCCTTATAAAACACCAATATTTCCAACCTAATACCCAACCTACATTTTAAGATTCAGCCACACCAACCAAACTCCAAACCTTAAATTTACATGCACCAAACCAATATCCAAACATAAAATATTACCAAACCAACAAAACCACAAATTACTACCCTCCTTTCCATTTACTTCCATTTTTTAACCACAAAACAAAACACACACACACAACACTCTCATCTCTCACCTCACAATGAAACACAGAAAACTCTCTTCTCACAACTACCAAAACCCTCTCAAAACTCTCATCTCACAACAACTAAAGCACTCCCCTCTTCCACACTCCAAAACTCCCACCACCGACACCCTTCACCGCCGGAACCGTACACCGCCATCACTCCTCAACCGTCGAACCCTTTCCAAACTATCAACGGAAACACCTCTCCACCATCGAGACCCGTACAACCACCGAAAAGCCCCGCATCACAACATATTTAAGTTTTGGTTTTTTTTTTTATTGATTTCTTTTTTTGCCAGATCTAAATTTATATAATATTTTTTTTCAGATCTTGCCCGAATCCACTGTTGTCGTTGCTGATGCTTCTGCCGCCGCTGCTTTTGGCGTCCTAGATGTTGCCGCCGCTGCTATTGCTACCATTTTGAGTTATATAATATGAGGTGGTGAGTTTTTTTCATAATGAGTTTCTTTTTTAAATCTTTTAATCAGATTATTATTTTATAAATCTAGCTTTTTCTTGAGTAGTTTTTTATAAATCTGATAAGTTGAAAAAAAGATGTTTGAATTATTGTTAGACTAAAAAAAGGTAATATGCTTACATAAAAGTATTAGTGTAGGAAAATCGATGTATTCAAAGAGTGTTAGCAGTGGGAAACTATTTTTTAGCTTGCGTGGTAGCCAAGCTTGAACACGTTTCATTGATTTTTCTTACACGCCCCTAAATAGTTAAGAAAATGCATAAAGTTTTTTTTTTTTCTTTTCTTATAACAAGCATAAAGCTTACTTGCATTTTATCAATTTGGTCTTTGAAAGATACTAATATTGCTTTCTTTTCCGTTAAATATTTACTTATTCGTTTTTTAATATAATATATTTTTCTTTTCTGTAAATGTCGTTTTTTTTTTTTTTTTTTTATGAAAATCTGATTTTTATTGTTATTTATTAGATCTAACAATAGAAAATTCAAACATTGTTATGTGCGGGTACTCAAATATCAAATGCAACATTTAATTTTGTTTGCATTTTTGGAATTTGTCCTAAGCTATGCAACTACATTGTTATGTGCGGGTATTACAATTTTTCAATCTTAGTTAACTATTTTCAACTTAAAACTCTACTATAGGAAAACATTTACACATAAATTCAACATACCAAATTTGTTGAAGACTTTATTAGTGGAGCTATGCAACAATGTCATCAGAAGAATAGTTCTTGGGAAATGATTCCCTAACACTGCAAATACAAATTCTCGAAAGCAAATTATTCGCAGCTGAGATTTTGTCGAAGACTGGACACCGCTGCCGCTAGGAGCGGGTACTCGGCTAGTATATATATATATATATATATATATATATATATATATATATATATATATATATATATATATATATATATATATATATATATATATATATATATATATATATAGTCCGTCATTAGCCCGGATAAGTCTAATAAGTTTGTCCAAACTCGTCATATCCGATATTTATCCAAGGTTAGTCCAATATGATTCAGGTTATAATCCGTATTATTCAAGTCCAATAATATTAGTATAGTACAATTGTTCAATAATGTTCAACCCGATAGTTTTAGTCTACTTCAAATATGATTCGGGTTCCAAATTAACAATCCCAAAGCACTTATCATAACTAATAATGATAAGTTTGGATATGAGCTCATACGCTCGAACTTGCAACCCTTTGGGTTTTCTGATTATACCGAGGTAAACAAACACCCTCAACCCGCACCGTAATCTGGGATGCGGTGTGGCTCGAAACAAGCAAGACCAAACGCCCCCTTATGGCGGCTGTTTTGGCTGGGCAAAAACAACAAACAAACAGCCCAATTGGCTGTGACAGCAACCAAACTGAACGCACCTTTATGTGCAGAAAATAAGCAGACAAGCGCAACCATTTTGGGCTGGAAATAAGCAAACTAACACACTCTTTGTGTGCAGAAAATCAGCAACACAATACACTTGTTTATGTAGAAACTCAGTAGCCAAATACACTTTTTCTATGTAGAAAATCAGCATTCAAATACACTTGTTTATGCAGAAAATTTAGCAGCCAACTACACCCATTTATGCAGAAAAATCAGCATCCAAATACACTCATTTATGCAGAGAAATCAAATGAAACGCACCCCTTTTTATGGCTAAACAAGCATAATAAATGACGAAAGTATGCAAACCAAACACACCATGTGGGGCTGCTGTTACGCACAAACAAGCACCATTTTGGGGTTGTTTCGTTGGCGGAAACACACAAACCAACGCACCCTTTGTTGCTTCTCCTAGTTCAAATAAAGAAGAACAAACAAGCACACCCTTCGGGGTGGCTGTGAACTGATTCCCCAGACAAACAAAATGCTCTCTTGAGTGTTTCTTTGCATAACCAAAAATCAAATACCCTCGCTGCTGTTTCAGAGTTAACCCGAACCAAGAAGCACACATTCGTGGTGTGACTTTTAACTAATACAATTAATACCAAACGCACTCTACGATGGGTCATGGTGTGGGTCGAAGCAGCCAAGCCAAATGCATCTGAGTGGGGTTGCTGTTTGGTGGCTAATCCTACGAGCCAACACCAATTTGGTGTGGTTTTCAGCCTGCGACTCTAATAGGTCGACTGAACCCAAACGGTTCTTGACCTGACCCGAATCAATAACAAACAACAAACACCTTTTGTTTATCTTTACCGCATGATTCTTAATCAAACTCATTTGTTTAAATCGGGTAAACAAAAGAAGCATTAAAGATGAGTTTCGTGAACTTAGCATACCACAAAAGACGGCGAGGAGATATGTGGTGATGGAGGATTGGCTAAGGTGGTTATCTCGAACCAATTAAACCCTAATGTGGCCCTTGATCCTCCTTGATCCTGATGATGGTTGGCGAGGTGATGGTGATGGCGTGGCTGTGATGGTGTGACTGATTGGTGGTGAGGTGATGGTGAAGTTGAGGTGGGGCGTCGCTGGTGATATGGGAGATGGAAGAGAGGAGTTATTCTTCCCCCCCCCCTTTTTTATACTAATGGCTAATGAGAAGAAGGAGATCAGATATGTATATGGCGGTTTGGTAAAAAAAAGTAGGGCGGTTCGTGTGTAAAAAAAATTATTACTTAACGATTAAGTTTTAAGATATAGCGGTTATTTGGTTATAGTTTGATCCCAGTAATTTCAAATAGTTTAAGTTGCGAAACTTTATATTGGGTAAGGCGAAGCTTAAAAAAATGTTAAAAGTTATTAATAAACTCAATTGTACGACTCTGTCGTGGACTATCGGAGTGTTTAAACGTTTTTTAAACTAAAACAAGTTTAAAGTGATATTAAATAGAAGTTAATAGTAGATTTAATAACCTGAAAAGTTTCGTGAAAACTCCTATAAATGGCAAACGTTTTGTTTGAACGTTAAATAATCATACGATAACAAAATAACGTAAAATGGTAAATAAGAGTCCAAAAGTTTTATACTTGACATATAAGGCTGTTTACTTGAAATAACATAAGGCATGTTGGTGTTTGTGAGCACGTTTATCGGCAATGTGAGTTACGTCACACTAGTTGGTCATGGTGATCAGGTAAAGTGATTATGTTTAATCTTAAAAACATTAGACTTAGAGAATGGGAAGTATTCACTCCTTATAATATTATATTAGTTAATACAAGGTGAAATTTACCGGTGGTTACAGTCCCACCCCCTTAAGGGAACTTCGTCCCGAAGTTCAGTGAGTGTTGTCTGCTGACGGTGTGTTTGAGTTCATCTTTACGTTCCCGTGTGAATTCAGGACCGTCTTCTAAGTTCCATCGAACTTTGACAATAGGAATGCGACTTTACTTAAGTCGTTTGACCTCACGGTCCGTGATCTCGTTAGGTCCTTCATTAAAGTCCAAACATTAATCAATCTTGGTCTCTTCCAGAGAAATAGTGTGTGTCTCATCAGTATATTAAATCTCCAGAATATACACACGAGGGGCGACATGTACACTGCTAAGTTCGGGTGGTAGCTCGAGTCTGTAAGCTGCCAATTTAATTTTAGCAATGATTTTGAAAAGTCTGATGTTGAGATGTCTGGGAGGAGGTGCAATTATTTGTGGTGTATTATGATCTTCACAACCGAAGAGTTTAATATGGCAGTGCCAGTTGGAGGGCTGAAAACTCCGGGGAACCAAATATTGTGGGGCCAGATGGAGGCGATGCAGGAGTAAATGTTATATCAGTGGTTAGGGGTTGCTCTTACAAGGAGTTATGGAGCTACAAGCTCAACAATTTCAAAGTCACGGAAAGAGCTGTTGGTTTGACTCGTTGGTTTGAGTGGATAGAGTCGGTATTTCTAATCATCAACTATGTTGAACACTGCAAGGTCAAACATGTCGCAAGCATATTTCTGAATGATGTTTTGTCATGGTAGAATGTTGTTGCTCAATGTATTATTATTGAGAATACTTATAAGATTATTTGGACTAAGTTGAAGAAGTTATAATCAAGAAGTATTGCCCTTGGAATGAGGTGTAAGAAATGAAGGTGATTTTTGGGACCTTGTTGTCGACGATGTTAAAATCACGAATTATATCCGTTGTATTTTTTTGCTCAAGAGTTGACAGTATTGTCAATTGTAAGTTATACAAGTATCCTTGTCTGAGATGGACAGTTAGGTTAGATGTTCGTGACCTTGAAGGGATTATATTTTAGTAAGATTGGTTTTCATACGTGATGTTATAAGATAGTTTCGCAAAAGTTGATGTTTTGATGTTTCTCAGAGTAAGAAAGTTTGATAAGGTTTGGCCGGAAATTTCAAATTCGTAAGAACAAGTACCTTCAGAAAATGTCATCACAAGTTTTATCGTTGACGAAAATGAAACTTTAAAGGAAGGTTCTTGGATGTGAAAGCGTGATGAGTGTCTAAATACTCATCATTTTTGTACAATATAAACTGCAAAATCATCTGAAAACACTCAGAAACACATCAAAATGATCAAAATATCACAAATCAGTGTTTTATGTGTTTTAAATGCAAAAATATCAAAATCAGATGAAAAACGTATCAAATTTGCAAAATTGGCAGTTTTAGTCCCCCAAGTTTCAAAAATTGTAAAAAAACAGTCCCTGAGCACAAAATTTCAAAAGAAAAGTCACCAAAGGTCCTTTTTAAATCATAACTTGTCAAATTTAGTCCTTTGGTGAAAAATATAAAAAGTTTGAGAAAATTGCAAAAGTGGTCCTTCAACTTTGAAAATTGGCAGAATTAGTCCCTGGAAAATGTGAAAATGACAGCTTTGGTCCTTGTACTTTATGAGAGTGTCACTTTTGGTCCCTTGAAACAAGTTTGATGAATTGGCAGCTGATGAGTGTGTAAATACTCATCATTTTTGTACTGTTTAAACTGCTAAAACATCTGAAAACACTCAGAAATGCATCAAAATGATAAAAATATCACAAACAAGTGTTTTATATGTTTTAAATGCAAAAATATCAAAATCTGGTGAAAAACGTATCAAGTTTGCATAATTGGCAGTTTTAGTCCCCCAAGTTTGAAAAATTGTCAAAAACAGTCCCTGGTAAAACCAAATAAAGAAAAATATCATTTTAAGTCCTTAGGGATTCAAAAGTTGTCAAAATTGGTCCTTGAGATTCAAATTTACAAAATTACAACTTTAGTCCCTGAACTTTGGAAATTGGCAAAAATAGTCCTTTGAAAATAGGAAAATGGCAAGTTTAGTCCTTGCACTATTGAAGGTTGTCAATTTTAGTCCTTATGGTAACTTTGGAAAAATGACAGGAATAGTCCTTCAAGTTTTCAGAATTGCAACTATAGTCCTTGTCATAATAACCTAAGCTACTTGTCAAAACCCATTTGACCCTGCCATTTAAAACCCTTTGGACCCCTGCCTTGTGACCCCTTTCTGTTTTGAACCCCCAAGTCAAAGATAGTCAAAATCCAGAAAAGGCGCCCAAACACTGTTTATCTTCCACCTCATGCTTCTGCTTCCCCAGCTGTTACCTGCTCCATCCCATCACCTTTCCACACCCCTCATCATCACTAGCCACCCACAATTAATGCCACCCCCCCCCCCTACTTGCCTGTTACAGTGCTTATAAGTCAAAAAGGCATTTCCCGCCAAAAATGGAAAAACAGGTAACTCACTCAAAAATCACCCATTGGTCAATCAAAGAGGTGGGATCTGCTCATAATGCCACGTGGAGCAATTTGGAAGCATAAAAGAAGAAGAAAGGATAAAGTTGAAGCAGTAGTTAATTTTTCAATTTCACTTGTATGTCGTAATTTATTTTCTATGTTTTAAAGTAGCTAGAAGTTGTAACTCTTTGTTTGAAGATATTAAATTAAGCTTTTTAAGTGTATCTAAACTATTACCAAGTATCATCTCAAGTTTTTATTCAGATTTCATGTTTTGTGCCACTGTTCTAAATTTCAAACTCAAACTCTGGTATTCAAAGCTTCAATAAGCTTTATTTAAGCTCAAACCAACTTACTTAAGCTCTATATAGCTTTTTGTAAGCTTAAAGAATCAGTTTAATCAAGTTCCATGGAAAGTCAATAAAAGTCAACTGTGAAGGCAATTTGGTTCAAATCTGGTTGGAAATGGATACAGGGTGTTGCAGAGATGAAATGGGTTGGATTTGGATTAGTATAAGTGTAGTAATGGTGTTGGGTTAAGCTGCATAAACAGCTTGGACTTTTGTAAGTTAGTACCCTCAAACTCAGTTTTTCCATTTGCAGCTTGTGTGTGTATTTGTTTCTGTGATCATAAATGGTTTAAACATGTTTAAATAGTAGTAATTAGTTCAACTTAAGTGATATCAATCAGTGGTCTGTGCTAGTTAAGTAGTTGGTCATTAAAAAGTCATATCAGTTTATAACTAGTGTTTGGAATAACTTTCAAATCTGTGGTATAGACTAGTTATTCAGTTTTGAATGATTGGTACATGTTTAGTCAGGGTATAGTGAGTCAAATCAGGCTCTTGTTACAACAGAAACACTCAAAAAGTCAAAATTATCTATTAACCTGTCTTACTGTCTCACTGTTGGAATTTTTGGGTGTGCAAAATCTTGATTTGAATATTAAAGTGTTAAACATTGCTTGCCTTGTATTCATTACACCATATTACTTCATATCAAGTCATTAAATTGGATCTAAATTTCACCAAAGTCAAATGGTAACTGATTTTCAAAAAGTCAAAATGTCAAAAAATGGTTTTATGCAGATATTGTAGCTTCTGCATAGGATTCATTCAAGGTTTTAAGGTCCTGATTTTTGGTCTACAAATAGTTTACTTGGTTGTATTTGAGCTCCCATAACTGTTTTTAGCTCAAGTATTTTGGATAAGCTTGGGCACAAGCTCAAAGTGAGCCCTAGGTGCCCTGCACCACTCAGTATTCACTGAGTGGATTTCTCAGCTTTTGGTCAAGCTTGTGCAGAGCTTGTATAAGCTTGTAAAGGTCTGGTCTTTTGGTTCCAAGTAGCTTCCTAGGTCTAGTTTAAGTTTTGATAATTGGATTTTAGATTGCAGCTTATTTGGTTGCTTATTTTTAGTCTGCAAGATAACACCAAAATCTGATTTAAGCTTATACTCACAAACATCAAATCTGTGTTAACTTGCTATCCTGTGGTTAAAGCTTATTGTTTTTAGTTGAGATTTGGTTAATTTAGTATATTATTGCTTCTGTGATCAGTGGGTTGTTTATTTGGTACACTTTAGCTTATTAAAGTGCTTATTAATAAGCTCATTTCATAGCAGTCCCATAATCTTCCACACACCACTATGTTTTTCCATTTTTCATAGATTCCTAGTATAATTTTAGAGTTTTCCTGAAATTTTCACATTTTTCCATAACAGTTTGCTATTTTTCTTAATTAAAAACAGTTTTTAGGATTATTTAAATAGCTTTTAATAGAAAAAATTCAGAAAAAGTCCAAAAAAATAATTTTTCATTTTTATTAAGTTTAGATAAATATAAAAAGTAGAAAAAGTAATTTTCTAGATTTTTCATAGCTTATTTGGTAATTTTTATTGATTTAATTAGTTTTTAATAGTTTAAAATTCATAGAAAATAGAAAAATAATCAGAAAAATACAAAAATAGTTTTGAAAATTCTAGTTTGATATTTTAGACTTTTCCATTTCATAATTTTAATTTTCTAGCTTTATTTCCTAATTTTTTGTAATTTAGGTTATTATTTAATAGTTAAAAATAGTTTTTAATTAATAATAATTAGATAATTAGTTATAAAATTAATTTTCTTTTTCTAAAAAGTTTCTTTTATCATTAGGTTTATAAAAATATCAGTTTCATATTTTTAGGGTTAATATTGTGGTAGTTTCACTTTTTAATTTGTACGTCGCGTAGATTTTAATTTCAGTTTTATAAAAACATAAAAACAAAAACATCAGTTTAAAATAGTGATAGCGTTTATTTAATAGATTTTAACTTTTTAATTTCCTTTAATCTTCTGTAGTTTATAAACAACTCAAAATCCTTACTGACCACTATCCTTAGTGGTTAATCGACATCTGATTGTGTTTAACACCAGTCATCCTCCGTGGGACATAACGACCCGGGAATCCACTGTATTCTCTGATCTTCATTGCATTTGTGTTTAAGCTGTTTAAAGTCTATTTGACTTGACTGTTTAGCACCAATCAAAATTTTGGCGCCGCTGCCGGGGAGGCTGTAAGCGTGTTCTAAAACATTTTTCAGACCCGTACTTGCACATATACCACAGTTTGTAAAAAGTTTTCTGTAAAGTTATAACAAAATCAAAAAGTTCATTAACACTTTTCCTAAAGTGTTAAAAACACCAAAAAAATATAAAACAACAAAACAATCGTAACGTTTTCTGACTTGTGTTTCTTTTAAGGTGATTCTTAAAGGAATACGATTTGGTTAGACGAGACGATACCAAAAATATTGTCCAAAAGTTTTTAAACCCATCAGCACAGATCTGTACCTACGTCTTTTCAGTGATACTTAATATATACATAAAAATCAACCACCGCAAATCAAGGCAGTGCACTACCTAACTGGGGGTGCGACCATAATAAGTTCCCGAACATCAGATTTAAAACTTGCCTTTGTGTCACTTGTGATTTGGTGTACCTTTTTCAAAGAAGCCATTTCATTTGGGATTATTGGTTAAGTTCACTTGTGTTTTGCCTCATTTGTTTTGAAAACTGATTTTTATACTTAGTGCATGCGCACTCGTTCTTCCAGTTCTACAAGTCCTTTGTCAGAACTTGGAAAGATTCCTCGTAGACGTAGAGGACGTTCTGCTCCATCAGCTGTGACTGAGGAACGTCTACCACCACCACCACCTGCTGTAATGGCAGAAGATAAGCCGATGAATGAGCTTCTCCAAGCACCCATCGAGGGTTACGGAGATGCTATTGTTGTCCCAGCCATCGTGGCTGACACTTTTGAGCTCAAAACCGGGTTACTTAATCTGGTAACCCAAAGCCAATTCTATGGTTTTGAGCGGGACGATCCTCATGCACACATTCGATGGTTTAACAAGATTGCATCTACCATCAAGTATAAGAATGTCCCACATGAAGCTATCAAGCTTCTTCTGTTCCCATTTTCTCTAGAGGGACAAGCCCGGAATTGGCTTGAGAAACAACCCCCTCGTTCCATTGAGACATGGGAAGATTTAGTCACAAAGTTTGTGAACGAATTCTATCCTCCATCCCGAACTACAAGTCTTAAGAATGAGATAATGAAATTTTCTCAGAGATTTGATGAATCATTCGGGGAGGCATGGGATCGTTACAAAGACTTGCTCCGCAAGTGTCCGCATCATGGTTTTACCGAGTTAATGCAAATGGATACTTTCTACAATGGTCTGAACCAGGCCAATCAAGACTCTCTAAATGCCTCCGCGGGAGGTAATTTCTTGAGCAAGACCACTAAAGAAGCCTTGCAAATCATTGAGAACAAGTCCCAGGTCCGTCCTTTCCGCACAAAGACATATCATACTGAGTCTAATGCTGGACCTTCTACTTCATCTCCCGTGAGTACATCTAGCACCGATGCTAAGATTGACAAACTCACGGATATTGTTCAGGCCTTGGTTCTTGCTAACCAGAAGAAAGTCACTTTCACACAAGCACCATCATATGGCGAAGTGAAGAAAGTTGAAGTTTGTGTTACTTGTGGTGGTCCTCATGCATACTACAACTGTACTGCCACCGATGGTAGTCCGTTTGAAGCTAATGCTATAGCCGGTACTTCAAATCAAGGAGGTAATCAATACCGTCCTCAAAATGAACCAAACTACCGTGCTAACACTTATCAGGCACCACCCGGTTTCAACCAGAATCCTAACCGGAATCAGAACCAACAAAGAATGAACCAAGGTTATCAAAACCAGGGTAATTTCTATTCCGGGCCCAACCAAGGTTTCCAACAACAAGGAAATCTTAATCAAAACACTTACAACCGAGGGAATCAATTTCAGGGGAATATGAACCCTAATCAAGGGAATTCTGGCTATAACCAGAACATACGGCCTCAAATTGTTCCTCCTCCTCCTCCTCCTGTGTCAACATCTGATGAGCTTTTAAGGCAATTCATGAAGACTCAAGAGGAGACAAATAGGTTGTTGGTCAGTCAGATCGCTGAATTGAAGAAGTCTTTAAATGATCGACCCTCGGGCTCAGGTACTCTACCTAGCAACACGATCGCTAATCCGAGGGGCGATGCAAAGGCGATCACGACCAGAAGTGGTGTTTCGTATGATGGACCCGCTATTCCTACTACCTCTTCTTCTTCTCTCCCGAAGGTAGTGGAAAGTGAACCTGAGGCGACAACGGACAAGGAACTTCCTACTAATAACGGAAGTACCAGCACTGTCCATCCTCAGGTTGTCCAGAAACCAAAATCCAATCCAGGAGTTGTTTTTGAACCTCCTGTAGCTCCCATTGGAAAATCCAAATCTTCTATCCCTTACCCATCACGTTTACATGAGCAGAAGCTCCGCGAGAAAGCTGGTCATCAAATGGAAAAATTCTTTCAAATTTTCCAAGAACTTCATTTTGACATAAGCTTCGCGGATGCTATCATGTTGATGCCCAAGTTTGCATCAACTCTCAAACACATGCTAAGCAACAAGGAAAAGCTGTTTGAAATGGCTAAAACTCCACTGAACGAGAACTGCTCTGCAGTTATCTTGAAGAAGCTTCCCGAGAAGCTTGGAGATCCTGGAAAGTTCCTCTTACCTTGTGTATTTCCAGGGATGGTTGAATGCTTTGCCTTGGCTGATCTTGGTGCAAGCATAAACCTGATGCCTCATTCAGTATGGAAGAAACTTTCTCTTCCGGATCTTACTCCTACATGCATGACTCTCGAGCTTGCAGATCGTACAATATCCCGTCCTCTTGGAATTGCCGAGGACGTGTTTGTGAAAGTAGGAAAGTTCCATTTTCCGGCTGACTTTGTAGTTGTTGATTTCGATGCTGATCCACGGGTTCCTCTCATTGTTGGAAGAGGATTCCTGAGAACGGGCCGTGCTCTCATTGATGTATTTGAGCAAGAAATCACATTACGTGTTGGGAATGAAGCTGTCACCTTTAACCTTGATCAAACTTCGAGGTACTCCGCAAACTATGATTCTGAATCGGTTAACCGAATCGATATCATTGATGTTGCTTCTGAAGAGTACTCTCAAGAAGTTCTGGGTTATTCTCATAATTCTGTGAGTGGGAATCCCACCACATCTTCTCAACCTATCATAGCCAATTCTACTCCTTCTCTCACTCCATTTGAGGGAAGCGACTTCATCTTGGAAGAGATTGAAGCATACTTGGCTAGTGATTCTGTTCCATGGGAAATTGATCACGCTCCAATTGACATCGAGGGGGACATACTTCTCATTGAGAAAATGCTTAAAGATGATCATTCATCAACCCCTCACATCAGTGATGCAATTCCTGAAGAGATTAATCACCATGAGATTAATCCGGAGGGAGATATTCTTGTTCTTGAGAAGTTGTTAAATCAGGACACTTCTCCTCCTCTCCCCCCGTCAACCTTCATAACAAGGAAGTCAAGTCAGTTGAGAAAACTGAAGAATTTCCTGAAGTCGAACTTAAGGACTTACCGCCTCATCTCGAGTATGCATTTCTTGAAGGTGATGATAAATTACCTGTCATTATTGCTCGAGATTTGAGTAAAGATGAAAAGACTGCTCTCATAAAGGTCTTGAAGTCACACAAGCAAGCAATTGCTTGGAAACTCTCCGACATCAAGGGTATCAACCCTGAGTTTTGTACTCACAAAATCTTGATGGAGGATGACTTCAAGCCAGCAGTTCAACATCAGAGAAGGGTGAATCCAAAAATCCATGATGTTATCAAACAGGAGGTTATCAAACTTCTTGATGCAGGATTGATTTACCCAATCTCAGATAGTCCTTGGGTTAGCCCGATTCACTGTGTTCCAAAAAAGGGTGGCATAACTGTTGTCACGAATGAAGAAAACGAGTTAATTCCAACTCGATTGGTTACGGGATGGCGTGTCTGTATTGACTATCGTAAGTTGAATGACGCCACCCGTAAAGACCATTTTCCTCTACCCTTCATGGACCAGATGCTTGAGAGATTAGCAGGGAACGAATACTATTGTTTCCTTGATGGTTTCTCGGGTTACTTTCAGATCCCCATTGATCCACAGGATCAAGAGAAGACCACATTCACCTGCCCATACGGAACTTTTGCCTACAAACGTATGCCTTTTGGCTTATGTAACGCTCCAGGCACGTTCCAACGCTGTATGATGGCCATATTCCACGACATGATCGGGGAAACAATGGAGGTGTTTATGGATGACTTCTCAGTCATCGGGGATTCATTTCAGACATGTCTCTCCCATTTAGACAAAATGCTTAAAAGGTGTGAAGACACCAATCTATGTCTAAATTGGGAGAAGAGTCACTTTATGGTCAAAAAAGGCATAGTCCTTGGCCATAAGATTTCAAAAAATGGGATGGAGGTAGATAGAGCAAAAGTTGATGTTATTGCTAAACTACCTCATCCCACTACCGTCAAAGGTATTAGGAGTTTCCTTGGTCATGCCGGGTTTTATCGTAGATTCATACAGGATTTTTCCAAAATCGCTCGGCCTATGACCCATCTTCTTGAAAAAGAAGCTCCTTTTATCTTCTCTCCTGAGTGCGTCGAAGCTTTTGAAACACTAAAGAAAAGGCTTACGGAAGCACCCATTCTAGTTGCCCCCGACTGGGATCTACCCTTTGAGCTCATGTGCGATGCAAGTGATTTTGCTATCGGTGCAGTCTTGGGGCAACGCAAAACAAAGCATTTTCAGCCTATACACTACGCAAGTAAGACTATGACTGAAGCTCAAACCCATTACACCACTACAGAAAAAGAACTATTAGCTGTGGTGTATGCGTTTGAGAAATTTCGGCCATACCTCATCTTGACCAAATGCGTGGTGTATACGGATCACTCGGCTCTTAAATATCTCTTTGAAAAACAAGATGCAAAGCCGAGATTGCTCCGTTGGGTTCTCCTCCTCCAGGAATTTGATATCATTATACGTGATAAAAAAGGAGCTGAGAACCTAGCTGCTGATCATCTATCCCGATTAGAGAACCCTCACCAGGATGTGTTCGAGAAAAAGGAAATAAATGAAACATTTCCTCTCGAGACACTCAATGCGGTTTCTTTTCGTGGAGACTCTACTACCCCATGGTTTGCTGACCTTGCAAATTACCATGCGGGTAACTTCATAGTGAAAGGGATGTCGTCCCAACAGAAGAACAAGTTCTTCAAGGATGTTAAACATTACTTCTGGGACGACCCTTTCTTGTTTAAAATCTGCGCGGATCAAGTCATCAGGCGATGTGTATATGGTCAGGAAGCTATTGACATTCTCAAGGCTTGCCATGCTGGACCTACTGGGGGACATCATAGCCCCAACTACACCGCCAAGAAGGTGTTTGATTCCGGATTCTATTGGCCCACAATCTATAAGGATGCCCATGAATTCGTCAAAGCCTGTGACGCTTGTCAACGTCACGGGAATATCTCACAAAAGAATGAAATGCCACAAAACGCCATTCAAGTGTGTGAGATCTTTGACATCTGGGGCATTGACTTTATGGGGTCATTCCCTTCTTCTCGCGGTAATAAGTACATACTCGTGGCTGTTGACTACTTGTCAAAATGGGTTGAAGCCAAGGCTTTACCCACCAACGATGCCCGAGTTGTAGTGAAATTCTTAAAATCCTTGTTTGCTAGGTTTGGAACTCCACGAGCCATAATCAGTGATCGTGGTACGCATTTCTGCAATGACCAGTTTGAAAGAGTCATGCAGAAGTATGGTGTAACTCACCGTCTCTCTACTGCGTACCACCCCCAAACTAGTGGGCAAGTGGAAGTTTCAAACCGGGGGATTAAAAGAATTCTGGAGAGGACGGTTGGCGAAAACCGTGCCTCTTGGTCGGATAAGCTAGATGACGCACTCTGGGCCTTCCGTACAGCTTACAAAACACCCATCGGGTGCACTCCATACAAGCTGGTATACGGGAAGGCATGTCATCTACCTGTTGAGTTAGAGCACAAGGCATACTGGGCCTTGAAGCATGCCAACTTTGATATTCAGACTGCTGGTGATCACCGGAAAGTTCAAATGAATGAATTAAATGAACTCCGTGATCAAGCATACGAGAACTCTTTGATCTATAAAGAAAAGACAAAGAAGATTCATGACTCAAAGATCAAAAACCGCGTTTTCAACGTTGGTGATCGAGTCCTTCTTTTTAATTCAAGATTGAAGATTTTCTCGGGAAAGCTTAAATCCCGCTGGTCTGGACCATTTACTATCACTAAGGTTTATCCTTATGGTACCATTGAGTTATCTCAACCCGATGGTCCTGACTTTAAAGTGAATGGTCATCGGTTGAAGCATTACTTTGGAGAGGACATTCCTCCTGTGATTGTCCCGGATCTTCAAACTTTCCCCATGAACCAATGAATGCGGGGATCGAGTCAAGCTAGCGACTCGGGTATCAAAAACAGTAGCATGTTACATGGGTTTTCACCCGTGTGTACCACCCTAGTGTGGGGGAGTTGCCCCACATGTTGTGTATATAAGAAACTCTAAAAAAAAAAAAAAAAAAAAAAAAAAAAAAAAAAAAAAAAAAAAAAAAAAAATCCTTGCTGAATAATGGCCTAAGTATTTCCCTTTTACGTTCTATGTTTCGGCATAACCGCCGGTACTTTGAATATTGAGGGCAATATTCATTTCTAAGTGTGGGGGGAATTCTCACGAATTTTATCATGTAATTATACCGCCTAATTCCCCCATTTTTGGCCAAAATTTTTTTTGGAGTAAGTGTTTTACACTTACTCATTTGGTTATCAGTCCGCCATGTCTGTAAGACAAAAGGATTGGCTAATCCAGGAGCAAACGGCTCTTGGTAAAGATATCTCAAATCCGTTGACGGCTTGCAATTTGCCCAAAATTGTATGGTATTCAGCTCACCATATCCTAAAAAGTGAAGAGTTGGCTAGCCCGCAAGTTTATGGCTTGTGGTAAAGGCAGTTGGAAAACCATAATTGGTAATCGACTCACCAAAGATATTTTATCTAAGAGTTGGCTAGTCCAGAAGCAAACGGCTTCTGGTAAAGACAAATCAAATCCGTTGAAAGCTGGTGGTTTGCTCAAAATCACATGGTTATCAGTGTACCATGGTTCTTACTTGAACTGAAACATTTGGCTACTCCAGAAGTAATGGCTTTTGGTAAAGAGATTCAAATCCATTAATTTTTCTTAAATCATTGCTAGGGACTAGCAATATCTTAGTATGGGGGATTGATGAGTGTGTAAATACTCATCATTTTTGTACTGTTTAAACTGCTAAAACATCTGAAAACACTCAGAAATGCATCAAAATGATAAAAATATCACAAACAAGTGTTTTATATGTTTTAAATGCAAAAATATCAAAATCTGGTGAAAAACGTATCAAGTTTGCATAATTGGCAGTTTTAGTCCCCCAAGTTTGAAAAATTGTCAAAAACAGTCCCTGGTAAAACCAAATAAAGAAAAATATCATTTTAAGTCCTTAGGGATTCAAAAGTTGTCAAAATTGGTCCTTGAGATTCAAATTTACAAAATTACAACTTTAGTCCCTGAACTTTGGAAATTGGCAAAAATAGTCCTTTGAAAATAGGAAAATGGCAAGTTTAGTCCTTGCACTATTGAAGGTTGTCAATTTTAGTCCTTATGGTAACTTTGGAAAAATGACAGGAATAGTCCTTCAAGTTTTCAGAATTGCAACTATAGTCCTTGTCATAATAACCTAAGCTACTTGTCAAAACCCATTTGACCCTGCCATTTAAAACCCTTTGGACCCCTGCCTTGTGACCCCTTTCTGTTTTGAACCCCCAAGTCAAAGATAGTCAAAATCCAGAAAAGGCGCCCAAACACTGTTTATCTTCCACCTCATGCTTCTGCTTCCCCAGCTGTTACCTGCTCCATCCCATCACCTTTCCACACCCCTCATCATCACTAGCCACCCACAATTAATGCCACCCCCCCCCTACTTGCCTGTTACAGTGCTTATAAGTCAAAAAGGCATTTCCCGCCAAAAATGGAAAAACAGGTAACTCACTCAAAAATCACCCATTGGTCAATCAAAGAGGTGGGATCTGCTCATAATGCCACGTGGAGCAATTTGGAAGCATAAAAGAAGAAGAAAGGATAAAGTTGAAGCAGTAGTTAATTTTTCAATTTCACTTGTATGTCGTAATTTATTTTCTATGTTTTAAAGTAGCTAGAAGTTGTAACTCTTTGTTTGAAGATATTAAATTAAGCTTTTTAAGTGTATCTAAACTATTACCAAGTATCATCTCAAGTTTTTATTCAGATTTCATGTTTTGTGCCACTGTTCTAAATTTCAAACTCAAACTCTGGTATTCAAAGCTTCAATAAGCTTTATTTAAGCTCAAACCAACTTACTTAAGCTCTATATAGCTTTTTGTAAGCTTAAAGAATCAGTTTAATCAAGTTCCATGGAAAGTCAATAAAAGTCAACTGTGAAGGCAATTTGGTTCAAATCTGGTTGGAAATGGATACAGGGTGTTGCAGAGATGAAATGGGTTGGATTTGGATTAGTATAAGTGTAGTAATGGTGTTGGGTTAAGCTGCATAAACAGCTTGGACTTTTGTAAGTTAGTACCCTCAAACTCAGTTTTTCCATTTGCAGCTTGTGTGTGTATTTGTTTCTGTGATCATAAATGGTTTAAACATGTTTAAATAGTAGTAATTAGTTCAACTTAAGTGATATCAATCAGTGGTCTGTGCTAGTTAAGTAGTTGGTCATTAAAAAGTCATATCAGTTTATAACTAGTGTTTGGAATAACTTTCAAATCTGTGGTATAGACTAGTTATTCAGTTTTGAATGATTGGTACATGTTTAGTCAGGGTATAGTGAGTCAAATCAGGCTCTTGTTACAACAGAAACACTCAAAAAGTCAAAATTATCTATTAACCTGTCTTACTGTCTCACTGTTGGAATTTTTGGGTGTGCAAAATCTTGATTTGAGTATTAAAGTGTTAAACATTGCTTGCCTTGTATTCATTACACCATATTACTTCATATCAAGTCATTAAATTGGATCTAAATTTCACCAAAGTCAAATGGTAACTGATTTTCAAAAAGTCAAAATGTCAAAAAATGGTTTTATGCAGATATTGTAGCTTCTGCATAGGATTCATTCAAGGTTTTAAGGTCCTGATTTTTGGTCTACAAATAGTTTACTTGGTTGTATTTGAGCTCCCATAACTGTTTTTAGCTCAAGTATTTTGGATAAGCTTGGGCACAAGCTCAAAGTGAGCCCTAGGTGCCCTGCACCACTCAGTATTCACTGAGTGGATTTCTCAGCTTTTGGTCAAGCTTGTGCAGAGCTTGTATAAGCTTGTAAAGGTCTGGTCTTTTGGTTCCAAGTAGCTTCCTAGGTCTAGTTTAAGTTTTGATAATTGGATTTTAGATTGCAGCTTATTTGGTTGCTTATTTTTAGTCTGCAAGATAACACCAAAATCTGATTTAAGCTTATACTCACAAACATCAAATCTGTGTTAACTTGCTATCCTGTGGTTAAAGCTTATTGTTTTTAGTTGAGATTTGGTTAATTTAGTATATTATTGCTTCTGTGATCAGTGGGTTGTTTATTTGGTACACTTTAGCTTATTAAAGTGCTTATTAATAAGCTCATTTCATAGCAGTCCCATAATCTTCCACACACCACTATGTTTTTCCATTTTTCATAGATTCCTAGTATAATTTTAGAGTTTTCCTGAAATTTTCACATTTTTCCATAACAGTTTGCTATTTTTCTTAATTAAAAACAGTTTTTAGGATTATTTAAATAGCTTTTAATAGAAAAAATTCAGAAAAAGTCCAAAAAAATAATTTTTCATTTTTATTAAGTTTAGATAAATATAAAAAGTAGAAAAAGTAATTTTCTAGATTTTTCATAGCTTATTTGGTAATTTTTATTGATTTAATTAGTTTTTAATAGTTTAAAATTCATAGAAAATAGAAAAATAATCAGAAAAATACAAAAATAGTTTTGAAAATTCTAGTTTGATATTTTAGACTTTTCCATTTCATAATTTTAATTTTCTAGCTTTATTTCCTAATTTTTTGTAATTTAGGTTATTATTTAATAGTTAAAAATAGTTTTTAATTAATAATAATTAGATAATTAGTTATAAAATTAATTTTCTTTTTCTAAAAAGTTTCTTTTATCATTAGGTTTATAAAAATATCAGTTTCATATTTTTAGGGTTAATATTGTGGTAGTTTCACTTTTTAATTTGTACGTCGCGTAGATTTTAATTTCAGTTTTATAAAAACATAAAAACAAAAACATCAGTTTAAAATAGTGATAGCGTTTATTTAATAGATTTTAACTTTTTAATTTCCTTTAATCTTCTGTAGTTTATAAACAACTCAAAATCCTTACTGACCACTATCCTTAGTGGTTAATCGACATCTGATTGTGTTTAACACCAGTCATCCTCCGTGGGACATAACGACCCGGGAATCCACTGTATTCTCCTGATCTTAAATTGCATTGGTGTGTAATCTGTTTTGAGTTTCTTACAGTTGGTCATTCACAAGTGACTAGCTTGCGTGAGATAACTTGACGGTTTTGCACCGATCAGCAGCTTAGGCCCCTCAAGTTTCAGAATTTACACATTAAGTCCCTAAGTTATAAAACTCTTTAAACCAATTTTGAACCCTTGCCTATCATATGACCCCCTGCCAATAAGCTTTTTGAACCCCCCTTTATATTTAACTCTGGTCAATGGCAAGTCAAACAAGCACCAACTTGGCGCCACTTTTTCCAACCCTTTCAACTGCTCTCTGCTACAATCAACCACATCCATCCCCCCTCCTCTCCATATCAATATCTTGCCCCCTCCACCTCACCAAAGAGCCAAACTCCATTAAATGATCCTCTACCCAATCACTCAACCAAAAAACTGCAAAAGTCCATTTTGGCGCCAAAAACGACATATGGCAATTTTGAAGATCCAATGGCTCAAAACCAAGTGGGAACTATTCAGAAGTCTAGTGAGAAGCAGTTGGCATATAAAAGAGAGGAGAGATGCAAGCAAAAAGAGAGTTAGTTAGTTTTTATATTTTCTCTAATGTCGTTTTTTTTATAAATGTTGTAGTTTAATCAAAATAGTGTAATTTCAGTTTTCATGTATCAAATTCAAGTTAACTAATCATTGTATTAAGCTTTTGAAGTTTTCAATCCAAGTTTGAGATAAATTTCATGTTTCCTGTCACTGTTGAAAATTTCATTCTCAATTTCTTATGATAAAGCTCTCAGTAGCTTGTATTTGATATCAAACAAGTTCATATTAGCTTATAATAGCTTTGTATAAGCTTATATTCAAAGTTCAAGTCATTTTGTTACAAAGTCAACAAAAGTCAACTGTTTAAGCTTAGTTGGATTTGAGCATGGTTTGGTGTTGCAGACATCTGATATGGGTTGGATTAGATTCAATTAGTGTAGTCATGGGTCTTGGTTTAGCCTGCAAGCAAGTGGGGTACCTGTGAGTGAGCTTCTCACTTTTAGCTTTTCATCCAATTTGCATAGTAAGCCTGTATCTTTACCTATGTTCAATTTTAGTTCATACTTGTTTAAATAGTTTTATTTAAGTCCTGTAATCTTAGTGTAATCAAGAAATCAACTTGGTTTAGTGTTTGTTCTCATTTCAGTTTGCATTTCAGTTTTTAAGAGGTGTTTGGTTTAGCTTTGTTACCTGTGTTAATAACTAGTGCAGTGGTAATTACTTGTTACTTCATGTTTGTTAAGTTCATATTAGCTCAATTGAGTCATTACTTTTGCTTGCTAATCACCCAAAGTCAAAAATCATCAAATCTCTCTTAAGCTTTGCCACTGTTGGAATTTGAGATTTGCAGACCATGGTTCTGTGATTAGAAGTCATAGATAAAGCTTGCATCATTGTTATTTCATCCATATATATCAATTCCAGTTCATAAATCAAGATTAAAATCCATAAAAGTCAACTTTCCATGTTTTCATCAAAAGTCAAAAGTTTGAAAAGTCAGTTTTGGGCTCAACTAGGAAGATTTTTCATAAGCTCATTTCTTAATCATTTTCAATGAAACTTGTGGTTTTAGAAAGCCCTACTGCTCTAGTTTCTTGTTGTCATTTTAGCATATTTTTGTGATTTTTCTACAAGCTTCAAAAGAGCTTGTCTTTTAGGTCCTAACTGCCCTGCTCCAAAACTCAGCTTATGCTGAGTTTTTC
The DNA here is from genome assembly GCA_019973895.1 of Chrysanthemum seticuspe. Classification (NCBI taxonomy): domain Eukaryota; kingdom Viridiplantae; phylum Streptophyta; class Magnoliopsida; order Asterales; family Asteraceae; genus Chrysanthemum; species Chrysanthemum seticuspe. The sequence continues at coordinate 153,952,109 of BPTQ01000009.1, forward strand.
TCAGCTTTTGCAACTCTTGCACAGGGCTCATTTGAGCTTTTCCAAGTCTGAGTTTTGGGTTTTAGCTAGTCACCCAGGTCATCTTTAGGTCCCCATAATTTGTTTTTAGTATCTAGCTTATTTGGTGGCTTATATTCTAGCCACAAGTGACCCACAGTTACTGCTTTTTGGTTTAAAGCTCATACATCAAATCTGATCAAACTGGTGAATCAGTGGTTAGAACTTGTTGTTTTCATTTTCATTTTGGTCATTTTAGCTTATTATAGCCTTCTTATCAGTTTGGTAGCCTTTGGTGCTCTTTTGGCTTATCAAGTGCTTATTTCATAAGCACTTCCACTTCAGTTGCATATTCCTCCATATAAGCCCTTGTTTTTCTATTTTTCCTAGCTTCTAAATATAATTTTAGAGTTTTCCTTAAATTTTCAGATTTTTCTAAGTTGTTTTGCTATTTTTCTGAATTTAAATTAGTTTTTAATCCTTTTTAATTAGCTTTAAATACAAATAATTAGAAAAAGCTTCAAAAAAATAATTTTTAAATTTTCTTAGGCTTAGATAAATATAAAAAGTAAAAAAATATTTTTTTATAATTTTCTTAGCTTAAAAAGTATTTTTTATCATTTTAATTAGTTTTAAATAGTTTTAAATTAATAATAAATACATAAAAAGTATAAAAAATATATTTTCAGTTTTAAAATTAGTTTTATCATATTTTAGATTTTTCTAAGTCTTAATTTTATTTTTCTAGTCTTATTTCCTAATTTCTTGTATTTTAGGTAATTATTAAATAGTTTAAAATAGTTTTTAATTAATAATAATTACATAAATAGTTTTAAAAATAATTTTCCTTTTCTAATAATTTTCTTATATAATTAGGGTTGTAAAAATGTATTTTTCATATTTGTAGGATTTATATTGTATAATTTTCACGTTTTTATTTATACGTTTACGTTATTTTTATTTAAACGTAAGTTTTAAGTTTTAGGTTTTAAACGTTCATCACTTTAAATATAGTGATAGCGTTTATTTAATAGATTTTAACTTTTTAATTTTCTTAATTTGCATTTAAGTCGCTTTATTTTTACAAACTTTTTCAGTAGTGTAATATTCATTCCAAATCCTTTCTGATCGCTATCATTAGTGATCATTCTATCGTCCGAATCAGTGTTTAACACACCATTGAGTCTCCGTGGGACTTAACGACCCGGGAATCCACTATATTCCCTGATCTTCATTGCATTTGTGTTTAAGCTGTTTTAAGTCTGTTAGACTTGACGGTTTTGCCCAGATCAAAATTTTGGCGCCGCTGCCGGGGAGGCTTTAGCGTGTGTTTAGCCTTTTTCAGATCCATTCTTGCACATATTCCATCTTTTGTAAAAAGTTTTTTTGTAAAGTTTTCAAAAATCCAAAAAGTTCATTAACACTTTTCCTAAAGTGTTAAAAACGCCAAAAATATTTTCATTCTTTGTTTTTATATCATGTTTTTCAAAAATCCAAAAATATCCATCCTTTATCCTCCAATCTGTTTAATTCTACATTTCTTTATCCTCAAACATGTTTAATTCTCCATTCCTTATCCTCTATAACCGTTTAATTCTTCATCTCTTATCCCTCTTATCTGTTTAATTCTCTATGTCATGGTATTTGACATGTTCCTGGTGTGGAGGTCCATTTAATGGTGGAAATTGTCGGCGATGTACCAATGTGGGTTTCGGAGACAAGTTTGTCGGTAATCCCGATCCCATTTCAAATGAAACACCCGATTTTTCCTACCTACCTCCACAACCCCAGTACGAATCCTACTCATGCGAGTATTGTGGGAATGATTCTCATTACGGTTTTGATTGTCCACCACAGGTTCCGATTGTCCTCCGGAATATGATCATTTCCATTTTGATCTTGAGGATGATATTGGCTCAGAGGAAGGTGTACTCTATCATAAGAGTTTGCTTATTGATGATACTACCTTCACCCTTCCTCCCGATATGTCTACATTAGAGGATGAAGAATGGATCTTGATTGTTATCAACATCTTTCTTCCATTCCTCACTTATGATGTATCTTCCTCTCTTCTTCACTCCTTCGGGAGTGAGGACACTATTTTTGATCCCGGCATTTTCATTCATCATTTTTGAGCCGGTTATATGTATATCTCATCAGTGTGGAACTTTCACGTACTTCAATGTTTATCCAAACATCTTGATTGAAAGTCCGATGGAGATTGTTTCTTCCACTTTGCTTCCCCATGAACCAATGAATTCGGGGTCGAGTCAAGCTAGCGACTCGGTAATCAAAAACAGTAGCTGAACATGGGTTTTCACCCGTGTGTACCACCTAAGTGTGGGGGTGATGCCCCACATGTTATATATATATATATATTATCTAAAAAAAAAAAAAAAAAAAAAAAAAAAAAAAAAAAAAAACCCTTTTAAATAATGGCCGTAGTATTTCCCTTTTACGTTCTTTGTTTCGGCATAACCGCCGGTACTTTGAATATTGAGGGCAATATTCATTTCTAAGTGTGGGGGGGATTCTCACGAATTTTGTCATATATTATCTACCCAATTCCCCCGTTTTTGGCCAAATTTTTTTTTGGAGTAAGTGTTCTACACTTACTCATTTGGTTATCAGTCCGCCTTGTCTGTAAGACAAAAGGATTGGCTAATCCAGGAGCAAACGGCTCTTGGTAAAGATTTCTCAAATCCGTTTATATGGCTTGCAATTTGCCCAAAATTGTATGGTTCTCAACTCACCATATCCTAAAAAGTGAAGAGTTGGCTAGCCCGCAAGATTATGGCTTGTGGTAAAGGCTGTGGAAAAACCATAATTGGTAATCGACTCACCAAAGATAATTCTGATAATTTATCTAAGAGTTGGCTAGTCCAGAAGGGTACGGCTTCTGGTAAAGACAAAATCAAATCCTTTGAAAGCTGGTGGTTTGCTCAAAATCACATGGTTATCAGTGTACCATGGTTCTTACTTGAACTAAAACATTTGGCTACTCCAGAAGTAATGGCTTTTGGTAAAGAGATTAAAATCCATTATGTTTTCTCAAATCATTGCTAGGGACTAGCAATATCTCAGTGTGGGGGATTGAAAGCGTCATAGAAGAAAATGTAGTTGAGTATGTATGACTCCATAAGTTTTAGACGCCTAAGGTTAGAGTTCAGTTGTTAAGGTTATGCTCATCAATATTTTACCCTAAACTAACTAGCGTGGTGTCACCGTCCCATCGGATTTGAACGCTATAAAAACAAAGAGTCTCGACTTGCTAAAAATTTTGGTAGAGAACTTGAATGAATGTAGAGAAAGTTGCTGAACTTCAGCTTTTGTGATGAAAACTTGTTAAAGAAGGTTCTTAAATGTCTACATGGACTCGGTTCTAAGTTGAAGGTTTACATGTCTACTATATGAGTTCAAATGTTACTTCTCAAATTCAGATAATTCCAACACCTCAGCTTTTGTAGATAACGAATCAGTTTGTTCCTTAGCAATTAAATGTTTATTATTTATTGTTCCGAAACAAGGTGTTTTGATTTACTTCGAAGGTTTGGTTCAGTTACAAAGGGGATATCGGTTATCCTTTGAAACTTTTCAAGGGAGTAAATAGTTTAGAAGGTAATTGCAGTATAGTTTATAAAACAATTTGTAAAACCATTTACATGTTATAAGGATAATGTTTCATTATTTTCAAATTTTTGGTAAATCATAGTTTGTGATTTAATATCGAAGCAACAACTTGCCAAGGTGATTATTTATTTATTTATTTATTTTTTAAGATAATAGAAAACGATTTATTATTTATAGAATAGTAGTGTAATCGTAGTTAAATTTTGTGATGTTTTGGTAAGACAACAAATCAGGTTATTTCATAAATCATGAAATGATTTGTAAATAATTCATAGAGTAGATAAGAAGACAATTTATCAATTGCCTAATAGAAGGAATATTTGTAGTTCATTTTGTGATTCAGTGACAAAACTTGTTCATATGGTTGTGGTAAACTCGTAGGGTAATTATAACTTAATTTACAAAGTGTTAGCAAAAGTGTTTGTTGGCTAATGAAATGGAAGTACAATAGTGAATCGGTCTATTACAGTATAATAGTCCGTGCAGTGATTTGTACAAAAGTTTGTAGGAATATTTGAGAAAGACTCATCGTTTATAAAATATCGGTAAGGTCAAAATTTTTGATTTAGCGATGAAGTAGTACAACATTTGGTAGATTGACCGCGAAATGGTTGACAAGGTGATCGATTACAGTTTGTGCGTTAGAAAACGACACAGTTTACTATTTTATAAGGGGGAGTAGTTGAGAAAACTATTGATATTCTCTAGGGATAAGTAGAGGATTAGGTATTTGTTCCTATAAATAATAGCTCGAGTTACAAGTTAACTCGTGGTATGTTTCTACCTTGTTAAAAGTTTGGTAGTTCGCTCGTTATTTATGTTCAATGAGGGTTTCCCTTCGTAGGTGTCGTGATGTGTCGTCCTTAGAACGGCAAAGAATGTATTCTGACTAATTAATTGAGTATGAGTTTTTGGATCGAGGAGACACTATTAGAGCAGTGAGTGACGAGGTAACCTCGATCTCAACGTTTGAGAAAATGATAATGGGACAAGATGGAAATGACATGGTGTTGCATCGATCCAGTAGTAGTGATTTAATATGTCGTAAGATATGTTTAAATTATGCATAATTTCTGTTGGGGTATAGAATTTATGTTGAGGGGAGTGGTTAGCAAGTTCAAGGTACAACTCTGGAGGAGAGAATTAATTATTACTAGTAGTCAGTTGATCGGCTCAGTACTTAACGAAGAAGGGTACAAAGTTCGAGTTTAAAATCATAGTGTCAAAAGAAATCCGACTACAAGTCGAGATCAAGTCGAGTTACAAATACAAGTAAACGTCAATAGTTCCCAATGGTTATGATAGAAGATCACACACCGATTAATTGTAAGGTACCTATCGATAGGATAGCATTGATAGACAATAGCATCAAAATATCATCGATAGAACAACATAGTAGGATGATGTGGATAAAACGACATTAATAAAACGGCGTCGATAAAATGACATCGATAGGAATACACCAATGGAACATAAGGTATAACACCAATAGTGCGTGAGGTATTACATCAATAAAGCATAAGGTATAACCTTAATCGAGTATTGTTGGTGAAACAACGTCAGTAGAATATTATCGATTTAGATAATGAACAACATCGAGTGGATAACATCCATTGAATAATATCGAGTGAACGGCATCGATTCGGAAAAATAAACAACAATCGTTCCAAGATAAGGCTTGGGGTAGGGGGTCCATAACAAAACCACGATCAAGGTAAGGCTAAAATAAAGTGGCAAATCCAAATCCGCAACGAGACCCAAAATCTCAATACCAAATAATCCAAAGTCAAACATAGTCAAGATTAATTGCAAAATACTCCAATAAGTTCATTGAACTTATTACAATATCAAACGTGTCGAAATGTGCAACTCAAAATCAAATGGTGACCAATCGGGTCTAACTCGACCCAACGTAAAGCATTATTAGACGTTTTCATTAATTTCAAAAGTGATTCATAGTCGTAACATAACCAGGTGGTGACGAAAGGCATTCCATAAAAGAGGAAGGATATCGCGATGAACAAGTATTTTGATGCCAGTGTGTTGTGTGTAGGGGTAAACTTTTATCATGTCCATGCTCGTATACACGTACAAAATCTTTTCATTCCCAAAATCAAAATTCCGCCAGATATAATTCTATTATAATAATTTCCAGCATTGCAAAGTTCATCTCAGGGTTGTACATAGGTGATCAGTCTATGCCCTTCCTCCCTGGTGAATATAGGTGATCATATATATTCACATAAACTTTGAAATACTCAGCTCGGTTACACTAGTACTATGTCCTGTACTTTTAGAAGTTATTACGAAAAAGTAAAACGAGCATTCCATTTATGTGAGGGATAAGGCGTACCGCTGTGGTACGTAAACATACGTATATGAAAGCAGTCATAGTTCATAGTGAGATTAAGTAGATAGTAATATAATACATATCTTATCAAGTATGCTTCAACAAGTCAAAATTGAGGCGTCGGCTTGGCAGGCATGCATGTGTCGGTCATAGGGTTAAGTTTTCCAGTTCTCTATAACCGAGGCTCTGATACCAATCTGTAACACCCCAAAATAATGGTTTGCAGCGGAAGTAAGTGTTACCGGGGTATTATTCGATTGGTACCACAACACAACGTATAGAACAACGATTTAACTTAAAAATCTTATTTCATAAAGATTGATGTCTACATCTTTAAAAATATAAATATAATGGAATGTAGGCACATAAAAAGAATTTAAGTAGTCCCCAGTTTTATATCAGAGTCTTTTATGATCATGTCATGCCAATGCCCAGGCGCCTCCAAAGTTTAGCTACCACCTGCAATCCTGAAAATACATGCTAAAGTGTCAACACAAAAGTTGGTGAGTTCACAGGTTTTAATACACAAGTAGTTTCCAAAACAGGAAAATCAATTGGTTGTCAAAGTTTCAAAGGGTCTATTATGTATGCAGCGCGTTCATGGCTTTAAGGGTTCCACTACTTAAGCCGATTCAGCCAAAAATTGCCCCTACGTGCAACATGCTCTAACCTAGCATGAGAAGGTGATACTATGCACTCTGATTAGTGGAGTGAGGGGATGGATCTACCCCTAAATAGCGCTATCCATAGATATCAACGGCTCATCCCGTACAGTGGGAGTGAGTTAATAAGTAGTGTAGTAACAAGGGACTTTTACAGTCGTATATAGGCGCCAAACATAAGCATACATACCAGTTTGCACAGTATAGCAGAGCATAGCTCAGTAGATAGAATCAGTTCAGTAAATCCATAATTTCATGAATGCACAACCAATTTTGTTTTAAGTAATCATAGCATGCTTTCCACCCTAAAACGAGTAAAACAGTAAAACGGGGCGGTGAAACTTACCTTAGTCTGAAGAAATACAAGAATCACAACTAACACGACTGGCATCGAGAAATGTATCACAGTAATATCACAAGGTAGTAATGCACAAGGATACAATAGTACTGACACAACGGTACGTCATTGGCACAACCTGATAGTATATGGTTTATCTCAGAATGCGTCTCGTAAAGTAGATAAGTTTTCAAAAGATGAGTGCTTTAGTTTTCGTGGAATACTCTTATTAAGAATTATAAGAGTTTATTGTCGTAATTCGTAAGAAAAGTTTAGTATTATTGTTCGCGTGGTGGTTTGAAGATCTAGACTCGAAACACATATCAAAGTATAAAATATATAGTACACGTATGAAAGAAAATAAACATGTAAGGATCAAATAACAATTAAGTGAGATATAAATAGATTAGTTAAGTTTAACTAATAACTAGTCCTTACAAGTTTAATTTATATCTATTGATTATTGGTTTTATAGTCCGATAAGATTTATAGATCATTAATAGTCCGTAAATTAGTTCAATATAATCCAACAGTCCAAATGCTTAAGTCCACTTAATAATTCAATAAGTAGTATAATAAGTTTCAAGTCCAATATCTAAAACCTTCGTCCAAGTCATATATATATATATATATATATATATATATATATATATATATATATATATATATATATATATATATATATATGTAAGATATTGGATTTCACATACACATCAAACCTTAACACAAAGTAGGCGTACAAGAGTTTTTAGAGAGAGAAAGTTAGATGTTTAGGGAACTTTAGTGAGAGAAAGAAAAATCTTATTATGAGCTCCAACTCTCTACCTTGGAAGGTAGAGAGTATTTATAGTCTTACAATAAAACGCCACACAACGGGTTGTGGATCAGGCATAAAGTGGGTAAAGACCCGTCCGTCCTCCACGGTGTTACTTAACTAAATACTATTTAGCTTAAAATAACTACGACTACGAGCTTTCTAACGATTACATATACTTGAGGTGACTGACTCTTTAATACCTGGAATTTCTAATTCCGAACAATCTCCCCCTAAGGGAGGTCACCTCAAACATAGACTAAAATTACATTGAATACAAACAGATATTACATTAACAATTGTTCTTGCATTCTTGATGTAGTACATTGCTCCGAAGCTCGTAGTCATTGATTCTTCTCATTGCATGTTTGGTTAATCCAAGTGGAGGTCTTTTACTCATCCACGTGATAATAATTTTGAGCCAGCTTTTGAGATCATCAGCTAACAAAAATCTTAGAGACATCTATTGTGGTGTTGGTATTATGTGATGTTGTGACTTTCGGACCAACATGCTCACATTCTGGATCATGATATCTTCTCATCAGAGTAGCGGAAGCTTTCGTTGATTCATGATATTGGCAGCAGCGTAGCAGAAGCATGGGGTGAAAATATCAGAGTCATTGATGCACTTATCATGATTTCTTGAGAAATGAATGTATTGTGTGAGCATGCGGCTATGGATTGACCGCTTCATTCTGATCAGCTGCAAACGTCGGGTGTACCTGCATACAACAGTTAGCAATAAAGCGCACGAAAGTGTCTTTGATAACTTTTCGTTGAATTGAGGTATACGGCCCACGGTTCCCCGTTGATCAGTACAAGTACTGCCTGTGATCAGGTATAATTCCGAACAATTTCCTTGACAGGGTTTCGCAGCTGCTCTAGCTGTTCTCAAACTGGAACGTCTTAAAGAAGACAACACGGAGTGAGTGAACCAGCGAATAGAGATTCACTGATTGATGAAAAGATATTTGAAAACCAATCGTGTATTGCTCAATAGAAATTTTTTTTGCAATACAACGAAGGTTTTAATGAAAATCAATTATCAATCATAAAACACCTTTTGATTTGAAATATTCGTACACGGTCGATGTGCTAAAGAAAAGGGTTTTTTAAGCACAATGACCGGTTTTTCAAAGGTATCCGTCAATCCATAACCTGAACCAGGATTGATTCAAAAGATTGAATCGCCTCATTGTTTCTGTTCAGTTGTCACATGGTTGATCTATTTGATAGATCTCACATGCCACCCACCAGGAGCTTGTTTGATGTTGGCTCCAGAAGGCTTTCCATCTTCATTGTGAATATGTTTGCATATCACTCAGATGTTCTGGAAATACCACAAGGATATTGCGTAGGACTCAAGATATAATCTCTCTTTCCACATTGTGTGAAAAAGAGAGTCTTCATTGAAAGTATCCTAATGAGATTTATAGATGATCTCGTGGCTCTAAACTCAATTTGTGCATATTTGGTTCCTGTGCCGGAGACTAGGGAGAGGGTCTCCTTCTTCAATATCAACAATCTCTAAGAGAAAGTCGATAGATTATGTAGGTTCCCCGTGAGAATGAAACAAGCCCTTATAAGAGGAACTTGAGTGGTTTGGGAAGTTGTAGTGCAGAGCGTCACTGGGTCCATGACGTCTTGTCTTCAATACCAATGTTACCATCAGTAGCATATGAATTGTACCCAGTTTCTGCCCTATGGTTGAATAACTGGAGGGCTATTTCTTTTCACCCTTTTCTCATTCAATTCTTTTTCATTCTTCAACCCTTTCAGTGCTTACCGAGACTTCATAGCTAGAACCTTGTTGGGTTTATTCCAGTACTAGCTCTGTCTCAGTCCGCACTCTTCCCATATCTCATTTTTCTCCTTTTATTATCATACCTAAGGACTTCTACACTAACTAGTGGATTGTCCCTGGGTAGATCCCTCAGGTTCTGGCGGATCATGGGAACAAATACCTAACCTTATCATCCTTATATCACCGTACATAAAGTAAATTTGGTCGGTCTATTTGGTATTGTTCATCTGCCATTTGAACCAATTGAAAACCATTTGAAAATCAATCCAGATACTTGTGATATATTATCAAAGCATTTTGTACCTGAATTGTTTTTGATATTTTTAGAACAAGAGCTCCCCCTCAACATGTGCATCAAATGTTTGAAATCGTTTTGCACACAAAGGAAAGAGAAAGAAATTAACTTCTTTGATTACCATTTTCTAAAAGATATCATCATCACTTCCCTTATCAAAACAATTAGATAAAGCATTTTAGGGAAGGATGAGGTTTTCATAATTTTGCTCCCCCTCAATATGTGCCTCATATTTGAAAATGTTTTGCACATATTAGGAAAAGACTGCACATTGAGATAAATTGATCACGGCTCAACTATTTGTGGTTTAAAATAGATGCTCCCCCTCAACTTGTGCATGGAAAATTTGAAATCGTTTGGCACATGTGGGAAGGAGAGCTTGTACATCCTTATAAAACCATTTACCAAATTATCAGATTAAATCCAATTTAAATCATAAATTCTCCCCCGATCACAATTATCAAATCCTTTGAGATTTGAGATCTCTTGTAGATTTAAATTGATTTTGAAAGCTTTTAAGGAGAATTGTGACTTGATTTTGAAAGCGTTTTAACTGATAAGGATCGGATTTTAAGACTTTAAACTCCATTGATTAAACATGCATGAATATCTTTTGAAAATAATTGAATGACAAATAACTTTTTAATTTAATTGAAATCATTCTCCCCCTCAATCAATGACAAAGGTTGTTGATTGAGAGATAGATATTTTGACAAATAAGTCGAGATGATTATCAAAAATAGAGTACTAGTTATTTTTCAAAGCAGTTAGTTTTTAGCAGATAAATGTTTATAGAATCAGAGCATGGAATTTTGAAAACATGATAAAGTGTAGCTCTGTTCTTTCTTTAAAAAGCTGGTTATAGCCTGAGATGACAATAAACCATTCTTTCTCTTTCTCTATTTTTTTTTAAGAATTCGAACAATATCTAAAGTCCCGTGTCATTCTTTGAATGACAGCACAAAGACCGTAGATATTATCGAACCGAGAAAAACATGACAAATTGACAATATTTTTTGAAGATTTTTCGAATTTTTCAGGGTTTTATGGATGTTGAAAGTTTTATAATTTTCTATTTGATTTTTGAGAGTTTTATAATTTTGTATTTTGTTTTTCGAATAAATATTTACAAGAGATAGATGAAGATAGACCTTTACTCCTCGTCTTCCTCCTGAAGACGTTTGAGTGTTTCTGGTTGAAGGCTTTTCAAGCCAAGACGTGGAAGAATAAACTCAAAACGTTCTCTTGGAAGAGCTTTGGTGAAGATGGCAGCTAACTGATAATCAGTCCTCACAAAATAGAGGTCCACCACACCTTTTTCCACTTGTTCCCTGATGAAATGATGTCGAATGTCGATATACTTAGCTCTTGAGTGTTGAACGTTATTGCATGAAAGAGCAATAGCACTTTTATTATCACAGTACAGAGGGATTTTGTTGAATACAAAGCCATAGTTAGTTAATTGAGATCTCATCCAAAGGATTTGAGCACAACAAGATGACATGCCTATGTATTCTGCCTCTGTAGAGGAAATAGAAGTACTCATTTGCTTCTTTCAAGACCAGCTCACAAGCTTATCACCCAAAAACTGAGCACCTCCAGACGTACTTCGACGAGTATCTTGACATCCTGCATGATCAGCATCTGCATAGGCTGTTAGTGACATACCGGTGTCCTTCGGGTACCAAAGTCCCATATTGATGGTTCCTTGGAGATACCGAAAGACCCGTTTAACCACTTCAAGGTGCTTTTTAGTAGGCTTATCCTGGTATCTAGCACACATGCACACAACGAACAAGATGTTTGGTCTACTAGGTGTGAGGTACATCAGGGATCCAATCATACTACGATATTTTGTTTGGTCTACCATGATCCCTGAGTGGTCCTCATCTAGTTTAGTTCATTCAATAATGGGAGTGTCAACAGGGTCACTTGAATCAAATCCAAATTTCTTTAAAATCTCATTTGCATATTGAGATTGATTTACGAAGATGCCTCCAGGACTTTGTGAAATTTGTAATCCCAAGAAAAATGACATTTGTCCCATCATTGACATTTGAAATTTTGAACCCATTTCATTTGAAAAACGGTCACACTCATTGGGGTCAGTCGAGGCAAAGATGATATCATCAACATAAATTTGAACATGAATTAAATGTTTTCCTGACTTCCTGGTGAACAATGTTGGATCAACTGCTCCTTTTCTAAATCCGGTAGATAGAAGAAACTTTGATAGTGTCTCATACCATGCCCTTGGAGGTTGCTTTAAACCGTAAAGATCCTTCTTCAAACGATAAACGTGAGAAGGATGCTCTTGATTCACAAATCCTTCAGGTTGGCTGACGTAGACGACTTCTTTAAGATCTCCGTTCAGAAATGCCATCTTTACATCCATTTGATAGACTACCATGTTCTTACTAGCAGCATTAGCCAAAAAGATTATGATTGCCTCGATTCGAGCAACAGGAGCAAAAGATTCTTCAAAGTCAATACCCTCCTCTTGACGGTATCCTTTAGCAACTAATCGAGCCTTGTTCTTCAATACATCACCATGCTCATCAAGTTTCACTTTTAAGATCCATTTTAGAGCAATAATTATAGCACAATCTGGAGCAGGTACTAACTCCCATACATCAAGTCGATCAAACTCATGAATTTCTTCTTGCATGGCATTGAACCAACTATCTTCATTCATGGCGGTTTTAACATCTTTTGGTTCGATCTTAGAGAGTACGGAGTTGAAGAAGCACCATAAGGCATCGGTTGCAAGTTGTTTCCGTGTGGATACTGGACGAGAGGGATTTCCAATGATGTTGTCTAAGGGATGATCGTGAGTCCATTTTCTAAGGTGTTCATGTGGAAGTTGTTGAGGGAATGAGGTAGCAGAGTCGATGTCTCCTGAAGAAGATGGTCCTGATGATGATTCAGGAGCAAATATGTTTTCAAATGGAGCATCTTCAGGAGTAGCAAAGGGATTAACTTCATCATTGATGCCAGAAACAGTTCCATGATGTACATTCGAAGATTGATGATTTGTTGATGAGACTGAGTTATCAGCAGCAAGTGCTTCTTGACTTAATGATATTGAGACTGAAGGATTGACTTCATTCTCAGGGATATGAGCAGCCTCTGTTGTGGGAATTGTCAGTTCAATAGCACTTGGCTTATAGAGTTCATCAAACATCGGATCAAACAATTTCTTCAAATCATCTTCAGTTGGAGGTACATATGGAATAGCTGGAGAGGAATTTGGTACAAGGGATGAACCAATGGGACTGTTTTGAAGTGCGGGTCCTGAACTTGATTGTCCAAGAGCCATTTGACCGGTCAGCTCATCAAACGTGACGTGAATTGTTTCCATGATATTTCGGGTTCTCTTGTTGTAGATTCGGTATCCTTTTCTGTTTGGTGCATAACCTACAAATACTCCAATGTCTGCTTTAGCTTTAAGTTTGCCTAAATCTTGGCCCTCATTAGTTGGATAACACAATGCACCAAACACACGAAGGAATGAAAGATTAGGTTTTCTGTTGTGGACAAGTTCATATGGAGTTTTTCCATGAGCAGTGTGAATAAGGGATCGATTTTGGGTGTAGCATGCAGTGGTGATAGCTTCACCCCAGAGAAACATTGGAACTTTTGAGTAAATCAGCATTGTCCTTGTGGCTTCCACAAGAGTTCGATTTCGTCTTTCAACTACACCGTTCTGTTGAGGAGTTCGAGGAACACTTCTTTGATGACTGATTCCAATACTTTCATAAAACTCACTAAGTTGTTTGTTAACAAACTCAGTTCCATTGTCTGTTCGGATGATTCTGACCGTTTTGTTAAGAAGAACCTACAGCTGTTTGATGAGTTTGATGATGATATCTGGATTTTCATCCTTTGTCTTTAAGAACTTTACCCAGGTGAATCTAGAGAAGTCATCAACTACAACTAACACATATTTCTTCCCAAAGATATTATGCACTCTCATGGGTCCACATAATTCCATGTGAATTGTATGAAGAACTTCTGTGACAAAGTTAGTAGGTTTGGGTTTATGGGCATACTTCTTGCTTTTTCCCAATTAGCATGCTGAACAAAGATGATCCTTTTCATACTTAAGTCTAGGTAAACCTACAACTAAGTCCTTTCTGGAGAGATCATTGATGGTGCCGAAGTTCAAGTGATTGAGACGACGATGCCATAACCATGACTTTGTTTTAGAAGCCTTTGACAACAAGCAAACTGGAGAAGACTTCATCATATCTTCGATAGAGATGGTGTATAGATTTGAACCACGTGAACCTCTCAAAAGTTCCTTACCATCAAGTTCTCTAACGAAACAAGTATGTTTTCTGAAGGCTACTTCTATTTCAGAATCGCAGAATTGACCAACAGAGAACAGGTTATGACCAAGACCTTCTACAGAATATACCCTGGAGATAACACTTTTACCAACAACATAATCTCCATAACCCATAATTGCACCGAAATGATCATTCCCGGACCTAATTGTCCCGATGAATTTGCTCACGAAGTTCATGAGCCGCGACCGGTCGCCAGTCATATGCTTGGAACAGCCTGAGTCCAGGTACCACAGAACGATTTGAACGATCTGCAGTTGAACACAGACAAGAATGGATAACTGGATAATTGGGATCCCCATGCAAGAATGGGTTCCATTTGGTTAGTAACAATGGTTGGAACACCCACATCAGAAATAGAGGCATTAATATCAGAAATTGATGCAATGGGATCATTATGAATAGATGCAGTACTAATGTCTGTATTTGCCCTATTCAAAGTGTGCTCACTTCTTAAGGGAATAGTTCTACCAGTAGGCATCCATTTTCTAGTGGGCGTTGCCTGATTAACCTTGTGGCTCGCAGGTATCCATTGATAACCTATCTTACTAAATGTTCTTCCTGTGGGTTTCCACTGTTTTCTAACTCTCTTTCGCCTTTGCCTTTTAGCCTTTTTAACATGATTGTTTTCAATAGTAATGTTAACTGGGGGTATGACAGCATTAGACAAAACATTCACACCACATTCATGATTAGAAACAGAATTCAAGCAGACACCATTACAAGGAATGCAAATAGTATCAGAATTCGAATTAATTACAGTACGCCTATGGCTAATACTAGAATCAACACGATTCGTTTTATTCGACTCAAGCTTAAAGTTCCTAGGTTGGTCTTCTACTCTCTTCCAATGCACATTCTTAGCTTGCGAGGTCTTATCATTCCTTGTATTGTCTTAATACTTTGACCTGCTCGCTTTAATGTCACTGATTACTCTTGTAGAGGGAATGGGAACATTAGTTGGTTTTGCTACTCTTTGCATCTCCTGTTTAGATGTTCTGGGATCTGAATTACATGCAGGCACACTAAGGTTCACTTTCTTAACACTAGAAGTGCTGGGATTTGTACTCCTAGAAGGCACACTAGAGTTCGCTTTCTTAGCATTAACAGATCTGGAATCTGAACTACTTAAAGGCACACTAAGGTTCACATTCAAAATATTGGGCATCGAATGAATATCATACTTGGCACTAGGCATCGAACAAGGAATCAAAGGATTAACTCTCTCACCTAAGGACTTTGGGCATATTGTGATTAAGCATTCTAGAATTTCTTGAGATCGTTTGGCATATAAGCATGCATGCCAAATTGCATTATCAAGTGGTTTCTCTAATTTATCCTCTTCAACAATCTCACGTAAACATTCTAGACAATCCTTAAGGGATGAGAAATATGTTTAAATAGCAAGTTTGTTATTCCTGAGATGAGGGGGAACATATTTCACAGACAAAGCATATTTATTACAAGAGTGTACCTTTGATACACCATTCTCCCCATTGGTCATTGGCATTTTCCCTTTTACCTGGCTCTTTAGATTCCTTTTGCAATGAAGCTATTTCTTCGTTGTTTTTGTTACGAGTGACCTTTATTGATTCAAATAACTCATTGAAATGACGTTTAACCTTTTCATTTTCTTCTAGAAAACTTTCGTTTTCCTTTTGTAATTCACTTACTAAGTTTTAAAGATGAAACGTTTGAGAATTCTGATAATCTAAAGGAGGAGGCATTTGGGAGCCTGTCACATTGTTCTTTTGACCCTTTAATTGAGAGATTTGGGCTTTCAATTTTCTGATCGTGTTACAATGAGCTTGAATCTATTCATCACGTTTATTATTTGAAAAACTGCATCAAACTCTGGAGCATCTGAGGATGTCTTGATATTTGAAGTTTTGACATTTTCTTTAAGATATTGATATTTCAGTTGTAAATTAAAATGCTCAACCTCTAGTTTAGAGAAATGTTTAACCAAATTGTCGTGATCATCCAGTTCAATTTTCTCATTTAGTTTAGAATTATTCTTTTCAAGCTCAATGACACAATCATGGGAGACTTTCAAGGCAACAGATAATTCATGAAATTGAGAAGCATTAATGGAACAGTTTGTAGCAGTGAAAAACACATCTTGAGTAATACATTCAGAAATAAGAGTCTCATTTAATGTATGCAAGTTCTTCCTCTCAATCTCATTATATTTTAGTGCTCGCTCATAGTCACTAACCTCAATTATCATTGCATCAAACTCCTTTTCCATTTCTTTAATGTCTAAGTTCATTCCCTTTTTAAGACTTTCAAAATGATCTTTTAGTTGTTTAAATAAAGGCATGACTTCAGTTAAATAACATTCTTTTGTTTGCTCAAACCCCCTTTCCCCTTTAGTTATACCAGTGGGTGTGATCCTTTTTTACAAGTTTTCTCAAAATCAACAAATAGTTGAAAAATAACATATTGACTGATTAAGGTCTTGCTTTTCGTGGCAATAGTCCTCGGTACTAAATGCATTGGTGTATTTGGAGGATACACAGTCGCTGAAGGCATTTTCCTAAAGGGAGGGTTCGTTACAACAAGATTCTCTGCCTTTTGCTTATCTAAATCCTTTTTCCAGAACACTTGGTCGGGTGTTAACAACGTCTGAGGCTTAAACATGTTCAAGGAAATCCAATTCTCCTTCTTGTAATCATGAGGTGTGATCTTTATTTTCTTCTCTTTACATTTAGGATCATCTAATTTCTTGTTCATCTTTTCCCTAGTGACTTCATCTGATTTCTTATCTTCCTCAGTGCACTCAACGCAACTAGGTTTCTGTCTAGATTTAAGGATTTCATTACCATCATAAAGAACCTTATGAGCATTTCTAGCCTTTTTAATGACCTCTGGATTTGGTTCCTCAACAAGGGGAATGCTATGCTTATCGCTTAAGACTCTATGCTTAGTGATTAAGTGAGCAGTCTGAATGGTATTTCCTTGTATGTAAAACTTATTTTCAAGCTTGTTTTTCAAGGTTTTAACTTAGAAAAATCATTCAAAAGTTTTGATTCCTTAGCACTGAATTCTTGCTTAAGCATTTTAACATTTTCTTGAAGTTCTTGTTTTTGCTTAGCAGTTTTAGAAAGCTTTTCATGTAAGGAGTTTAACTCTTGTTTTAATACTTCTTCTCTAAACCTACTTTTTCTAATAGTTGTACGCATTTGGTCATCCATTTCCTGCTCACGGGTGGTCAACTCAAATTTTGCACCTTGTTCATAAATAGCAACACGTTCTTTATACACATTCAGTTCAGAGATGACAGAATCATCAGGGGCACATGCAGTGAATTCATCAAAAATATAATCATTATTGATTGCAGAAGATGCATCACTTGGTACAATCTCACTTTCACTTTGTATCACATATTGATCATATGGGACAACATTGATATTACCCATATTTTCAATATCTGATTCAATAAACACAGCTGATTGTACTTTGTTATGTATCTTTTGCTCATCAACTTCATCGTATAATTTTAATACCTCAGAAATGATTTTGTCTTTGGATGGACCAACTTGTGGTGATGGAGAGACTTTAGGAGAGACCATTGGAGAAATGCTAGCCATGAAGATGGTTTGTGCAGTGGGTTCTTCATCAACATCAGAGTCGTATGCATTACAATCAGCTACTTGAAAGGCATTCTGATGATTATGGCCTATCTCCTGAATTGGTTGCTCATCCACATCTGCATCATATGTCTTAGCATTTCCCTCAGCCAAGAACAACAACTCCTCTTCATCCAAGGCTGCACCATTATCCTGAGCTTGCACAAGCAACATCTTATCCCTGAAATACTCGGCATTCTAAGGGCGTTTTGGTGATGTGCAGTTCCTTGCAATGTGTCCCTCACCTCCACAATTGTAACATTTGATTGGCTTTGCTTGACCCTGAATTCCATTCCTTCCTCTATTCTGATTTGCAGCATAACCTCTACCAGCTCCACCTCTTGCTTGTTCGTACTGTCGTTCTTGAACTGGCTGCACCATAACCTTCCCATCTCTTACAGTGGCTTGATTATGTGGATTGGAAGCAGTTCTGAGATTGTTGTTGGTGTGTGGAAGAGAGTTCATGTTTTGACTAATCAGAAGAGCTAGTTGATTAATGAAGTTTCCCACATGTGCATCAGCATCAGCTTGTTTGAACATAGGATCAGGAATGAGTTTGTGATTACCATTACCCATGGGTATGACTTGTGAGGCTTTGGTTGTGATTCCGATGTTTGAGTAGAAGGTAGTTGAATCATTTGAAGAGCTTGTCTCTCCCTGGTTGGTTTTGAATCGATTAAGAATCCATTTTTCAAACATAGCATGTCTCTCATTCTGAAGGAGGAAGGCATAGAGTTGCTCATAGTTTGTATTCTTCAATCCTTTGGTTAGCTTTACAGAGGTGACAAACTTGTGCCATTCAGGATTCATGTTGTTCACAAACTTTGAGTTTAGCTGAATGTTTGGCACAGTCATTCTGATGTTCCTCATATCATTCACAAGCTTGTGGAATCTCACATAGTACTCATAAACACTCTCATCTGGTTTCATTTTGAAGTGTTCAAATTCATCATAGAGTTGTGATTCTCTGTCTTCCATAGTTAATTCAGAACCTGAGAGAAGCATCTTGACATTATCCCACACTGCCTTTGCTTCGGTGTTGTGATTGATCATCTTGTAGATATCTTTTGGAAGACCTTGAAGTACGATGTTAGAAGCCCTGATATCAGCATCGAATCTCTTTTTCTCCTTATCATCAAGCTCATCATATGTCTTTGGTCTGTCAATTCCATAGATCATTGTTCCATCTTCAGCTGTATCAATTAAGTCTCTAGTAGTCTCAACCCGATATGGTCCTTCATCAATGGATTTGAGAATGTTGACTCCATTTTCCTTTCCAAGACAGTACAGTCTGATTCGTTGAGCCCAAGAGTCGTAGTCAGTTCTGTCAAGCATGGGTGGACGAGTATCTGAACCAGCTGCATGAACATCCTCGGCAACAGTGGAGATGATTGTAGGAACGTTGGTAGACATGATGACAGATTAAACGGGATTTTATAACTCTATGATTAAACCGGGAAATAGATTCTTTCACGGGATTTTACTAAATCAAAAGAAAACTGTATTCAAAGGATATCACCTAAGTCGCTAGGAAACCTTAAACCAAGTCGCTAAGTGCCAAGTCGCTATATAACAACTCGCTACAATCCAAGTCGCTAGCAAAATTTTGACAGCAATTCGCTAAGCACCAAGTCGCTAATTTGTCAAGTCGCTAAATAGCAACTCGCTATGTACCAACTTGCTAACACCAAGTCGCTAACAATATAAAGTACAAGTCGCTAACTTACACCAAGTCGCTACGTGTAGTGGAGAATCCACTATGTGTACTTTTTGTCGGCTTGTCTCAGTAGACAAGTCGCTAGCTCAACTCGCTAAGACCAAACACAACAACTCGCTACCAAATAACAAAGAAAATCGCTACCAAGATAAACTATTCGTGGCTCAAGTCGCTAGCTAGAAAATCACAAAACACCACTTTTTAATCCAAAAACAACCCAACCACGATGATTCAAGCCTTCAAAATCAAAACCTCAACACTTGTGATGATTCTAAACACAAAAGTACTATCAAAATTCAAACTTTAACACTAGAAATCACCCAAATGATGCAAAAATCACTAAACTTTTTCAAACTCAAAAACCACCTAAAAACCACTAGAAATCCAAAGATATATAAGAGATGATCTAACCATGGCTCTTGATACCAATTGTAAGATATTGGATTTCACATACACATCAAACCATAACACAAAGTAGGCGTACAAGAGTTTTTAGAGAGAGAAAGTTAGAGGTTTAGGGAACTTTAGTGAGAGAAAGAAAAATCTTATTATGAGCTCCAACTCTCTACCTTGGAAGGTAGAGAGTATTTATAGTCTTACAATAAAACGCCACACAACGGGCTGTGGATCAGGCATACAGTGGGTAAAGACCCGTCCGTCCTCCACGGTGTTACTTAACTAAATACTACTTAGCTTAAAATAACTACGACTACGAGCTTTCTAACGATTACATATACTTGAGGTGACCGACTCTTTAATACCTGGAATTTCTAATTCCTAACAATATATATATATATATATATATATATATATATATATATATATATATATATATATATATATATATATATATATATATATATATATATATATATATATATATATATATATATATATATATATAGTCCGTCATTAGCCCGAATAAGTCTAATAAGTTTGTCCAAACTCGTCATGTCCGATATTTGTCCAAGGTTAGTCCAATATGATTCAGGTTATAATCCGTATTATTCAAGTCCAATAATATTAGTATAGTCCAATTGTTCAATAATGTTCAACCCGATAGTTTTAGTCTACTTCAAATATGATTCGGGTTCCAAATTAACAATCCCAAAACACTTATCATAACTAATAATGATAAGTTTGGATATGAGCTCATAGGCTCGAACCTGCAACCCTTTGGGTTTTCTTATTATACCGAGGTAAACAAAAACCCTCAACCCGCACCGTAATCTGGGATGAGGTGTGGCTAACTAAACAAAACCCAACACCTTGCGGTGTGGGCTGGAACCAAGCAAGACCAAACGCCCCCTTATGGCTGCTGTTTTGGCTGGGCAAAAACAACAAACAAACAGCCCAATTGGCTGTGACAGCAACCAAACTGAACGCACCTTTATGTGCAGAAAATAAGCAGACAAGCGCACCCATTTTAGGCTGGAAATAAGCAATCTAACACACTCTTTGTGTGCAGAAAATTAGCAACACAATACACTTGTTTATGTAGAAAATCAGCAGCCAAATACACTCTTGCTATGTAGAAAATCAACATTCAAATACACTTGTTTATGCAGAAAATTCAGCAGCCAACTACACCCATTTATGCAAAAAAATCAGCATCCAAATACACTCATTTATGCAGAAAAATCAAATGAAACGCACCCTTTTTTATGGCTAAAACAAGCATAATAAAAGACGAAAGTATGCAAACCAAACACACCATGTGGGGCTGCTGTTATGCACAAACAAGCACCAATTTGGGGCTGTTTCATTGGCGGAAACACACAAACCAACGCACCCTTTGGTGCTTCTCCTAGTTCAAATAAAGAAGAACAAACAGGCACACCCTTTGGGGTGGCTGTGAACTGATTCCCCAGACAAACAAAATGCTCTCTTGAGTGTTTCTTTGCATAACCGAAAATCAAATACCCTCGCTGCTTATTCAGAGTTAACCCGAACCAACAAGCACACTTTCGTGGTGTGACTTTTAACTAATACAATTAATACAAAACGCACTCTACGATGGGTCGTGGTGTGGGTCAAAGCAGCCAAGCCAAACGCATCTGAGTGGGGTTGCTGTTTGGTGGCTAATCCCACAAGCCAAACACCAATTTGGTGTGGTTTTCAGCTCGCGACTCTAATAGACCGACTGAACCCAAACAATTCTTGACCTGACCCAAATCAATAACAAACAACAAACACCTTTTGCTTATCTTTACCACACGATTCTTAATCAAAAACATTTTTATTTTATTTTTATTTTGATTTCACGAAAACTAACTAACTCATTTGTTTAAATCGGTTAAACAAAAGAAGCATGAAAGATGAGTTTCGTGAACTTAGCATACCACAAAAGACGGCGAGGAGATATGTGGTGATGGAGGAGTGGCTAAGGTGGTTATCTCGAACCAATTAAACCCTCGTCGCGAGCCTAACGTGGCCCTTGATCCTCCTTGATCCTGATGATGGTTGGCGAGGTGATGGTGATGGTGATGGCGTGGCTGTGATGGTGTGACTGATTGGTGGTGAGGTGATGGTGAAGTTGAGGTGGGGCGTCGCTGGTGATATAGGAGAGGGAAGAGAAGCGTTATTCTTCTCCCTCCCATTTTTTTTTATACTAATGGCTAAGACCACAAGGTATCATAGATACCAATAACACGTTATTGGTATGTCACCTCAGCGCCACATCATACACCTCCCAATAACACACCAATAACTAAAACACCCTCCCTCAAAACACACCAGTAACACGTTATTGGGTCCCACAAAATACCTCATTAAAAATACCCACACACTCACAATACAAAAAAAAACAAAACAAAAAGGACACAAAACATCACAATGGCATGAGCCATTCAAATTGCTTGGGAACATTTGGCTCACCAATGACACAAAGTGCCGGTATGGTTGTCACGAGTTTGGCATGAAAAACTGATGCATTTGGCGTATTAATTTCTCCCATACCCTCTGCTCTAATGAGAATAAGGAGATCAGATATGTATATGGCGGTTTGGTAAAAAAAAGTAGGGCGTTTCGTGTGTACAAAAAAGTATTGCTTAACGATTAAGTTTTAAGATATAGCGGTTATTTGGTTATAGTTTGATCCCAGTAATTTCAAATAGTTTAAGTTGCGAAACTTAATATTGGGTAAGGCAAAGCTTTATAAAATGTTAAAAGTTATTAATAAACAAGTTTAAAGTGATATTAAATAGAAGTTAATAGTAGATTTAATAACCTGAAAAGTTTCGTGAAAACACTTATAAATGGCAAACGTTTTGTTTGAACGTTAAATAATCATACGATAACAAAATAACGTAAAATGGTAAATAAGAGTCCAAAAGTTTTATACTTGACATATAAGGCTGTTTACTTGAAATAACATAAGGCATGTTGGTGTTTGTGAGCACGTTTATCGGCAATGTGAGTTACGTCACACTAGTTGGTCATGGTGATCAGGTAAACTGATTATCTTTAATCTTAAAAACATTAGACGTAGAAAATGGGTAAGTATTCACTCATTATAATATTATATTAGTTAGTACAAGGTAAAATTTACCGGTGATTACATTTCTATGTGTGAATAAATTGTTTATTAAAAAAATGTGTATTCAATTACGTGTTTGCAAAATGTACTTATTTTGAAAAGTAAGAGGAAAACTATGAGATATAAGTAAAAAAATATATTGGGTTTTGAAAATTCCCGTATTGCTTGTGAGTTGTGCGTGAAAATAGAGATCCTAGACTCATAAAGAAGAAGGCTAGTGTTTACATACCTTGTAGAGTTTAAAAGCAAATTACGACGATTGTTCCATGAGACCAAGACCAAGACGAAATAGGTTGAATTGTTCCCGCTTCAATGGTTTGGTGAGGACGTCGGCTATGTTGTCTTCGGACGCTACCTTCTCAATAGAGATGTTCCCCTTTTGAACATTGTCTCTATAGAAGTGATGACGAATCTCTATATGCTTTGTGCGAGAATGCAATACCGGATTCTTGCTTAAATCGATGGCACCTTTGTTGTCACACAGAATAGCTATGTCACTTAGATGAATGTCGTAGTCAACTAACGCTTGTTTCATCCATAGTGCTTGTTGGCATGCTTTGTCAACGGAGACATATTCAGCTTCGGTTATTGATATTGCTAATGCCGTTTGTTTCTTTGAGAACCAAGATGTTAAACAACATCCCATAAAAGTACATACCCCACTTGTACTTTTTCGGTCAACATAATCACATGCATGGTCAGAATATGCATACACAATTGTTTCTACTCCCGTACCCTTAGGATACCATAATCCTAATTGAGTCGTACCCTTAATGTGTCTAAATATCCTTTTGACGGCTTCTAGATGTGATGTTTTAGGATCTTCTTGAAACTTAGCACATAGACAAACACTAAACATGATATCCGGCCTACTAGCCGTGAGGTAGAGAAGACTACCAATCATGCCACGATATTTAATGTTATCAACGGATTCGCCGTCTTCATCTTTTGTCAGTTAAGTGTCGGATGACATTGGTGTCCTAATTGGTTTTGACTCTTCTAAACCAAATTTCTTTAACATTTTCTTAATGTATTTATATTGATTAAAGAAGATACCATCTTCTAATTTTTTGATTTGTAGACCAAGAAAGAAACTAAGTTCTCTCATCTTACTTATCTCGAACTCGTCATGCATGATTTTAGAAAAATCATCACACATGTCTTGACAAATAGATCAGAATATAATATCATCTACATATATTTAAACAATGATTATATGTGACTCCTTTTTCTTAGTAAAAAGTGTGTTATGAACTAACCCCATGGTGTAGTTGTGTTTGATTAAGAATGACTTGAGTCTATCATACCAAGCTTTTGGAGCTTGTTTAAGACCGTAAAGGGCTTTCTTTAGCTTATACACATGTTTAGGTTTTTCAAAATCGATGAAGCCCGGAGGTTGAGCAACATATACTTCTTCATTAATAAAACCATTTAGAAAAGCACTTTTGACATCCATTTGATAAAGCTTAAGATCATTAGCACAAGCATAAGCAAGAAGTATTTTTATAGACTCTAATCTAGCAACGGGGGCATAGGTCTCATCAAAGTCTATTCCTTCTTATTGATTATACCCTTGGGCAACGAGTCTAGCTTTGTTTCTAGACACTACACCGTTTGCATCTAACTTGTTTTTATAAACCCATTTGGTTCCTATTATGGTTTGATTACTAGGTGGAGGGACAAGTGTCCAAACACCATTAGAAACAAATTGATTTAAATCTTCTTGCATAGCCATCACCCAACTTTCATCTTTTATGGCTTCTTGTGTATTCTTAGGTTTTATGGTTGAGACAAAACAAAACAAGCTACTTTGGTTTTGAACTTGAGACCTTAAAGTTCTTTCATTTAGCTTTCCTATAACCTTATCTACAGGGTGATCTTTGGACTCTTTAATATTTATGATTTCATCATTTAAAGGTTCTTCTTCTTCGTTTATCTTTTTCTTTATTACAATAGCTTCACTTTCGACAATCTCGTCATCGACAAGAGGTGGAGAGGGTTTGGGTGGACTTTCATCAAATTTAACATTTAATGACTCTTCAGCCTTCATTGTTTCTTTACTTAATATGACGTAAGCTTTGCTATTTGGAGAGTAACCTAAAAAGATACCTTCGGTTGATTTAGGATCAAATTTTGTAAGGTAATCTTTAGTGTTAAGTAGAAAGCATTTTCTACCAAAGACTCTAAAGTGATCTAACGTAGGCTTTTTGCCTTGAAGTAACTCGTATGGAGTTGTACCTAAAATTGGTCTAATTAAGACTCGATTAAGTATGTATGTTGAGGTATCAACGCCATTGCACCAAAACTTTTGAGGTATGGATTGCTCATTTAGCATGGTGCGACTCATTTCTTGTAGGGTTCTATTCTTTCTTTCAACTACCCCGTTCGATTGTGGAGTGCGAGGAGCCGAGAAGTTGTGAGTAATACCATTAGCGTCACAAAAGGCTTTAAATTACACTTCATTATCGAATTCCCTACCATGATTCGTTCTAACAGACACTATAGGACTTCCTAGTTGTTTTTGGATTTTCTTACTTAATATTTCAAAGTAATTGAACGTTTCAGTTTTGTTCTTTAAAAATTAAGTCCATGTGTACCTAGAGTAATCATCTACTATAACCAAAGTGTAGTAGTTGCCTCCATAACTTTGGATAGCGGATGGACCAAATAAATCCATGTGTAGTAATTCTAGACACTTAGTTGTAGACACTATGTTTTTAGCTTTGTGACTAGAATGGAATTGTTTTCCTACATTACAAGCATCACAAAAGTGATGTTCATATTTTAATTTAGGTAGATCTCTTACTAGATCTTTGGATGATAGCGATTGAAGAAGTCGCATATTGGCATGACCCAATCTTCGATGCCATAAGGTCAAAGTATCATCCATAGAAGTAAGAAAAAGTTTGTCTTTAGGTTCATTACCAATTTTAATGACATAGACTCCATGTTTCCTAATTCCTCTTCCTATGGTTATGCCGTCTTTTAATATCTTACTACCAGTTTCGTTAAAAGTACGTTACACTTTTTATCACATATTTGTCCTATACTTAAGAGGTTAAAGATTAGGTTTTCTACGTGACACACATCGTTAATGGTTAGATATTTGTTAGAAATCGTACCTTTACCGATGATTTTGCTTTTGCTATTTCCAAATACTATATTTACTCCATTAAAGGATTCATATGTGGAGAATAAATCTTTATTGCCGGTCATGTGCCTCGTGCACCCGCTATCCTTGATCCACTAATCCGGATCTAGGTCGACCTTGTCATTTGCCATGAGACAAATTTCTTCGTCCTCCTCCTCGCTCATTCCCCACGAACCGCTCACGAATGCCTTTTGATCATTGCATTTGGGACACTTACTAATAAAGTGGTTTAGGTCCGCACATTTAAAGCAAGCACGATCATCCATTGGCTTCTGGTCCTCTTTGCTTTTCCGGAATCCTTTCTTGTCGTCATACGGTTGTTTGACGTATCTTCCCTTCCTTCTAAAGAACTTTTTGAAGTCCCTTACCGCCATGGCATACTCCTCGTCATCACTATCTGAACAGGAGTTCTCTTCATCACTTGAGACCTTCTTGGCTTTGAGGGCAAAAGATTTGTGCTTCTCTTTTACTTTTGAGGCTTCAGAATCTTTAGCAAGGACAAGCTCATAGACCTTTAAGTTGCCTATGAGTTCATCAAGCATAAGGATTGTCAAATCTTTTGACTCTTCGATTGCCGTCACCTTAGATCTCCACTTGGATGGAAGCGCCCTTAGATATTTCCTAACATGGTTACGGCTAGAGAAAGATTCATCAAGTGCTTGTAAAGATGTAATTATAGTATTAAAGTTAGCAAAAGAATGATCTATAGTTTCCTCATCCGATATTGAAAATTGTTCATATTGTTGAACAAATAAGTCTATTTTATTGCTTTTCACTTGTTGATTACCTTGATGAGTTACAACTAAAGAATTCCAAATTTCTTTAGAGGTTTTGAGCATGGAGATTCTTTCAAATTCCTTTTTGGGTAACGCATTATACAAAACCATTTTAGCTTCACTATTTTTGGAAATCTTTTTCTTAATTTAATCGGTGAGTTTATCATGAGGTATGTTAACTAACATTCCATTTTCATCTTTTGAGGTGGCTTCAAAATCGTCTTCAACAATGATGTACAAAAAATCAATATCTTTAGACTTCACATATGTTTCGAATCTATTTTTCCAATATATAAAACCATTAGTTTCAAGTAGTGGAGGTCGTTGCATAGATTGCCCTTCTTTGTAATTTTCAGAACCCATAGTGATCGAAAAGTTTTTAAAATACGGTTTACTTTAAAACTTTTATAAACTTAGCTCTTGATGCCAATTGTGGAAAACTAGAAGGGGGGTTGAATAGTTTTGCTGATTTTAAGTTAGTTTCTACAAATTTTATATTCGATGTTATGTGAAATCGTATGGATGAAGATAAAGTATAGATCTAAGAGTAATGAAAGTAAATAAAGTAAAGCAAAGGATAGAAATGACACAACCGATTTATAGTGGTTTGGCTACAAGGACATCTTCCTTTCCCTACTCCACTCCCCGAGTCACCTACTCGAGAATTCAAGCACTATGTCAACAAACTCCTTCAACTTGGCGGAGAAGACTTCAGAACGTTGCTTACACCTTTTTCTGGTACAAAGCTAAATACTGAGTTCGTAACATGGAGGACCAAACCAACACGACTATTACACAACAACTATGTGAAATATCAAGTACAAGATCTTTGCTACATAAATCTTGTGGAGAAACAAATCAATCAAGGACCCCTTGATTGGATGACTTGTAGTAAGCTCGTGATCTCGCCTTAGAGAAGGACCTATATGAGAATTACAATAGAAGAAAGAAGAACAACTCTCTAGATCAAGTGATATTTTGTTAGAAGAGAGTAAGAGTATATGAGAGAGTTAGTAGGAAGAGGGGTGAAGAGAAATGAAGAAATGGCTCTCTATTTATAGGCAAAATCTTTCCACTGTTCCATGGATCCCACGGATCCCTCCCTTAAGGGATCCGTCTAGTGTAATGTCAGGGATCCGTGGGATGCTCCTCTTTGCCCATGGGTTTTTTTGGTTATGGGTCATGGGTCATGGGTTATGGGTTGGTCCATTAGTATTTCATTAGATACAATGTATCTAATAGATGCAATGTATCTAGTCAAATGGATATGGGTCAATACCATGGGTTATGGATATGCTCCATGGGTTGTGATTTTTACCCATCCTAATAAACTATTACAACAATTTTGTATTAAATGACTATATGTAAATGCTTTATAAAATAACATGTATCCTTATAATTTTACTTATGATAACATTATATTTGTTATCAACAAAACACAAAGAGATCTCTCAGTATTAATAAACATTTTTACGGTTTATTTGTATTAACAAAGAGAAAGGTTTGTCCCATCATCAGTTAGAGAAACCCCTTGGAAGATACCACTCTGGCATGCCTCGAGGGTGAGAACCTGTAAAGCTTCGGCGACAATAAGGAACAAAAATAGAGAAAGTGGGTCCCCTTGACGTAGGCCGCGTTCCATGCGAAACTCTTGAGTCGGGGAGCCATTTATCAAGATTGAAACTGTTGCGGACTATAAACTACTTTTAATCCAATATCGCCACTTTCTTCCAAACCCCATTTGCTCTATTGTTTTTAGGAGGAAATACCAATTAACACTATCAAATGCTTTCTCAAAATCAACTTTAAAAGAAGGAGGTCAATGTTGTTATTTTTTGCATACGTAGCAATCTCGTTTGCAATCAAGATATCGTCAAGAATTTGCCTTCCACTAACAAAAGCAGTTTGGTTCGGGGAGATGATCTTGTGTATAAACTTAGCAAATCTATTAGATAAAATTTTAGAGATCACCTTATATATGCAACCGATAAGACAAATCGGCCTATAATCGACGATTATAATAGGATCTTTGATAACGCTACACGCGTCGTTCGGGGTCAAAGGAACTTCCTTTTCGTCGAGCAAGTTTTTCAACACCCTAGGCAGTGAACCTAATCGTTGTAGTGTAGTATTAGGGTAAACCACGGAAATTGATATCGTTCTCTTGGGGAATAGGAATGCTAGTGAGAAGTTACTACGCTAAGGTTGGGGTTGAGGAAGATTAATTTTTATCTTTTTTTTTGTTTTTTTTAGGAAATGGAAAGGTACGAATCTCGGGGTTTGGATTTGGGGGTTGGTATTTCTACCGATTACTCTACTTATCTAATTGTCTAATCTAGTGGTGTATGTAGTCTATGTCTAATTATTATGTGCTCGTATGATGATTTAAAGATATGTTTACTTAGGTTTTATTACTCCTTAATTATCTCCTATTGATGGTTGAATTGTCACGTCCTTATTCTTGATCGCGTTGTGTGTCTAAGGTCGTAGGGTATGCGTTTATCCCTAACTCTTTGAAACTACCAAAGGGTGCCGCCTACAAAATCTCTAGGATTTATAAACTTTAACTCTAAGGTACTCTTCGGATGGTTTAGCCTACAACAACTCTAGGTATTATAAACTAAGGTTCACAAAGATTAATCAAGCATTAACTACACAACGGATGACCTATCGCATTACTAGATCATTAACAATTAAGATAAGAGACAACCAATCAATATTCAATAATTATGTTTCATATTCCCTAAGCAAACACACAAGTAAATTAGCCGGACATGGGGAACATGCAAGCATACACACAAGTAATTGAAGACATAATTAAATTAATGAAATAAAACACTTATCTTGATGTAAGATAGGGTTTGGAACCCTAAAATACTGTAAAAGACAGCCTTGGTTCGTTTTAGGTTTTTACTCCAAAAGACTACACACAAAAAACTAAAAAATTCAGATTTTATATATAAGATTACATATGCGACGGCGTCACCCTTTGAGTTGCGACACCGTCGGGTCGCCGTCATTAGGGTTTCGTCTTGGCCACGTTAGTCTTGCGATGATGTCACTTTATGCTTGTGACGCCGTCCCCTTCAGTCTCTGACGTCGTCTGGATCAAATCTAGGTTGCCTGAGTTGCGACGACCTACTCTTTTAAAACCTGACACCGTCACTTGTGAATAAAAAATTTGGCTACCGAGCCGTCATAAAAGTGATGCGACGGCGTCGCAGATAACACCTGACGCCGTCCCCTTCAGTTCCAGCAGCCTGAGTGTCTCGATTCTTAACTTTGCCATTTTCTTCGTATATTCGCGCCTTTTCGTCCGAATAAGTGTCAATCTAGCATTTTGCCTTCAAGATACCTAAAAAGTGAAAAGGAACGATATTAAGTAATAACGAATACAAAAGTGATCAAATAAGGGCTTAAACGACCCCTCAAAAAGGTACATTTTAAAACCTTATCAAATATCCCTACACTTGGTATTTGCTTGTCCTCAAGCAAATGTGCTTTTAGCCAATTAATTTATAAGTTAGGGGTCATGAAGCATTGGTTTAGAACAATCCACACCTCATATAAGCCCCGCAAAAGTCATAAAAAGCACGGAAATTACATACTAGCACCTCACATGGGGTGTTTGGATACTCACATCTCTCGGGTGTATATGAAATATAAGAAGTTGGAAATGGAAGATAAACACTCATTAACCGGTCCTAGTACATAGATTACCATAGGCTTGAGACTAGATCAAACCTCCATCGCTTTGGCGTAAGCACCTAGGAAAGACTATCAAAGAAGTCTTTTAAAGGGTTGTAATGTTAGGCTTACGGTAGGGAAACAAAGGGTTTGGTGGGATAGGCTATTTAGTGGTGGCAAGTCAAAAATCTTGATGTTACAAGCATACGAAGAATGGCGTTGCTAAGCCAAGACTCGACACTCTAAACTCTAGATAACTGAAACAAACAAACATAAATTAAAAGATAGATGTAGGATAGTAGCCCGTATGTTTTTTTTTTAATTTTTCTTTATTTATTTATTTATTTATTTTCAACACTCTATTTTTTTTTCTCTTTTTCTAAATTTTTTTTTCGATTTTTTTCTTCATAAACTTTTACTCTACCATCCTCTACGATAACATCAAAATGATAGGGATTTATAGGCACATCCCTACACTTGAGTTTTTTATTACTCTAACACTAATTTGACCCGAATTGAAAAGATCAAAACACTTGAAGTACATTATTATGCAAATAAATGGAATTTGAATTTAACGTTCCCTTCCCGTCATTTCACAAACTTTAACTTTCCCATGAGTCCCAATCGTCCCAAAACTGTGTACAAAGGATATGACTCGACCTAGCAACTTATGCAAGCAACTAGATAATTGAACTAAGGGTTTCGTGTGATAACAATAATGCACTAAAAGTGAGTGCATACAAGGTAGGCTAAGGCGATTTGGGTGTACATTTGGGGGTGGGGTGCAAACAATGCTCTTCATTGATATTCCGGAAAACCGAAACATCACGAGAACCGCGAAAAGGATAGGCTCTGAGGGGTTAACTAGGGGTATCGTGTACTAAAGATGAGTACAACGCAAGGGTGTGGGGGAATTACTCAACCGATGTGGAAGAAGTAATTATATTACGGGTATCAAACAAGGGTTATCCTAATGCCTCTTATCATTTAGTTATTCCTAACTACACAAGTGTAGTCTTACTAGCGATCTCGGGATGCATCACAAAACAAGTTCAAGAATCTATTATACTACCGGTTCACACACTAAGCATTAAAGATGAATGCTTTAATCCCTACTAATCTAAAGGTGATCCTCACATTTTGGGTGGAATTTAAGTGGTAAAGGGTTCTTTTGTGCTAGTCATATAACTTCCTATCAATGAGACGCTTTATTAAGACTAATGGCCCACTCCTATATGTCATGAAAATTTTTAAATTTGGAGCCAAAATTACCCTAACCGACATTTTCTCATGGTTTATTACACAAATGCAATTGGACAAAGCAAATAGTCAAGGATAAGCATAGTTTCAAAGTTCCCGTTTTATTTTCCCTCCCTACATTTAAACTGAACATTGTCCCCAATGTTCCCCGAAAGTATCAAAGTTATGATAATGGAAGGTAATAAAAGATGAAAGAAACTAGTATTCCCCTGATTAGCTCGGTAGGATCCGCGTAAAGTGGTGGTTACATCTTTATTCAAGAAGAACGTTTGCGTGAAAAGCTCATTCTTATCTTATGTATCTTCTTCTTGATAATTTAAACCTGCACACTTGAGAAAAACAAACGAAACCTTCGCGTAAAATTGGCGGTAATAATATATATAAGACTCTACTAAACTAGGATATAATGCTTGTGGAATGGATGTTTACAGAATTTATGGAAAATTAAGACCTGGAAAATAACATGTAGCTCAGAAAACGAGAAAAAGTAATCAGTTGTTTTTGCTCCTTCCTGACGTCGTCAGGTTGCGATCCTGACGCCGTCAGGTTATCCTGACAAAAACTAGTCTGCGATTTTCTGGAAAAAATTCTGGAAAATTTACATCTTTAGAATCTGAAAAAATTTCCTGCAAAACATCCATTATGACTCGATACAAGCATTTGACTCGAACAAACACACATGTATATCTTTTAATTAATTGAAATTCTCATGTTTACGTTTCTTTTGAAAATGTGTGTAATCCTCCCTACACTTATCGTTTATGTAAAATACCTTTATATGTAATTAAGACGAGGTTAAAGACAAAATAAATCATTTTTACAAATTTAAACATGAGAATTAACAATCAATAAAAGATATATGACATAAACAAGCAAACAATTAAGCATGGGTTGCCTCTCACGAAGCGCTTTTCTTTATTTATGAGTCTTGTAGCTAGACGAGCCCCTACATGGTCTCGTTTTGCATTCTCAATGAGAATTCTATCTTGTTGACAAAATTTTCATCGACTCTATACCTAGGCCCTAGGGTCAAGCAATCCTTATAATAAAGCCTCCTTCTTTCCCACGTGAATTTATAACCTTTTTCAACATCGTCCTTGCTTTTGTCCTCAAAAGCTCTAATGTTGTCTGATATGTGCCAAACCGTCAAATTTTCTCACACAAGCTAGCCACTTGTGAATGGTTAACCGTAAGAAACTTAAAACAGTTCAGACACAAATGCAATGAAGATCAGGAGAGTATAGTGTTTCTCCAGGTCGTTATGTCCCAGCGAGCTATGCGATGAATCACCAAACGGATAGTGATCGAGAGAATTTGAACGGAAAAAGAGATTGTGATTATGAACAATTATAACTAAAGAAAAAGTAAATAAATTACAGAGGCTTAAATGCAAATTAAAGAAAATTAAAAAGATAAATTATATTAAATAAACGCTATCACTATTTGCAAAATGATGTTTTTGATTTTTCTTTTATAAAATTTAAATTAAAAACTACGTGACGTACAAAAGAAAATGTGAAATTTAAACAATATTAATCCTAAAAATATGTAAATGACATTTTTATAAACCTAATGATAAGAGAAAATTTTTAGAAAAAGTAAATTATTTTTATAACTATTTATCTAATTATTATTAATTAAAAACTATTTTTACTTTTTTAATAATAGCCTAAAATACAAGAAAATATGAAATAAAGCTAGAAAAATGAAATTATGACTTAGAAAAATCTAAAATAACTAAAGGGAATTTTCAAAACTAATTTTATATTTTTCTGATTATTTTTGTATTTTCTATGAATTAAAAACTATTTAAAACTACTTAAATTGCTTAAAAATACAAATTTAACTAAGAAAAATCTGGAAAAATATTTTTTTGACTTTTTATATTTATCTTAACTTAGGAAAAATGAAAACTTATTTTTTTGAAGCTTTTCTGAATTAATTGTATTAAAAGCTAATTAAAAAGACTTAAAAACTAATTTAAATAGAGAAAAATAGCAAACAATGTAGGAAAAATATGAAAAATTCAGGGAAAGTCTAACTTAATATTGTGAATCTAGGAAAATTATAAAAACAATGGCATGTGTGGAGAATTTGGAACTGCAGTGCAAGTGCTTATAAATAAGCACTTGAAATAAGCCAAAAGGACACCAAAGACCACCAAATGATTACTTAAGCTAAATTAAGCTATAAGTACTCAAAAGCAACTTATAACAACTATCCTAAACCTCTGAATTGCACCCTACACAGATTTGATTATTTGAGCTTATGTGCTTAAAACAGATTTACCTCCTACTTTTAAGCTTAAGCACAAACTACACAATAAGCTGAAAATGAAAATCAGGTGTTGGAACCTAAACTAGACCTGGTTAGCTATCTATAAGCCAAAGATGAGACCAAGGTGAGCTCTGATGAGCTTGTTACAACCCCTGCAAGACCCTGTGCAGACTCAGTATTCACTGAGTCAATGCACAGGGCACTTTAGCCCCATTTGACAAGCTAATTTCAAGCTTTTACAAAATTTCTAAAAATCTATAAAATTCATATTAATAGACTTGACCAACTGAAGTATATAAACCCAAAGTTACACTTAAATTGATCCAATGATGAACAAATTAAAAATCACCCAAGGTGGGCTAAAAACTGGTTTTTACTTTTTTTTACTTTTGACAGATTTTGAGAGTTTGACTTTAATGAACTTTGCAACCAATTTAATGGACTAAGATTGATGTTTTAAGGTATAATGAAACTAAAATAGGTTATGTTATTAACTCCTGTGCCTAAATGCAAGATTGCATACTCCTATAACTAACTGATTTGATAACAAGGACAGTTTCAAGTGAAATTTGACTTTCACAGTCTTGATACACAAATGAGTGACTTAAATGACCCTAATGTGCCTAAAGGAGGCTGAGTAAACTGAATCTAACCACTTTTAAGCACTGCAATTCCAAATGTCAGCTTAAACCAAACACTGCTTATTGAGCACAAATGAAGTTTATGTGAACTCAATCACTGACTCAAGCTAAAGCTACCCTCAAATCAGATTAACTAAAATCAAATGCACCTTATTGAAGCAATACAAACCAACACAGATCTGATCTAAGATAAACAAGATCAAACAGTAGCAATGCAGATTCAAAGTGGTTAAAAGGAAAAAAGATTGAAGACTAACTTGAAGTCCAGCTTATAAAGAAGCTTTTACAGAACCCAAACTACACTACACTACTCAAATCCAACCCAATCCAAGCACTGCATCTACCAATTTCCATTTCCAAACCGAATTTGTAACACCCCAACCCGACGAGGGTAGAAGTGTCACATTCTGGTGTCATATCAGAACATACAAGTAAATTTTTATAAGCGGAGGTCTTAAATAATAACGTACCAAGTCATAATCACAATTGCCTTACAAGGAAAATTACAACCCAAAATGTCTAAGATAAAATGAAATCTCAAAACAATAGCCCGTCAAAATAAGTCCAAATAACAAGGTAACTAGGGTTAGTACACTCAGATAATCCAACTCTCAGCCCAATCAAAGCTCATCTTCAAACCTAAAACCTGCCGCAGGAAAAGAAATGCGGCTGAGCTTAAAAAGCCCAGTGAACAGATATAACAAAGCGAAAGCTAAAATAAAATCTGAAATGCAAAATGAAACAAAGGAACGGATAACAAAGTCGCAGCGAAATGAGAGTAATGAGTCAAAGAGGATCCTGCAGAACATAATTATACCGATATCCAAAACGAACAAATAACAAGGAGAGCGAAGCGAAGCAAAGCATCGATGACATAAGAACAAGCACATACAAACCAGACATACAAGAACTGAACATAAGCAAACATAGCAGGCATAGCATCCACACAACGTTTATGTCATACAATCAATTCAGGAAACCGAAAGACATACAAGCCAAACAGATATCTACAGGAGAGCGGAAGCAATTAATTAATAAGTGAGCATGGCAATTCATACAGGTTAAAACCCTTAGTTGAGAACATAACAAGTATCATAACAACGGAAGTACTAATAGCAGTCAAAACATGGCAGTCACACGTAACAAGCAGGAAATACAGTATGAGCATATAATTAAATGAATTAAAGACATAGCAGGGCAACTAAACAAATTAACAAGCCAGACATCACAAGCTGAACCATTTACCCAATCAAACCGTAGCATAAACCGAAATGCAAACATGGCAGGTCAACAACAAGCAGATAAGGAAACTATCAGATAATGATAGTCCACGAAATTATCTGAACAAGTACACATAATAAACAGACAAAACTATCGATTACACATTAGCATGGTCACCAGACAATTCAGAGGGTCACATAACAGTGAGATCACATATCATCAGACGAAAACAGGTAACTCAGATAACCGCATATTAATCACATCATAAGCAGGATAATCAGTAGTCACATAAAACATAAATAGCATAACAAATCAAATAAACACATAATAACCCGGTACGTGAATGGGACGATAGTCTGAAATAACGGAATGAGAGTGTAACAGATCAAAGCAATGGAATATATATATCTTGGTAGTAGAGTGAGTCATATAAGGGTACTGAGTAATGAACAATTAACGTAGCATATGATGCGTTGGGGAAATACAAAAGCTATAATATAGGTATATCAAAGGTGTAAGGGTTGTCAGAATCTATCCCGAGCCAACAAAACAAACCATTTCAATAGTGGCAATAGCAGCCAAGTAACCAATAGTAGCCATTGTATTCGGAGGGGTGACCTCGGAATACCAAACCAATAGGAGGGGAGACCTCAGTAACCAATGGAGTAGCTAGCTCCCAAAATGTGAGGGGGTGTATTGCACACACGCACCGCATCACCAAAACATATCATATCATATCAAATACAAATCAAAACAAATCTAGGATGCATCCATACGCCCCCTTTAAAACAATAGTGGCCATACAATATATCTGAAGCGCGCATAATCAATACAAAATGGGGACGGTGTGGAACATCACTCATCCACACTGGAGTCATGCCATTGGTGCATCAATGACACGGACATGGAACCCCCATGCCTAGTTAATGGCTCGGGTATCAACTGACAGGTCAAAGTATACAATATAGAGGTCAATCAATATCAAAGGTCCAATATTAGCAGTTCACAAATCAAATCAATAATCCAATATCAATGGTTCAATTATCAAAGGTCGAAATAGCAAAGGATCAATATCAAAGGTTCAATAGAAAAAAGGGTCAATAGCAAAGGTTCAATATCAATAGTTCAATAGCAGAGCAAAGGTTCAATATCAAATTGGCAAGAGATCAAAGATGTAAAGAGATCATGAGAAACCTTATGAGAAAGGTCAGAATATCTGTACCTCAATCGAAGCAAGCAAAATAGAAACGTAAGTCACACGATGTATCAATGCCGCCGTCCGGAACCTATGAATTAAATAACGCTTATTAAGATCGGATTACTCATTTTAGACGGCTTTCCATTTCTAGCATGTTTCCACTTTTAGCCGGTTTCCATATTTAGTAACTTTCCATTTTAGGTTACTTTCCAAATTTAGTAATTAAGTATACCGAATTAGTAAATTTCCAATTACTAACTTTACAGAGTTAAGTACTTTCCAAATTTAGAAATTTTCCGAGTTAGAAAGGTTACCGAATATGTTTAGTTTTACCAATGCTAATTAAATAAATTATAGCCAAATAAAATAATTATCATGTTTCAGGGTTTAAAATATAAATAATCCAAACTTAGGGTTTAAAGTGTAACTTATCAAAATTCAGGGTTTATTGCGATAAGTAATTAAACTTAAAGACTTAATATTATCATTATGATAGTTTAAGGTTATAATATGCCAATTCATAATTCCAAGGTTTGCATGTGACATGTCTTAAAGATGAGGGTTAAAAGTGTCAACATATTATAGTTCAAGGTAAGTTAAATATAACATGCATACTATTGATTCATGCGTACAGGTCTACACTTTTGGAGATCAAATACAAAACCAATTTCTAGCTATCTCGACACACCTTTAAACTTGATCGCGGTTCAAACGGTTTACCGACATAACTGAATGAAGACATATAATGATTAACCCCCGGCTCTATTTCCCCGAAACACTTTCAAAATTCTAAAAGACTCAACCATAAATCCCGCGATCACCCTCGAAGTTACCCCCCACAAGACCCATTTCCATTTTTACTAGCGACATGAAATTAACCAAGGTATATTCGTATGTTATCTAGTCCATTTCAAATCGACACAAACTAATTGAAACATGTATAAGTTGTATGTATGGAAGTCGAAACGGATTCAAATCATGCTACATGTATGGGTCGATCATATGTCTTTTAAATTCATTATTTCAGGTGACTAGGTTATGATTTCTTGT
This sequence comes from Chrysanthemum seticuspe, assembly GCA_019973895.1. Classification (NCBI taxonomy): domain Eukaryota; kingdom Viridiplantae; phylum Streptophyta; class Magnoliopsida; order Asterales; family Asteraceae; genus Chrysanthemum; species Chrysanthemum seticuspe. The sequence continues at coordinate 153,990,495 of BPTQ01000009.1, forward strand.
AACAACTTTTATCATTTCATGTGAGGGTTGATTCGTGTATAAGCATTCAAATGGAGGAGGCCCAAAACAGATTCTTATAGGCGCATGCACATGGGACATATTCATAATATATAGATTAATTTCAGGAGGCTCTTTTGTGATTTCATGCAACCATTCACGTGGTTTTCTCTAGACTTGTTTTATCCTTTTAAGTAGCATATTAAATGGTACAAAGCAAGGTTTTGGTTTCATAAACACACGACCCGAATTAGAGATCAAAACGGAAGAATGAGATCATGAGGTTGTTACCTGTAGCGAGAAAAGAGCAAGGAAAATGAGGATAAAAAACAACCAACCAAGCACCATCTTGTGCTTCTTAACCCATGACAGCAGCAATGCACCACCCACGACCAGAAAACTCAAGCAAACTCCGTGCTACGTACGTGATTTCAGCCTCCAAACGAAGCCTTCTTGTGGTCGACAACAAATGGAAGAAAAAGGGGGAAGCCGAGACTAAAACGAAGCAAACCAATCACCCCCTTTGGTGCCCTGGTATGCCACGACCAGCAGCACCCTCCAACCAACGACGCTAGCAAGCAACCGTCGACTCAAACACGTGATATCAGCCCGCTCTTGAACTCTCTTCTAAGCGACAGAAAGATGGAGAAGGGAGGGGTTTTCTGCCGTCATTTTTGTGAAAGGGAAATTAGGGTTTTGAGTGTGAATTTTGAATGAAATAATGGAAGTTACAAATGATAGAATAAGTGGGATTTATTTGAAGTAAATGGGAGCAATTTGGGGAATCATGGGCGTTTAATTTGGCCGAAGATTAAGGAACAATAATAAACAGATTTTGACCTTTCCAAAATTTAGTATAGTGGGCTTTAGTTCAAGTTACAAGCTCTTGTATATTATGTATTTCATTTGGCCCATGGATCACAAGGAAAACGTGTGATATGCGCATTTGAAACATAAGAGTTTCGGTTTATTAACTTGTACAAGGGTTACTAACGAGTTAGGTTATAGTGTATTCAATGAGCTTGACATATTTTACGTATTTCATAATATTACCTTCGAGGGGTATTATGGTCTTTTACACACGTTAGATTTTTAGGGTTTTACAACTCTTCCCCTCTAAGAGAAAATTTTCGTCCTCGAAAATTGAAATCGCAGAAGTATACAAAGATGTAAAAGTTTCAGGCAGCCACAAATTATAACGGTTTCGGTTCCAAAGCGTACAAAACTTATATGTAACAGATGTCGGTGAGAATCTCACAAGGAGGTACAGAATTCCAATCTAACATGAGGAGTGACAAATAACGGATACAAGTCATATTCCATTCACGTACCAACCCCATGAATTTCCCAAGATGTCGTATGATTTCAATAAGGTCAAATTACATGATCTCGGTATTATCACGTTGATCAGGCGTCATAATACTTGCATCACATAACAAGTCCTTATTGTCATCATATTCTGCCTCGGGTCATGACAAACCACAAAACCAAAATCACCACAAAACAAATCACATACCGATATCAAGTAACATACCAAAGCAGACCAGACTCGCGTACATACAGCATATAACACATCAAACAACTTACCATACCACAAAGGAGAGAAGGCCACCAACTTGCGTAAAACGGTTCCTCATGACTCATTACTGAGGATTCAAAGGAAAAGCTGAGATATTACCAAAATGCCAAAAGATGACGCTTCACGATTCAAACCGAGTTCTGAACAAATCAAGGAAGAGCAATGCCGATCAAAATCACATAGCAAAATATCAAACCGCCACAAACGCATGACAAACAAATCGGAGTAACACAAGTCGCGCCCAAATCATATGAAGTAGATGAACCTTCTCAGCCACCGGTTGAATCTTGTCTTCGTCGTTGTGTCTTTGGTTGATTCGTCCAGCTTCCTCCAGCAGCATCCTGATGTCTCCAACAACACGACAGTCGGGTGTGGCTTCTGCTTCACGAACCTCTCCAGCACAGGGACTGTTGCAGCAACGCAGGTTCGGCACCATCATCTTTGGCTCCGCGGTTAGTCTCCGTCTAACGATCGACAAACGGATGTGCGAAGACACAATAATAAAATCAAATGTGAAGAGAAGAAGACCCAAAACAATGAAGACAAAAGATTTTCGAAGTCAAATCTGAATGACAATCCAAAAAGAATCGGAATATATCATAACAGACGGAAGCCTAGTGTCTACCCAAGTCCTCACAGGTCAATCCTAAGGTCAACAAGACGAAACCTGGGCTCTGATACCATAATTGTAACACCCCAACCCGACGAGGGTAGAAGTGTCACATTCTGGTGTCATATCAGAACATACAAGTAAATTTTTACAAGCGGAGGTCTTAAATAATAACGTACCAAGTCATAATCACAATTGCCTTACAAGGAAAATTACAACCCAAAATGTCTAAGATAAAATGAAATCTCAAAACAATAGCCTGTCAAAATAAGTCCAAATAACAAGGTAACTAGGGTTAGTCCACTCAGATAATCCAACTCTCAGCCCAATCAAAGCTCATCTTCAAACCTAAAACCTGCCGCAGGAAAAGAAATGCGGCTGAGCTTAAAAAGCCCAGTGAACAGATATAACAAAGCGAAAGCTAAAATAAAATCTGAAATGCAAAATGAAACAAAGGAACGGATAACAAAGTCGCAGCGAAATGAGAGTAATGAGTCAAAGAGGATCCTGCAGAACATAATTATACAGATATCCAAAACGAACAGATAACAAGGAGAGCGAAGCGAAGCAAAGCATCGATGACATAAGAACAAGCACATACAAACCAGACATACAAGAACTGAACATAAGCAAACATAGCAGGCATAGCATCCACACAACGTTTATGTCATACAATCAATTCAGGAAACCGAAAGACATACAAGCCAAACAGATATCTACAGGAGAGCGGAAGCAATTAATTAATAAGTGAGCATGGCAATTCATACAGGTTAAAACCCTTAGTTGAGAACATAACCAGTATCATAAAAACGGAAGTACTAATAGCAGTCAAAACATGGCAGTCACACGTAACAAGCAGGAAATACAGTATGAGCATATAATTAAATGAATTAAAGACATAGCAGGGCAACTAAACAAATTAACAAGCCAGACATCACAAGCTGAACCATTTACCCAATCAAACCATAGCATAAACCGAAATGCAAACATGGCAGGTCAACAACAAGCAGATAAGGAAACTATCAGATAATCATAGTCCACGAAATTATCTGAACAAGTACACATAATAAACAGACAAAACTATCGATTACACATTAGCATGGTCACCAGACAATTCAGAGAGTCACATAACAGTGAGATCACATATCATCAGACGAAAACAGGTAACTCAGATAACCGCATATTAATCACATCATAGCAGGATAATCAGTAGTCACATAAAACATAAATAGCATAACAAATCAAATAAACACATAATAACCCGGTACGTGAATGGGACGATAGTCTGAAATAACGGAATGAGAGTGTAACAGATCAAAGCAATGGAATATATATATCTTGGTAGTAGAGTGAGTCATATAAGGGTACTGAGTAATGAAAAATTAACGTAGCATATGGTGCGTTGGGGAAATACAAAAGGTACAATATAGGTATATCAAAGGTGTAAGGGTTGTCAGAATCTATCCCGAGCCAACAAAACAAACCATATCAATAGTGGCAATAGCAGCCAAGTAACCAATAGTAGCCATTGTATTCGGAGGGGTGACCTCGGAATACCAAACCAATAGGAGGGGAGACCTTAGTAACCAATGGAGTAGCTAGCTCCCAAAATGTGAGGGGGTGTATTGCACACACGCACTGCATCACCAAAACATATCATATCATATCAAATACAAATCAAAACAAATCTAGGATGCATCCATACGCCCCCTGCAAAACAATAGTGGCCATACAATATATCTGAAGCGCGCATAATCAATACAAAATGGGGACGGTGTGGAACATCACTCATCCACACTGGAGTCATGCCATTGGTGCATCAATGACACGGACATGGAACCCCCATGCCTAGTTAATGGCTCGGGTATCAACTGACAGGTCAAAGTATACAATATAGAGGTCAATCAATATCAAAGGTCCAATATTAGCAGTTCACAAATCAAATCAATAATCCAATATCAATGGTTTAATTATCAAAGGTCCAAATAGCAAAGGATCAATATCAAAGGTTCAATAGCAAAAAGGGTCAATAGCAAAGGTTCAATATCAATAGTTCAATAGCAGAGCAAAGGTTCAATATCAAATTGGCAAGAGATCAAAGATGTAAAGAGATCATGAGAAACCTTATGAGAAAGGTCAGAATATCTGTACCTCAATCGAAGCAAGCAAAATAGAAACGTAAGTCACACAATGTATCAATGCCGCCGTCCGGAACCTATGAATTAAATAACGCTTATTAAGATCGGATTACTCATTTTTTACGGCTTTCCATTTCTAGCATGTTTCCACTTTTAGCAGGTTTCCATATTTAGTAACTTTCCATTTTAGGTAACTTTCCAAATTTAGTAATTAAGTATACCGAATTAGTAAATTTCCAATTACTAACTTTACAGAGTTAAGTACTTTCCAAATTTAGAAATTTTCCGAGTTAGAAAGGTTACCGAATATGTTTAGTTTTACCAATGCTAATTAAATAAATTATAGCCAAATAAAATAATTATCATGTTTCAGGGTTTAAAATATAAATAATCCAAACTTAGGGTTTAAAGTGTAACTTATCAAAATTCAGGGTTTATTGCGATAAGTAATTAAACTTAAAGACTTAATATTATCATTATGATAGTTTAAGGTTATAATATGCCAATTCATAATTCCGAGGTTTGCATGTGACATGTCTTAAAGATGAGGGTTAAAAGTGTCAACATATTATAGTTCAAGGTAAGTTAAATATAACATGCATACTATTGATTCATGCGTACAGGTCTACACTTTTGGAGATCAAATACAAAACCAATTTCTAGCTATCTCGACACACCTTTAAACTTGATCGCGGTTCAAACGGTTTACCGACACAATTAAATGAAGACATATAATGATTAACCCCCGGCTCTATTTCCCCGAAACACTTTCAAAATTCTAAAAGACTCCACCATAAATCCCGCGATCACCCTCGAAGTTACCCCCCCACAAGACCCATTTCCATTTTTACTAGTGACATGAAATTAACCAAGGTATATTCGTATGTTATCTAGTCCATTTCAAATCGACACAAACTAATTGAAACATGTATAAGTTGTATGTATGGAAGTCGAAACGGATTCAAATCATGCTACATGTATGGGTCGATCATATGTCTTTGAAATTCATTATTTCAGGTGACTAGGTTATGATTTCTTGTAACAACTTTTATCATTTCATGTGAGGGTTGATTCGTGTATAAGCATTCGAATGGAGGAGGCCCAAAACAGATTCTTATAGGCGCATGCACATGGGACATATTCATAATATATAGAATAATTTCAGGAGGCTCTTTTGTGATTTCATGCAACCATTCACGTGGTTTTCTCTAGACTTGTTTTATCCTTTTAAGTAGCATATTAAATGGTACAAAGCAAGCTTTTGGTTTCATAAACACACGACCCGAATTAGAGATCAAAACGGAAAAATGAGATCATGAGGTTGTTACCTGTAGCGAGAAAAGAGCAAGGAAAATGAGGATCAAAAACAACCAACCAAGCACCATCTTGTGCTTCTTAACCCATGACAGCAGCAATGCACCACCCACGACCAGAAAACTCAAGCAAACTTCGTGCTACGTACGTGATTTCAGCCTCCAAACGAAGCCTTCTTGTGGTCGACAGCAAATGGAAGAAAAAGGGGGAAGCCGAGACTAAAACGAAGCAAACCAATCACCCCCTTTGGTGCCCTGGTATGCCACGACCAGCAGCACCCTCCAACCAACGACACTAGCAAGCAACCGTCGACTCAAACACGTGATATCAGCCTGCTCTTGAACTCTCTTCTAAGCGACAGAAAGATGGAGAAGGGAGGGGTTTTCTGCCGTCATTTTTGTGAAAGGGAAATTAAGGTTTTGAGTGTGAATTTTGAATGAGATAATGGAAGTTACAAATGATAGAATAAGTGGGATTTATTTGAAGTAAATGGGAGCAATTTGGGGAATCATGGGCATTTAATTTGGCCGAAGATTAACGAACAATAATAAACAGATTTCGACCTTTCCAAAATTTAGTATAGTGGGCTTTAGTTCAAGTTACAAGCTCTTGTATATTATGTATTTCATTTGGCCCATGGATCACAAGGAAAACGTGTGATATGCGCATTTGAAACATAAGAGTGTCGGTTTATTAACTTGTACAAGGGTTACTAACGAGTTAGGTTATAGTGTATTCAATGAGCTTGACATATTTTACGTATTTCATAATATTACCTTCGAGGGGTATTATGGTCTTTTACACACGTTAGATTTTTAGGGTTTTACAGAATTCCAATGTTGCTTGAAACTGAATTCCAAGCTTACCAAAAGCTATAATAAGCTTAAGTATGCTTGTTTGAATTTAACAATAAGCTATTTGAAGCTTAAATATAAGAGTTTGAAACTAAATTTTGGAACAGTAAACCATAGAACATGAAATGTTAATTCAACTTAAATTGACACTTGAAAACAGTTTTAATACACTTAAATAACTTAATTTGAGACAATGAAACAAAAGATTACAGCTTAGAGCTTAATTGAAAACATAAACATAAAAAAGGACATACATAAATTTTAAAAACTAACTACTTCCCTTCACTCTCTTTCTTCTTCCTCTTTTTATATGCAAAAGTGCTTCCACACCTTCTCTGAGTAAATCCCACCACTCCTTTTAGCCATTGGATGAATTGAAGTCATATTGGCCATTGATCACATTTTGGCGGGAAAACTTATTTAGCCAGTTGGAGAGGTTGAGTGCAAAGAGGGGGGGGCATTTAATGTTTTTTGTATTTTGGTGAGGTGGAGTGATAATAGAGGTGAAGTGTGAGAGCTGGGGGGAATGGATGTGTCTGGGTTTTGTAGAAGAAGCAGGTGGGGAAGAAGAAAAAAAAAGGCGCGGGGTGTGTTTGTTTGACTTGTTTGTTGACCAGGGCTTAATATTGAAGGGGGGTAAAAAACAAAGGGTTCAATGGATTGGCAGGGGTCACAGGGGTTTTGACAAGGGTCCAAGGGATGTAAAGGGTTTAATAAACAAGGTCCTTTTTGTAATTTCTGAAAGTTGGAGGACCAAGGCTGCCAATTTCACAAAGTTGTTCCAAGGGACCAAAAGTGACAAGTTCCAATAGTGCAAGGACCAAAATGGACATTTTCAAATTTCCAAGGACTATTTTTGCCAATTTTGAAACTTGAAGGACCAAACTTGTAATTTCTCAAAACTTTTGATATTTTTCACCAAAGGACTAATTTTGACAACTTTTGAAACTTGGGAGACTGAAACTACCAATTATGCAAACTTAGCTCATTTTTCATCTGATTTAAAACATTTTGCATCTGAAACATATAAAATGCAATTTTGAGATATTTTCAGTATTTTGATGCATTTCTGAGCATTTTTAACTGTTTTGCAGTTCAGATTTGACGAAAAATGATGAGTATTTACACACTCATCAATCCCCACACTAAACTATTGCTAGTCCCTAGCAATCTTTTTGAGAAAAACTTAATGGATTTGAATCTCTTTACCAAAAGCCATTACTTCTGGAGTAGCCAAATATTTTAGTTCAAGTAAGAACCATGGTACACTGATAACCATGTGATTTTGAGCAAACCACCAGCTTCCAACGGATTTGATTTGTCTTTACCAGAAGCCGTTTGCTTCTGGACTAGCCAACTCTTATATAAATTATCAATATTATCTTTGGTGAGCTGATTACCAATTATGGTTTTTCCACTGCCTTTACCACAAGCCATAAACTTGCGGGCTAGCCAACTCTTCACTTTTAAGGATATGGTGAGCTGAACACCATACAATTTTGGGCAAATTGCAAGCCGTCAACGGATTTGAGATATCTTTACCAAGAGCCGTTTGCTCCTAGATTAGCCAATCCTTTTGTTTATTAGACAAGACGGACTGATAACCATAAGCTGAGTAAGTGAAAAACACTTACTCCAAAAAAAATTTTGGCCAAAAATGGGGGAATTGGGTGGTATAATTATATGATAAAATTCGTGAGAATTCCCCCCCACACTTAGAAATGAATATTGCCCTCAATATTCAAAGTACCGGCGGTTATGCCAAAACATAGAACGTAAAAGGGAAATACTACGGCCATGATTTAAAAAGTTTTTTTTTTTTTTTTTTTTTTTTTTTTTTTTTTTTTTTTTTTTTTTTTGAGAAAACTTATATACAACATGTGGGGCAACCCCCCCACACTAGGGTGGTACACACGGGTGAAAACCCATGTTTAACTACTGTTTTTGATTACCGAGTCGCTAGCTTGACTCGACCCCGAATTAATTGGTTCATGGGGAAGTAAGTGGAGGAAACAATCTCCATAGGACTTTCATTCAAAATGTTTGGACAAACATTTGAAGCACGTGAAAGTTCCACACCGATGAGATATACATAGAACCGGCTCAAAAATGATAAATGAAAATGCCGGGGTCAAAGATAGTGTCTTCATTCCCGAAGGAGTGAAGATGAAGAGAAATCACAAGATATTTGAGGAAAGGAAGAAAGATTCTGATAACAATCAAGATCCATTCTTCATCCTCAAATGTAGACATATCGGGAGGAAGGGTGAGGGTAGTATCATTAATAAGCAAACTCGTATGATAGAGTACACCTTCCTCCGAGCCAATATCATCCTCAAGATCAAAATAGAAATGATCATGTTCCGGAGGAGATATGTCATGAGAGAGTTCACCGGAGAACTCTTCATGAAGAGAATCATTCACAAGAAGTGAAATTGTGAGCTCTTGTTCCATTGAGGGCTCATCACTATCCTCGATCTGAGTATCAAAGAGTGGATTCTCAGAAATTAAAGTGAATTCAGAGTCGAATTCAAATAGAGGATTAGTGAGAGTTGTTTTGAATGCTTCAGGAACAAAGTGATCAATATTCTCTATTGGACTGTTAGGGTGAGAAGTGAGTGAACGATCATTATAAGGGATACTTTCAATCTCTCCTAGGTCGGCTTCGAAATCAAAGAGAACATCGTTACTTTCTGATGAAAGTAGATTGATGTGAGTGAGTTCATCGGCGAACTCCTCAAGAAGATGATCAGCATCAGATTGTGGAAGTGATGCCTCAACATACTCGATGTTTCCATAAGAAGCACAATCTTCGCTACAATTGGAGAAAGTTTCAAAATGATCTTTTGAACACTCAAGAGGGGAAAGAGAATCACACATATGATCAGAAGTTCCCTGTGACTCTCTCGGGATTGGGACAAGGTTCTCAACACTAGACTTTATGAATTCGTCCGATTCCTTTTTCAGGAACAGTGTCAAGATGCTCGTCCCCCATGTTCAGAGAGTGAGTGGGAGCTTCGGGTGTGATAGCAGTTATTTGAGATGGAATCTCAACTGCTGGGATATCAACAGACTGAGGGAGTTGAGAAATAATATTTAAAGGATAAAAACTCTCCTCGTCATCATCATATAGGGTTGCCTTAAGAAATTGGGAACGCCTTAGAGCTGCTTGCTCTAGGACTAATAATTCTTCCCTAGATTTGCGGGCCTCTCATTCTTCGGCTAGCAATTCTCCCATGGTCTTTTCACCACTCACTTGATTCTTAAAGTTACTAATCATATCATCAAGTGTTTTCATTGGGGTTTCAAAATTTTGGGAAATTTCTTGAGACAACGGCTCAGGTGGAGTTTGAACCGTATGGTGCTGTGGAGGTTGGAAATTGTCAAACCTGTGAGATTCATGATTGTTACAAGGAAATGGATTCCCTATTTGACAATCAGAGCTGAAGTGAGGACCTCCACAGTACTCACAACAGTAAAACTGTTGAGTCTGGACAGGTGAATTGTATGGATATTGGTCATAACCAAAGTTCTGAGCATTACCGGAAAACTGTTCATAGACAAACTTGTTTCCGGATTGACACTCAAATCCTTGGTGAGGACCTCCACAAAATTCACAGCAGTTAAGTTGATTATATGAAGATAGGTCGGGCTGTGGTGTGTGATTGGAAAAGTTTGAGGGGTCGTTAAATGAGTTCGGATTAGGATCATAATCAAATGAATTCCTCGAACCACAAAACAAACAACTCCCGTTATGAATATCATTACCACATTGTACACACGTACACCAACGACAGGGTGAACCAAAAAGAGGCTCACCACAACCGACACAAGGAAAAAACGATTTCATTTGAGAGTTACGAGAAGGAATCGGTTTATTCAAAGAATCAACAAAACCAACATGCTGATCCGAATGACTATCAAGCCTCGAAGAACATTTTGAAAAATCTGGAGGTGGGACAAGTGGTGTGCTCTGAGAGCTAGCAATTTCCACCACTTCCGTTACTGATAACGCTACACGCGTCGTTCGGGGTCAAGGAAACTTCCTTTTCTTCGAGCAAGTTTTATAACACCCTAGGCAGTGAACCTAATCGTTGTAGTGTAGTAATTAGGGTAAGCCACGGGTATTGATATCGTTCTCTAGGGGAATAGGAATGCTAGTGAGAAGTTACTACGCTAAGGTTGAGGTTGAGGAAGATTATTTTTTATCTTTTTATGTTTTTTAGAAATTGAAAAGGTACGAATCTCGGGTATTGAATTTGGGGGGTTGGTATTGCTACCGATTACTCTACTATTATCTAATTATCTAAGCTAAGGTTGTGATAGTCTATGTCTAATTGATGTGTACTCGTATGATAGTTTAAAGATGTGTTTACTTAGGTTTTACTACTCCTTAATTATCTCCTATTGATGGTTGATTTGTCACGTCCTTATTCCTAGTTGCGTTGTGATTCTAAGGCTATAGGGCGTGCTTGTTTCCCTAACTCTTTGAAATTACCAAAGGGTCTTGTTTACAAATCCTCTAGTGATTTATAGACGCCTACTCTACGGTTGTCCTTGAATACTTTATCCTACAATTACCTAGATAATTATATTCTAAAGTTCACAAAGAAAAGTCAAGCATTAAGTACACAACGAATAATCTAGCGCACTCTAGATCATTAGTCAACTAAGATAAGTATCAACCAATCAATATTCAATAATTAAGTTTCATATTCCCTAAGCAAACACACAAATAAATTAGCCGGACATGGAGAACATGCAAGCATACACACAAATAATCAAAGACATAATTAAATTAATGAAGTAAATACTTATCTTGATGTATAATAGGGTTTAGAACCCTAAAATACTGCACAAGAAAGCCTTGGTTTGGTTTTAGGTTTTTGCTCCAAAAGACTACACACAAAAACTGAAAAATTCGGATTCTATATATAAGATTACATCTGCGACGGCGTCACCTTATGTTTCGTGACGCCGTCGTGTCGCCGTCATTAGGGTTTCGTCTTGGCCACGTAAACCTTGCGACGGCGTCACCTTATGACTGTGACGCCGTCCCCTTCAGCTCTGACGCCGTCTTGGCTGCATCTAGGCCGTCTGAGTAGCGACGGCCTATTCCTTTAGAACCTGACGTCGTCCCTTGAAAACATGCAATTTCGCCTCTGAGCCGTCGCAAAATGCCTTCCCGACGGCGTCGCAGATATGCAGTGACGCCGTCGCCTTATGTTTCAGCAGCTTTGAGTGTCTCGATTCTGACTTTGGCCATTTTCTTCGTATATTCGCGCCTTTTCGTCCAAATAAGCATCATTCCAGCATTTTGCCTTCAAGAGACCTAAAAAGTGAAAAGGAACGATATTAAGCAATAACGGATACAAAAGTGATCGAATAAGGGCTTAAATGACCCCTCAAAAAGGTACCTTTTAAAACCTTATCAAATATCCCTACACTTGGTATTTGCTTGTCCTCAAGCAAATGTGCTTTTAGCCAATTAATTTATAAGTTAGGGGTCATGAAGCATCCATTCAAAACGGTCCACAACACATATAAGCCCCGCAAAAGTCATAACAAGCACGGAAATTACATACTAGCACCTCACATGGGGTGTTTGGATACTCACATCTCTCTCGGGTGTATATATGAAATATAACAAATCGGAAATGGAAGATAAACACTCATTAACCGGTCCTAGTACATAGATTACCATAGGCTTGAGAATAGATCAAACCTCCGTCGCTTTGGCGTAAGCACCTAGGAAAGACTATCAAAGAGGTCTTTTAAAGGGTTGTAACGTTAGGCTTACGGTAAGGAAATGAAGGGTTTGGTGGGATAGGCTATTTAGTGGTGGATAGTCAAAAATCTCTATGTTGCAAGTATACGAAGAATGGCGTTGCTAAGCCAAGACTCGACACTCTAAAACTCTAGGCAACGAAAATAAACAAACATAATTTAAAAGATAGATGTAGGATGGTAGCCCGTATGGTTTTTTTTTTTTTTTTTTTTTTTTTTTTTTTTTTTTCATACACTTTTACTCTACCATCCTCTACGGTACATCAAAATGATAGGGATTTATAGACACATCCCTACACTTGAGTTTTTATTACTCTAACACTAATTTGACCCGAATTGAAAAGATCAAAACACTTGGAGTACATTATTATGCAAACAAAGGGAATTTGAGTTTAACGTTCTCTTCCCTATATTTCATAAACTTTAACTTTTCCCATGAATCCCAATCATCCCAAAACTGTATACAAAGGATATGACTCGACTTAGCAACTCATGCAAGCAACCAGATAATTGAACTAAGGGTTTTAGGTGATAACATAAATTTGCACTAAAAGTGAGTGCAATAAAGGGTAGGCTAAGGCGATTTGGGTGTATATTTGGGGGTGGGGTGTAAACAATGCTCTTCATTGATATTCCGGAAAAACCGAAACATCACGAGAACCGCGAAAAGGATAGGCTCTGAGGGGTTAACTAGGGGTATCGTGTACTAAAGATGAGTACAACGCAAAGGGTGTGGGGGAATTACTCAACCGAGGTGGAAGAAGTAATTATATTACAGGTATTAAACAAGGGTTATCCTAATGCCTCTTATCATTTAGTTATTCCTAACTACACAAGTGTAGTCTCACTAGCGATCTCGGAATGCATCACAAAACAAGTTCTAGAATCTAATATACTACCGGTTCACACTCTAAGCATTAAAGATGAATGCTTTAATTCCTACTAATCTAAGGGCGATCCTCACATTTTGGGTGGAATTTAGGTGGTAAAGGGTTTTTGTGCTAGTCATGCATCTTCCTATCCATGAGACGCTTTTGTTAAGACTAATGGCCCACTCTTATACGTCATGAAAAAATTTTAAATTTGGCTAAAATTACCCTAACCTACCTTTTCTCATGGTTTATTACACAAATACACTTGGACAAAGCAAACAGTCAAGGATAAGCATAGTTTCAAAGTTCCCGTTTATTTTCCCTCCCTACACTTAAACTGAACATTGTCCCCAATGTTCCCCGAAAGTATCAAAGTTATGATAATAGAAGGTAATTAAAAACGAAAGAAACTAATACTCCCCTGATTAGCTCGGTAGGATCCGTGAAAAGTGTTGGTTAAATCTTTTCCAAGAAGAGTTTTTGCGTGAAAGGCTCCTTCCAAACTTGTGTAACTTCTTCTTGACAAACTAAACTTGCACACTAGAAGAAAACAAACGAAACCTCCGCGTAAAATCGGCGGTAATAATATACATAAGACTCGATTTAAACTAGGATATAATGCTTGTGGAATGGATGTTTACAGAATTTGTTTTGAAAGTTAAGATCTGGAAAATTCCAAAATTTTACAAGTAGCTCAGAAAACGAGAAAAAGTAAGCTGATGTTTTTATTCCTTCCTGACGCCGTCAGGTTGCAATCCTGACGCCGTCAGGTTATCCTGACAAAAACTGGTCTGCGATTTTCTGGAAAAAATTCTGGAAAATTTGCATCTTTAGAATCTGGAAAAACTTCTGCAAAAACATCCATTATGACTCGATACAAGCATTTGACTCGAACAAACAAACATATATATCTTTTAATTAATTGTTATTCTCATGTTCACGTTTCTTATGAAAACGTGTGTAATCCTCCCTACACTTATCCTTTATGTAAAATACCTTTTTATGTAATTAAGAGGAGGTTAAAAACAAAATAAAGCATTTTTACAAATTCAAACATGAGGACAAACAATTAATAAAAGATATATGACACTAACAAGCAAACAATTAAGCATGGGTTGCCTCCCACGAAGCGCTTTTCTTTATTTAAGAGTCTTGTAGCTAGACTCGTAGTCCTACCCCTACGTTTTTGCATCACCGCCCTCTTGACGGTCTCTATCGGGGGGTTCCATGTTGTAGAAGTGTCCCATGATACTCCTTTCTAAGAGTTCACCCTCTCCCCACTCGATCCTATATTTCGGTCCTAAATTCAAACAATCTTTATAGAACCCGAAAAGCTTAGCCATAACATAATCTAATCCCTTTTCCCTATCCTCATCATTCCTGTAATAGACCGACAGTTTAAGTTCCTTTTCATCATTGGAGAGTGATGAAAACTTCTCAATCTTAAACGGCATTTGGTAGGCTACGTCGTCGGTCTCATCCTTGAATCGCACTACTCCTAACGATGGGTCATAGGTCATCCCGGTGCTTTCTACGAAAGGTTTTCCTAGAATAACGTGGGACAAGCTAGGGTCTATGGCCGTGCTAATATCTTCCACAATTATGAAGTCCGTAGGGAATGTGAAACTACCTACATAGATGGGCAATCCCTTAACTCTACCAAGAAAATTACACTTATCACTAGGATTATCGAGGTCTTGCCTAGTTGGGATAGGCTTCTTCATTATCCAATTGTAATAGGTGCTAGTCATTATGTTAATTGGGGATTTACGATCAATGTAAGCCTTTGCCACAAAAAGGTGTCCTATGCAACATGGTATGTTAAGATTCCAAGGGTTCCCAAACTTGATTCTAGGGCTTTTTCTAACATACATGTGACGGAGGTCACACACTAAATGAGGGTGGCGGGATAATTCCTCTTCCGTAGGAAATTTGTTGAAATAGTCATTGTCTACTTCATCTTCTTCCTCGGGTGTTTCATCATCAACAAATGTTTGGTCTTCTTCGTCATCGGTTTCATCCGGTTCCACTAAGGCGATGGCATTGACGAATTGAACGTGCTTAATAAGCTTGCTTGGATCCTTAATTTCAACACCTGGAGGCTCGGGAGTCGAGATAGCACTAACCTTCCTATCACCATTTATGGCTTTCAACAGGTTGTCTATTTTCCTATCCATCTCGGCTTGTTGATGGATAAAGCGGTCCGAGAGCTTAGCCATTTGGGTTTCTTGGGACGCAACTATGTTTTGCAACATCCCTTCGATACTCTGTTGGTTAGGACCGTTAGGTGGGGGCCACGAGAAATCATTGGAGGTGAATTCTTTGGTTTGTCCCCAGTAAAAGTCGGGCTTGTTTTTCCATGCCTCCCGGGTTTCATTGAAATTCCTAGGTCCGGGCGTTGTAGGGAATCTTCCTCCCGTTCCATTATTACGCGAGGATGCGTATTCAACGGAAGCATGTTCGGGGGATCGGGTGCTAGTGCGCGTGTTATGAGGATCACAAAACGGCTCGCACGAAGAGGGAACTCTGTTTATATGGCGTGAGGACTTAGGATTCTCGTAGGAACTCATGAGGAATTTGACTTGATCTTCAAGTTCGATCATCCTACGGTCGGAAGGTTGTGAGTTGATGGAAGGCAAGGAGATTGCCTTGACGGTTTTAGGCAGCTCACGGGGGTCATCCCAACTTTCGTTGTCATAGAGGGCAAGGTCCTCTATTATTTCCCATGATTCTTCTGCGGTGAGATCACTAAGTTTTCCACCGGCCGCTTGGTCAATGGATCGCTTAGTGGGAAAGGTGACATGATCATAAAAGATTTGGACTTGGAGCCAAAGATCAATGCCGTGATGAGGGACTTTATGAAGTAAGTCCTTGAATCGGGTCCATGCTTCGTAGAGCGATTCACCTTGACGTTGTTGGAACATCAAGATGTCATTCCTAAGCTTAGTGGTTCTCCCCGATGGGAAAAATTGAGCAAGGAAGCGAGAAGTAAGATCATCCCAACTTGAGATGGAGCCGGCGGGAAGTCGCTCAAGCCAATTACTAGCTTGGTCCCGTAGAGAGAATTGGAAGAGACGCAAGCGCGTGGTCTCCCGAGTAGTAGCATCAAGGTCGATGGAATCGACAATTTTGAGGAAATCCCTCAGATGCTGATTTGGATCTTCGGAACGAAGTCCATGGAATGCACATCCGTTTTGCACCAACCGGATGGTGTCGGATCGCAGGGCCGTAGTTTGGGCTTGCTCGGGAAGCTCAATGGTGTTCCTATAACCTAGGTGGTTTGGTCTCGAGTACTCACCAAGAGTACGGGCTCTTGGCGGGTCGTTTGGTGGTGGGTTGATGAGTGGTGGTTGGTTGTTGGATTGGGTTTTGAGCGACATTGGTTGGTTACCACCTTCCATGATGAAAAGTGATGGGTGTTACGAACAAAGGTCACGAAGAAGGGGGATAGACTAAGAGGAAGCTAAAAAATGAGAAAAATTTACTTGATAGGAATCAAGCAAAGAAACCTAAACGAGGTGGACTACTAACTAGCTATTCTATTCCCCGGCAGCGGCGCCAAAAACTTGATAACGCTACACGCGTCGTTCGGGGTCAAGGAAACTTCCTTTTCTTCGAGCAAGTTTTATAACACCCTAGGCAGTGAACCTAATCGTTGTAGTGTAGTAATTAGGGTAAGCCACGGGTATTGATATCGTTCTCTAGGGGAATAGGAATGCTAGTGAGAAGTTACTACGCTAAGGTTGAGGTTGAGGAAGATTATTTTTTATCTTTTTATGTTTTTTAGAAATTGAAAAGGTACGAATCTCGGGTATTGAATTTGGGGGGTTGGTATTGCTACCGATTACTCTACTATTATCTAATTATCTAAGCTAAGGTTGTGATAGTCTATGTCTAATTGATGTGTACTCGTATGATAGTTTAAAGATGTGTTTACTTAGGTTTTACTACTCCTTAATTATCTCCTATTGATGGTTGATTTGTCACGTCCTTATTCCTAGTTGCGTTGTGATTCTAAGGCTATAGGGCGTGCTTGTTTCCCTAACTCTTTGAAATTACCAAAGGGTCTTGTTTACAAATCCTCTAGTGATTTATAGACGCCTACTCTACGGTTGTCCTTGAATACTTTATCCTACAATTACCTAGATAATTATATTCTAAAGTTCACAAAGAAAAGTCAAGCATTAAGTACACAACGAATAATCTAGAGCACTCTAGATCATTAGTCAACTAAGATAAGTATCAACCAATCAATATTCAATAATTAAGTTTCATATTCCCTAAGCAAACACACAAATAAATTAGCCGGACATGGAGAACATGCAAGCATACACACAAATAATCAAAGACATAATTAAATTAATGAAGTAAATACTTATCTTGATGTATAATAGGGTTTAGAACCCTAAAATACTGCACAAGAAAGCCTTGGTTCGGTTTTAGGTTTTTGCTCCAAAAGACTACACACAAAAACTGAAAAATTCGGATTCTATATATAAGATTACATCTGCGACGGCGTCACCTTATGTTTCGTGACGCCGTCGTGTCGCCGTCATTAGGGTTTCGTCTTGGCCACGTAAACCTTGCGACGGCGTCACCTTATGACTGTGACGCCGTCCCCTTCAGCTCTGACGCCGTCTTGGCTGCATCTAGGCCGTCTGAGTAGCGACGGCCTATTCCTTTAGAACCTGACGTCGTCCCTTGAAAACATGCAATTTCGCCTCTGAGCCGTCGCAAAATGCCTTCCCGACGGCGTCGCAGATATGCAGTGACGCCGTCGCCTTATGTTTCAGCAGCTTTGAGTGTCTCGATTCTGACTTTGGCCATTTTCTTCGTATATTCGCGCCTTTTCGTCCAAATAAGCATCATTCCAGCATTTTGCCTTCAAGAGACCTAAAAAGTGAAAAGGAACGATATTAAGCAATAACGGATACAAAAGTGATCGAATAAGGGCTTAAATGATCCCTCAAAAAGGTACCTTTTAAAACCTTATCAGTTACGGTCTCTGGTTCTGGTTCTTGAGAAACGTGAAGATTAGGCAAGTCATTCTTGCTAGTCACTGGTCTAAATTCTGCATGTTTGCTTTTAACCGTAAATCATGAAAGTTTAGGATCAATTTTAGACGGCTTAGGAGCAATTGAGGGGTTAGATCTTTGGACAACCGTAGGTTGGACGTATTTAGCACTTCCATTATCAGAGGGAAGTACCTGGTCCTTTGTCACCCCGGTTTCTCGTTCCATTTCCCTACGCAGAATTAATAGATCATTACAAACAACACGAATTCTTGACATTTGCGATAAAGTCTGAAGTTTTTCAACTTCGTCCCAGAATTCGTCGTAGTCGAGAGATTCCATGAGAATAGAAGAAGTTAGAATCAAATGGATAGAGGGTAAAGGGATAAAGAATCAAAAAGGGTAAGAGGGTAAAGATGAATATTTTTGGTATTTTTGAAAAACATGATGTAAAAACAAAGAATGAAAATCTTTTTGGGTTTTTGATTTTTAAGATGTTTTTGGATTTTATAAGAAAATATAAATACATATAGATGGTATGAACAAGGAGTGAATATTCAAATCACTAATCTTCTAAACGTAAGATAATCAGCACAGCTCCCCGGCAGCGGCGCCAAAAATTTGATCTTTGCCAAACCGTCAAGTTTTCTCACACAAGCTAGCCACTTGTGAATGGCTAACCGTAAGAAACTTAAAACAGTTCAGACACAAATGCAATGAAGATCAAGAGAGTATAGTGTTTCCCCAGGTCGTTATGTCCCAGCGAGCTATGCGATGAATCACCAAACGGATAGTGATCGAGAGAATTTGAACGGAAAAAGAGATTGTGATTATGAACAATTATAACTAAAGAAAAAGTAAATAAATTACAGAGGCTTAAATGCAAATTAAAGAAAATTAAAAAGATAAATTATATTAAATAAACGCTATCACTATTTGCAAAATGATGTTTTTGATTTTTCTTTTATAAAATTTAAATTAAAAACTACGTGACGTACAAAAGAAAATGTGAAATTTAAAAAATATTAATCCTAAAAATATGAAAATGACATTTTTCAAACCTAATGATAAGAGACAATTTTTAGAAAAAGAAAATTATTTTTATAACTATTTATCTAATTATTATTAATTAAAAACTATTTTTAATTATTTAATAATAGCCTAAAATACAAGAAAATATGAAATAAAGCTAGAAAAATGAAATTATGACTTAGAAAAATCTAAAATAACTAAAGAGAATTTTCAAAACTAATTTTATATTTTTCTGATTATTTTTGTATTTTCTATGAATTAAAAACTATTTAAAACTACTTAAATTGCTTAAAAATACAAATTTAACTAAGAAAAATCTGGAAATTTTTTTTTTTGACTTTTTATATTTATCTTAACTTAGGAAAAATGAAAACTTATTTTTTTGAAGCTTTTCTGAATTAATTGTATTAAAAGCTAATTAAAAAGACTTAAAAACTAATTTAAATAGAGAAAAATAGCAAACAGTGTAGGAAAAATATGAAAAATTCAGGGAAAGTCTAAATTAATATTTTGAATCTAGGAAAATTATAAAAACAGTGGCATGTGTGTGAGAATTTGGAACTGCGGTGCAAGTGCTTATAAATAAGCACTTGAAATAAGCCAAAAGGACACCAAAGACCACCAAATGATTACTGAAGCTAAATTAAGCTATAAGTACTCAAAAGCAACTTATAACAACTATCCTAAACCTCTGAAATGCACCCTACACAGATTTGATTATTTGAGCTTATGTGCTTAAAACAGATTTACCTCCTACTTTTAAGCTTAAGCACAAACTACACAATAAGCTGAAACTGAAAATCAGGTGTTGGAACCTAAACTAGACCTGGTTAGCTATCTATAAGCCAAAGATGAGACCAAGGTGAGCTCTGATGAGCTTGTTACAACCCCTGCAAGACCCTGTGCAGACTCAGTATTCACTGAGTCAATGCACAGGGCACTTTAGCCCCATTTGACAAGCTAATTTCAAGCTTTTACAAAATTTCTAAAAATCTATAAAATTCATATTAATAGACTTGACCAACTGAAGTATATAAACCCAAAGTTACACTTAAATTGATCCAATGATGAACAAATTAAAAATCACCCAAGGTGGGCTGAAAACTGGTTTTTACTTTTTTTTACTTTTGACAGATTTTGAGAGTTTGACTTTAATGAACTTTGCAACCAATTTAATGGAATAAGATTGATGTTTTAAGGTATAATGAAACTAAAATAGGTTATGTTATTAACTCCTGTGCCTAAATGCAAGATTGCATACTCCTATAACTAACTGATTTGATAACAAGGACAGTTTCAAGTGAAATTTGACTTTCACAGTCTTGATACACAAATGAGTGACTTAAATGACCCTAATGTGCCTAAAGGAGGCTGAGTAAACTGAATCTAACCACTTTTAAGCACTGCAATTCCAAATGTCAGCTTAAACCAAACACTGCTTATTGAGCTCAAATGAAGTTTATGTGAACTCAATCACTGACTCAAGCTAAAGCTACCCTCAAATCAGATTAACTAAACTCAAATGCACCTTATTTAAGCAATACAAACCAACACAGGTCTGATCTAAGATAAACAAGATCAAACAGTAGCAATGCAGATTCAAAGTGGTTAAAAGGAAAAAAGATTGAAGACTAACTTGAAGTCCACCTTATAAAGAAGCTTTTACAGAACCCAAACTACACTACACTACTCAAATCCAACCCAATCCAAGCACTGCATCTACCAATTTCCATTTCCAAACCCATTTGATGCTTCAGTTGACTTTTGTTGACCGAATTCCAATGTTGCTTGAAACTGAATTCCAAGCTTACCAAAAGCTATAATAAGCTTAAGTAAGCTTGTTTGAATTTAACAATAAGCTATTTAAAGCTTAAATATAAGAGTTTGAAACTAAATTTTGGAACAGTAAACCATAGAACATGAAATGTTAATTCAACTTAAATTGACACTTGAAAACAGTTTTAATACACTTAAATAACTTAATTTGATACAATGAAACAAAAGATTACAGCTTAGAGCTTAATTGAAAACATAAACATAAAAAACGACATACATAAATTTTAAAAACTAACTACTTCCCTTCACTCTCTTTCTTCTTCCTCTTTTTATATGCAAAAGTGCTTCCACACCTTCTCTGAGTAAATCCCACCACTCCTTTTAGCCATTGGATGAATTGAAGTCATATTGGCCATTGATCACATTTTGGCGGGAAAACTTATTTAGCCAGTTGAGAGGTTGAGTGCAAAGAGGGGGGGGCATTTAATGTTTTTTGTATTTTGGTGAGGTGGAGTGATAATAGAGGTGAAGTGTGAGAGCTAGGGGGAATGGATGTGTCTGGGTTTTGCAGAAGAAGCAGGTGGGGAAGAAGAAAAAAAAGGGCGCGGGGTGTGTTTGTTTGACTTGTTTGTTGACCAAGGCTTAATATTTAAGGGGGGTCAAAAACAAAGGGTTCAATGGATTGGCAGGGGTCACAGGGGTTTTGACAAGGGTCCAAGGGATGTAAAGGGTTTAATAAACAAGGGCCTTTTTGTAATTTCTGAAAGTTGGAGGACCAAGGCTGCCAATTTCACAAAGTTGTTCCAAGGGACCAAAAGTGACAAGTTCCAATAGTGCAAGGACCAAAATGGACATTTTCAAATTTCCAAGGACTATTTTTGCCAATTTTGAAACTTGAAGGACCAAACTTGTAATTTCTCAAAACTTTTGATATTTTTCACAAAAGGACTAATTTTGACAACTTTTGAAACTTGGGGGACTGAAACTGCCAATTATGCAAACTTAGCTCATTTTTCATCTGATTTTAAACATTTTGCATCCGAAACATATAAAATGCAATTTTGAGATATTTTCAGTATTTTGATGCATTTCTGAGCATTTTTAACTGTTTTGCAGTTCAGATTTGACCAAAAATGATGAGTATTTACACACTCATAATTGTCTCGTTCAAAAAGGGATAGATGGCCATATTCATTCGTCTTCCAAGGCATCCTATAAGTGATCTCATCATTTCCTTCGTTAAACCTAACCGTTCCATCATACTTGTTATGGCTCATTTTAGATGTTTCAACAAACGGCACTCCTAGCACTACTTGGGATAAGCTATAGTCAATGACGCATCCTACATCTTCTTGGACCACAAAATCAACTAGGTAGGTGAAATTTCCTATAAAGACATGTACATCCTTGACTCTTCCCACAAAGTTGCAAACTCCACCTGGATACTTAGGGTCTCTTCTAATCTTAAGTCGCTCATTCATATTGTCATTGTAAACAACAGATGACATCACATTAATGGGAGATTCCGTATCTATGTAAGCATGTTCGACATTCCTATATCCGATCATACAAGGAATTTTGAGGTTCCAAGGATTTCCTCTCCTAATCTTTGGACATATCCTAATGATGGGTGATCGGGGGTTATCGATTATGTATTGGTGATAGGAAACCTCTTCCTTAGTGGGGTAAAGATTAAAATAAGCACTATCCTCCTCATTCACATTTTTATTTACTAAGCTATCTTCCGAATTACTGTTGATCATGGAGCCAACTACGGAGGCGCTGACCACTTTCTCAACAGCTTCCCTAATTGTGCTATCGAATATGTAGGATCGTTATTTTTATTGTGTTGATGATTCGGGTGGTCTTGGATGATCAAAATACATGTTTGCCATAGTTAGAGAGTTAGTAGAGAGAGAGGGTGTTCTTGCTAGAGGTTTACACAAAAGTATGGAATATTAGATTGAAAGCACCACCCCTTCCATGGATGGAAGGGGTATTTATAGTTACATGAAATACGACCTCCTATCGGCCTATGGATCAGGGATACAGTGGGTAAAGACCCGTCCTTCCTCCACGGTGTTGCACTAAACTATTTTACGCTACTGACTAACTAATTAACTACATAATAACGTAAATAACGACAAGTCTACGAGCTAACTTATGCTAGATAATATTTGGGGTGACCGACTCTTCACTATGGAATTTTCTAATTCCTAACAATCTCCCCCTAAGGGAGGTCACCCCATGTTTTACATTTTGAATCCTAGCATTCTTTTATTGACTTCGTTCTTGAGCTCGTAGACTTTAATTCTTCAACATCTGCATCTTTGTGCTTTAGCAGTGATTCTTCAAAGTCCGATTACATTGTACTTTCAGTGGAGGTCTTTGAACTGATCCACATCATTGATGATCTTCGAGCTTTCATTGAGATCATCAGCCACAGTAAATCTCTGGATCACCCTTTATTGTGTTGCCATCATGTGAATTTGTGACTTTTGGACCGACATGCTCACACTTTTGAATCATGACATCTTTCCATCAGAGTAGAGGAAGCTTTACTGGTTCATGATATTTGCAGCAGCGTAGCAGAAGCATAGTATAGAAATATTAGAACCAGGTTATGTAGATTATGCACCAGTCATGATTTCTTCAGTTAAGTGTGGATGCTGTGAGCATGCGGCTTTGGATTGACTCCTCAATTCTGATCAGCTGCAACCGTCCAAATGTACCTGCAAACAACAGTTAGCAATAAAACACACGAAAGTGTCTTTGATCACTTTTGTTGAATTGAGGTACACGGCCCACGGTTCCCCGTTGATCAGTATAAATTCTGCCTGTGATCAGGTAGGATTCCTAAGAATCTCCTTGACAGGGTTTCGCAGTTGTTCTAGCTGTTCTCAAACCGGAACGTCTCAAAGAAGACAACACGAAGTGAGTGAACCAGGAAATTGAGATTCACTAATTGATGAAAAATGATTTGAAAAACAATCGCATATTGCTTGAAGAAAGAGTTTTGCAATACGACGAAGGTTTTATGAGAAAGATCAATTTTCAATCAAAATACTTTTTGTATTAGAGAATGAGTACACATTCGACGTGCTAGCGAAAAGAAGAGATTCACACATCGAACGATTTTTCTAAAAGTATTTTTCAATCAGAGATACTTTTTGAATTTGAAATGAATACATATTCGACGTGCTAGAGAAAAGAAGGTTTATACATCGAACGGTTTTTCCAAAAGTATTCGTCAATTCCATTCCTGGACCAAGGTTGATTCAAGAAAGAAGCGCACCATCGTTTCTATCCAGTTGTCACAAGCTTGATCTTACGAGAAGATCTCACATGTCACCCACCAAGAGCTTGTTTGATGTTGGCTCTAGAAGGATTTCCATCTTCATCGTGAATATTTTCATATCACTCGGATGTTCTGTCAATACCACAAGGATAATGCGTAGGACTCTCAATATATACTTACTTTCCACATTGTGTGAAACAGCAAGTCTTCAAGAATTTTGTGTCCTAAAGAGATAGTGTGGATGATCTCTTGGCTCTAGACTCAATTGTGCATATTTGGTTCCTGTGCCGGAGACTAGGGAGAGGGTCTCCTTCTTCAATATCAACAATCTTTAAGAGAAAGTCGATAGATAATGTCGGTTCCCCGTGAGAATGAAACAAGCCCTTTTAAGAGGAACTTGAGTAGCTTGGGAAGTTTAGTGCAGTGCGTCACTGGGTCCATGACGTCTTGATTTCAATACCAGCGTTACCTTGGTAACCACTAGTAGCACATGTATTGAACCCGGTTTCTGCCCTAAGGTTGAATTGTTTGAGGGCTATTTCTTTTCACCCTTTCACATTCATTTCTTTTTCATTCTTCAACCCCTTCAGTGCTTACCGAGACTTCATAACTAGAACCTTGTTGGGTTTATTCCAGTACTAGCTCTGTCTCAGTCGGCACTCTTCCCATATTCTCATTTTTCTCCTTTTTTTCAACATACCTAAGGACTCTACACTATCTAGTGGATTGTCCCTGGGTAGATCCCTCCGGTTCTGGCGGATCGTGGGAACTAATACCTAACCTCACCATCCTTATAACTCCATACATAAAGTAAAATGGTCGGTCTTTTGGTACAGTTCATTCTTCTTTGAAACCAATTGAAAAATCATTTGAAAAAACAATCAAGGTACTTGTGATACGAGATCAAAGCATTTTGTACCTTAATAGTTTTGATCATTTAGAAAACCTCCCCCTCAACATGTGCATATGATTTGGAAATTGTTTAGCACATGGAGGCAAGAGGACTTTGAAATATTTACTTTGATCACTATTTTCATAGAAAAAGCCATTTGATTTTCTTGGTAAATCCTCCCCCTCAATATGTGCATAGGATATTTGAAATCATTTTATCACATAGAGGCAAGAGTTCATTTGAAGCACATCCACGATTACAAAAGCCATTTAAGAAACCATTTGAAAACTCCATTTGAAAACTCAATCAATGTACTTTATGTTAAAATATAAAAGCTTTTGTACCTCGATAGTTTATTTTCTTTTGAAGTGCTCCCCCTCAATATGTGCTTCGAGATTCGAAAGCGTTTAGCACATATGAGAGAGCAGCCTGCACATTTTCATTAAATCGATCATCATTTATCAAATTTCATTATTAAATCACAAATTCTCCCCTGATCAAAAATATCAAACCCTTTGAGATTTTGGATCCCAAGTGATTTATACGGTTTAGAAAACATGGGAGAATATGTGGCCTGGTTTAAAACCTCATCTAGTTTTAGGATAAATCCTCCTCCTCAACATGTGCATTTTGTATTTCAAATCATTTGGCACATGGAGGCAGGAGTGCCTTTGAAGGACTAAAACCATTTCCATTAAAACAGATAAGAGATTTAAAT
The DNA here is from genome assembly GCA_019973895.1 of Chrysanthemum seticuspe. Classification (NCBI taxonomy): domain Eukaryota; kingdom Viridiplantae; phylum Streptophyta; class Magnoliopsida; order Asterales; family Asteraceae; genus Chrysanthemum; species Chrysanthemum seticuspe. Next base: position 154,016,374 of record BPTQ01000009.1, read on the forward strand.
CACTATCTCTCCCTTGATCAAAAATATCAAACCATTTGAGATTTGTGATCCCGTCTGATTTAAATCATTTAGAAAAATTTTAGGGAAAGACGTGGCAAGATTTAATTTTGAAAAATGATTAATAAGGAACAGAGTTAGACATTAAAGATTGTTAGTGTCAGGTATGATTGTTTTTAAGAGATCTTTTGAGTAAAACAAAACAATTTCACAATCAAACAAGAACAGAAAAAATTTCATTTTGAAAGACCTTGATTCAAAAGAAAAATCATACCATGACATAACATTAAATCTTTAGATCACCACATAATTTCGTACGACCGGACTCTTTTGAAGATATATTGTTTGAAAATATTTTAAATAAAATCACTATCCCCCTCAATCGATGACTGAAGTCGATAATTGAGTGACTTAAGTTTTGATAAAATGAAGTCCGGTGATTTTCAAAATTTAGTCCAATATATTTTCAAAACAATATTTTTCCATTTTCAAAAACACTATTTTTCAAAGTTTTAGAAAAATGGTATAATCACGATTATCCTGCACAAAGATAAGTTAGTGGTTGAGAAGCTTCCGTTGTTGTTGTTGTAGGGCTTGGAAGAAAAACCGTCTGCAGATGCAGTGAGACTTCTTCTTACATTGCATTTTGAATGCCAACTGAGGTCAAATTAAGCTCCATTTCTTCAATCACTTAGAAGAAAACCATCTGCTGATGCAGTGAGACCTCTTACGTTGCATTTATGCCAACTCTACATAGAAGTCCAATTAAGCTCCGTTTCTTCATTTGTCAACCCAAGATATAGTTACCCTTTCCTTTCGGCATCCAATCCTCTTCAATTGTGGGATCCGGATCGGGAACATTCTTATATACCAATATACCTGCATACGTTAGTGAACACACATATAGATATATGGTGGTCGACAACACCCATAACAACAATCGACTAATAAAATTCAATGCAACATATCAATCAGATCATATAGATGTGTGGGAATAATGTGTACATCAAACTCTAATCATCTAATCCTAGCAATCATATCCTAGGCACCTAGTCCTTCAACATAGGTTAACATCATTTTGAATTAAGCATATTAGGATAATTAAGAAAGCCCGTTAGAAGATATAGATTTTAAAAACATTAACCCCCTCAATCCATGACTCATTTTATGAAAAGTTTAAAAGCGCTGAAGTCATTGATTGAGTTTTTAATTTTACAAAAACTCTGAATCGGATTGTTTTTAAAGCAACTCATTTACCACCATTTTTTAAAACACCAAATATTTTTCTGAAGAATTTTAGACGGAAAAATATTTGTGTAGGAACAGCAGTCCCTCGACATACTTTCCTTGTTTTGTTTTAGGATAAGTGCACGAAATTTGTGAAAAACGTTTAAGCGTAGCACTTTCCTTCCTTTTAAGAGCGGGTTGCTATCTGAAATGATAGCAAGCCATAGTTTAAGCACGGGTTACAGTCTGAAGTAACTGCAAGCCATTATTTGAAGCTTGGGTTACAGTCTGAAATAACTGTAAGCCATTGTTTGTGACATGTTTAGAAAGAAATATTTACACCTCCTGCTCGAACTTCATCTAAAGTCCCGTGCCATTATTGAATGACATTTCTAAGACCGTAGATGTTATCGATACCAGAAGACATGTCTTGAGAAAACATATTTTTGGTGTTTTTCAAAATTTTCTGATTTTTATGGATTTTTGTTGGTTTTATATTTTTCTATTTTCTTTTTGTTGGTTTTATATTTTTGTATTTGGTTTTCTGATAAATATATACAATGATAGAGTAGATGATATAGTTTAAGAAGATGATGATACGAGTACCGAGATAAGGATATCGATCAGCCCCGTTGTAGAAGATAGAAGTCATCATCTCTTAAACATTCACCACCAAAGCTTCCGAGGCTCCAGAATATAAGATAGAACATGAGCCTTTGAGAAAGAGAGACATTGGCAGCTTCCCCCCAAACCGAAAATCCTTGTGATGAGCAGATTCAAAGCTCTATTTCAAGCTTGCCTTAGCCAGGTGCACCGAAAAGCACACCATTTTCATAAATCCCGCTGCTCCTTTTAAGAACGATAATCGAGGATCTCCATTCGAGGTTATATCATCAATAAGAAGAACAGCAACTTATCATCCCACTCATAAATAATCTTCTCAAATTTCATTTCCACTGAAGTCTGAAGCAATCCGTTCCAAAAAGGTGTCAAGAGAACAATTCCCCCAAGTAGTTGAATTGAAGCAGTCAGTTTCTTTGTATAATGCTCAAGAGCTCTCCCGAACACACATCATGAGGGGAATGAAAACACCTTCCCATGTTCAAAATTTTCTTCCCGGATGATCGTGTATGAAGCTCAAGAACTCGAAGTACACCAATACCCAAGAGCTCTCCCGAATACACATCATCAGGGGAATGAAAACACCTCCCCATGTTCACATTTTTCTTCCCTGATGATCGTGTATGAAGCTCAATTATCCGAAGTATGCCAATACATAAGGAATGAATAACTGATAACATTGAAGAAGCAGGCCAAGTCACTGATAGTTTCTGAAGATAAAAGCGGTACACAAGTTTACTCGCCATGAGTCAAACCTTGAGTTTCTCTGCGGTAATAACATTTGTCTTCCCGGAATATCTTCAATCACTTAGAAGAATTAAGTTCATCAAGTTTACTCGCTTTGTGTTTAGATGTGTGTCTCCTTGCCCCTTTCTGGTTTTGATACTTCAGAATCAGCAACAAATATAAGCCCAAATACTTGAAATCTTAATGAGAAGAACACTTGAACTCTTGTGAGAATCAACTTGCTAAAGACTCTCTCTGACTATTTTTATCAACCCTTATGTAGACAATTTGAAGTGACCACTGAAGAAGAAAAACCGATATACCCTACTTGAAACTGAAGTCAACTTCCCCACATTTGTATCTTAAGCTTGCACCTAATGATGGAAGAACGGTGTAGAGAATTTATGCTTCAAGCAAATCTCTAAGTACTCACTACCCAAACAAAGTATGAGACATTAACACCTCTTGCGATTATCCACACCGTCATATGCGTGTGACACTGAGTAAAACAAAGTAACTCCTAATAGTGATAGTTAACCAGGTCTTCAACCATCCACCTCGACTGCTGGTAACTAGATAAACCAAGTCTTCAACTCAAATTCTTAAGCCCGAGCAAGTTATCAAATAAGAACACGCCTTTGTGAAAGTCAACTTCAATCTCAAATAAGTGATAAATGATTAACTCCGAAGTAATCAACTTGTGTCAAATGTCCAATACGAGAAATAGTCAATAACAACGTCTCGAGGAGTCACTTCTAAAGAATATGAGCAAGTCTAATTGAGGATTGAATCTGACTTATAACTCTCTCCCAATTAGTGCTCTCCCCTAAACCGACAATCTGTTTGATAGATGCCCAGATTAAGAAGAAGTCTTTAGATCGTTAAATGCAACTCGTCTTTAGTCTTCTAACATGTAGCAGAAAATGTAGAACAGACTGTAGACTCGACCTTCTTCAAGATTGTGCAGTTGGGGAATAGATAGTTAACATCTTCAACTCACACCAAAAAGCATCCCACAAAAAAGCATCCCAATTAACTTACATCTTGCAAATCCCCTTAACTAAAATCCCTCCCAATCAAACAAGAATAGAAAGATGTTCATCAAGGAAATCAGCAATCAGGCCACAACGAACACACAAGATGGTAACACCAAACTACCAATCACATCAAACAAGAACAGAGAGATCGTTCGGAATCATCATGTTTATGTATACGTGAAGCATTAACCTGGAGCACTTTGTCGATAAACTCATCAATCCGAGTGAAGATGTCAACCAACGGCTCTTAGAAGAGAAAAAACTCCATGTGAAGATGACCCGATAAGAAGAGGTCGGTTCTTACATGAGTTTAGAGCCGTATGACCATTTATATTCTCAAATATCAATCAACAATGCAAAAAATTCACACTTCTTCTCCCCCTCAAGAATTGCATACGGAGATGCCATTCTTGATTAAACAAGTGAACATTATCCAAATGTTGTCTATTCACACTTCTCCCCCGCAAAATCAGCACAGGATGTCGCCATCGTCATTATAGTTGAGAAAGTGGAATCAGAAAACAATCAACAGTAGCCCGGTTCACTTAATGACTGAAACGCATGGAAAAAGTATGAAGCATGTTGATGAGAATGGTCATAATAGAGAAGATTTCTCTTCTTCAGAAGATAAAGCGCACTGACACGTACACTTTTCTTTTCTTTAAGAACGAGGCCTGAACTGATGTGAACAGACGTCATAATAAGATTTCTCTTCTTTTGAAGATAAAGCGCACTGAGACGTACACTTTTCTTTTCTTTAGAGAGCGAGGTTTGAACTGAAGTATTCAAACGTCATAATGTTGAAGTACGAGGCCTGAACTGATGTGAACAGACGTCATAATCTCTCTCTTTTCAGCTCTCTTAGCAAAACATGTAATCAACCCCATTATCATTCAGTAGGCTCTTTGTCGTGACAGCTGATGGAGAAAACCCAATATGATGAATTTGACCCTGAAGTAAACTAACCCGAACTCGTGACTTAAACTTGCACATATGTAACAAAGAGCGGTGCCGAGAATTCATGCTCCATTGAATCTCTTAAGTACTCTATACTCTTCAACCAACCAACCATCAAGTAATAGACGTACATTACCTCTTGAAAATCCACAATTGAATGTAACACTGAGCACAACAACGTAACTCCTTAAAGTGATAGTTATTTTTGTGGTAAAAAGAGCCCAATTCCCCCAGAAAAAATAGACTCTCAAAAATAACTAGATTTCCATGTCTTCGTTTTTGGAAATACGCTTGAACAAGGATCATGAAGAATCTTCATCCATCCATCCCCGATACCTTCAGATACTAAGTACACTCGTCCGTGATAATTCACTTCAACTTCAAATAAATAATAGTGAATTAACTCCGTTGTCACATCTTCTGGTTAAAAGCTCAATTCTAGCCTCATTTGACGTTTGAAGTGAACTTTGATAATGGTTTTCATCCCGACCATGGTTAAAAGCACATAACCCCGTAAAACCTTATAATAACCAAACTGCCATGACGAATATCCAAACACACATCCAATTTATGAAGTACACCCTCTTATCCCTTCTTCAAAGCAGAAACCGTAACACCAGCATCAGAAGACCTCGAAATATGCTTTCCTTTCTCCAAGATGGTTCCATCATCACGGGATTTTACAATTCTATAATTTAAACCGAAAAATAGTTTCTTTCCCGGGATTTTACAAAACCAAGAATAAACCGTATGATAGTTCCGGAAATGCACTTTACAATTACCAGGATGTTTCCATTGTCACGGGATTTTACAGGTCTATGATTTAAACCGAGAAATAGGTTCTTTCGCGAGATTTTACAAAATCAAGACAAAACCGTAAACAATATCAGCCTGAATGTGTTATGACAATTTTGGTTTCGGTGAATAACTGTTTTAGGGGAACATGCAGCGGTTCATCAACGGTTCATTATCCAACATCAACAATAACATCAACCATCCAAACAATCACTTTGGTAAACACATCAATCACGCATTCTGTCGGCTGTTGTTGTGGCCACATGGAGAAGTAAACCCGATATGCCACACTTGATCATGAAGTGAAATTCCATAGATTTGTTACTTAAACTTGTACTAATCCTTGTGAAGAAGAAACGGTGTACCCAATGTACAAAACCTCTTGACATATCCTCAACTGCGTGAGACACCGAAGTGATAGTTACGTTGTGGGTTAAATGAGAAAGAATCACAAACGTAATTAAATACCCAAGTCTTTATCACACTCTATTAATGCCCAAACAAGTCATCTTCGCGAAAGGGTAGAAAGAAAGAATGCGAAATAAGTAATCGCGCCCGGAAAATCTCACTTCAAATCCAAATAAGAAATACCGAACAACCACCCCATAGTCAACTTTGATCAATAAACAAATCAGGCCGTGACATATTATCCTTCGTAATAATGTATAACTCAAAGTATCAAACCACATCCCATCGAATCTCGCTAAATCACATCATCAAAAACTCATAACCCAAATCTCATTAACATCCAACTTCAAGTCATAGCATATACTTACTCAAGTCCGTGTCCGGATCAATCATGTACACCCAATCCAACTACATTTATATGCTTAATAAACGTATGGATATCTCACAAGTTCAAGATTGTTACAACACGTTTTAGTCATAACAAGTCATCCTATGACAAGAATAGTGATCCCGGTGGGAAACTCATCCCATAAAACTCCACTCGACCCATGTACATAATGTCACTCGGTTAAGGTGATTGAGGCATCCGAACCTTATGACAATCTTCACCTAACAAGTTTATGACTCATAAATCACTTAATATCCCAAGTTGTTCACCTCAACACAACTCACGAAAGAAAGAAAAACACAATCACCCTTCCAACCCAATCTCACGGCCCATACTACACTTACTTAAACCCAAAGTCCAAAACATACACTACCAAGCCCACGATGGATACATGTCATAATACATGGGCCGGACCAAGAGGTAAGCGTGATGTGAGTCGTGTAACAAAGCAGTTACCCTAATTATTAGGGGTATAAATCACTCCTTATAGCACAAATTAACCAAACCCTAAAATACATTTCACAAATCACACGCCTCCTTTTCTACAAAACATATCTTATTTATCCAAAAACACATCCAACTATACCCAAACCAAACGATTTACCCTCTTAAACATAATTCATTAAAGTACGAATTAATACTCATACATTCGTTTAAACGCTTCAATCTCTCTATCACTTCAATCTAGTCTCGCCACAGGGTTGGTTTGAGCTCGACAGCCACAGGGATGGCTTGGTGTTTAGGACATGATATGGCATCAAGATCTTGAATAGGTCTCGGGTAGGTAGTTTCTTTCTTCCATTGTTGTTATATTAAGAGAATGAACTGAAGGTGGGAGGAAACCTCACTGGTTTTGTCCAATCATAGAATGGTTCGAATAGAAACATGTTGAACCCTTATGGTTTTCATTCGTAGTAGTTACACTTCGAACATGAAGGGAGGATGATAACAATCTTGTTATTGTCTTTCCTATAACAGATTCGTATATGAAAAGAAGTTTGTCCTTCAACAAAAATAGATCAATGATGGTGAATAAATTGTTTTTCGTGATTAAAGACCTTCAAGTCTTGTTCTAATTACATTGATTCGCACGAAAAAAAAGATTGACTGAGATCTTAATATCGTTTTCATAATTATGTTTCGAGTCTTGGATGAGTGAGTTTTTAAGTACGAGTCATGAACATGGATGACAGTTGGGGAGTTGAAACTGAAGTCGTGATATGTTTTGGTCGGATATGATATTATTGTTATAACGATGAGAATTTTTGTTTTGGTAAAAGGTATGTGGTCAAGAGTCTTGTAACAGTTAATGCTATCTTCTTCTTCATCTTTTCTGTCTAATTCGCTAGGTCAATGGTGTCAAGTCGCTAGCTCATTTTCTCAACAAGTCGATATCTTATTTTCAGTTTGACTCAAAAGTCAAACCGTCACCAAGTCGCTAGGTCAGTTTATGTTCACACAACTCGCTACACTCATTCAAAAACAAGTCGCTACCTTTTGTTGACAACTCGCTAGTTAGACGACTTGTAAAGATAAGTCGCCACCAGTAAAGTCACAAATCGCTACTAAGAACATGACAACTCGCTAGGAAGAAGCATTATAACCTTTTCTTACATAAACCCAGAAAAAATGACCAAGACAGCATTTTTGACCCATGTTTGACAGCATTTTAACAAAGAAGATATTAACCACATAATATTCACTGCTTTTGGTACAAAGAAACAAGTCACAAAGATGCTATTTTGGACATATGACCCAAAAACAGATGTGTATACAAGAGAGGACAAAAATAACGTTTTTAACAAAAACAGGATATTAAAACCTGTTAAAACAAACTTGAGGCAATATTTCCGACCATACCAAAGTACAAAAACAGTTAACAATCAAGAACCAAAAAAAACACAAACAACAACCATGGTACGGACCACACAAATCAAAGATAACACAATAACCTTGGCTCTTGATACCAATTGTAGGATCGTTATTTTTATTGTGTTGATGATTCGGGTGGTCTTGGATGATCAAAATACATGTTTGCCATAGTTAGAGAGTTAGTAGAGAGAGAGGGTGTTCTTGCTAGAGGTTTACACAAAAGTATGAAATATTAGATTGAAAGCACCACCCCTGCCATGGATGGAAGGGGTATTTATAGTTACATGAAATACGACCTCCTATCGGCCTGTGGATCAGGGATACAGTGGGTAAAGACCCGTCCTTCCTCCACGGTGTTGCACTAAACTATTTTACGCTACTGACTAACTAATTAACTACATAATAACGTAAATAACGACAAGTCTACGAGCTAACTTATGCTAGATAATATTTGGGGTGACCGACTCTTCTCTATGGAATTTTCTAATTCCTAACAGAATACCTTCTGCAAATCTTAAAGGTCGGTGTTTATACTCACATAACGGCTTTGGCGGTTGTGTTGGTCATTGGTTTGGGTTTTGAGTGAAAGTGATTTATTTGGTGGTGGGTTGTTGAGTGGTGGTTGGTTATCACCTTCCATGATGAAAAGTGATGGGGTTACGAACAAAGGTCACGAAGAAGGGGGATAGACTACGAGGAAGCTAAAATTGAGAAAAAATTTACTTGAAATGAATCAAGGAAAGAAACCTAAACGAGGTGGACTCCTAACTAGCTATTCTATTCCCCGGCAGCGGCGCCAAAAACTTGATAACGCTACACGCGTCGTTCGGGGTCAAAGGAACTTCCTTTTCGTCGAGCAAGTTTTTCAACACCCTAGGCAGTGAACCTAATTGTTGTAGTGTAGTATTAGGGTAAGCCACGGGAATTGATATCGTTCTCTAGGGGAATAGGAATGCTAGTGAGAAGTTACTATGCTAAGGTTGGGGTTGAGGAAGATTATTTTTTATCTTTTTTTTTTTGTTTTTTTTAGGAAATGGAAAGGTACGAATCTCGGGGTTTGGATTTGGGGGTTGGTATTTCTACCGATTACTCTACTTATCTAATTGTCTAATCTAGTGGTGTATGTAGTCTATGTCTAATTATTGTGTGCTCGTATGATGATTTAAAGATGTGTTTACTTAGGTTTTATTACTCTTTAATTAACTCCTATTGATGGTTGAATTGTCACGTCCTTATTCTTAACCGTGTTGTGTGTCTAAGGTCGTAGGGTATGCGTTTATCCCTAACTCTTTGAAACTACCAAAGGGTGTCGCTTACAAAATCTCTAGGATTTATAAACTTTAACTCTAAGGTACTCTTTGGATGGTTTAGCCTACAACAACTCTAGGTATTATAAACTAAGGTTCACAAAGATTAATCAAGCATTAACTACACAACGGATGACCTATCGCATTACTAGATCATTAACAATTAAGATAAGAGACAACCAATCAATATTCAATAATTAAGTTTCATATTCCCTAAGCAAACATACAAGTAAATTAGCCGGACATGGGGAACATGCTAGCATACACACAAGTAATTGAAGACATAATTAAATTAATGAAGTAAAACACTAATCTTGATGTAAGATAGGGTTTGGAACCCTAAAATACTGTACAAGACAGCCTTGGTTCGGTTTAGGTTTTTACTCCAAAAGACTACACACACAAAACTAAAAAATTCGGATTACATATATATGATTACATATGCGACGGCGTCACCCTTTGAGTTGCGACGCCGTCGGGTCGCCGTCATTAGGGTTTCGTCTTGGCCACGTTAGTCTTGCGACGGCGTCACCTTATGCTTGTGATGCCGTCCCCTTCAATCTCTGACGTCGTCTGGATCAAATCTAGGCCGTCTGAGTTGCGAGGACCTACTCTTTTAAAGCCTGACACCGTCACTTGTAAATAAGTAATTTGGCTACTGAGCCGTAACAAAATTGATGCGACGACGTCGCAGATAACACCTGACGCCGTCCCCTTCAGTTCCAGCAGCATGAGTGTCTCGATTCTTGACTTTGGCCATTTTTTTCGTATATTCGCGCCTTTTCGTCCGAATAAGTGTCATTCCAGCATTTTGCCTTCAAGATACCTAAAAAGTGAAAAGGAACAATATTAAGTAATAACGGATACAAAAGTGATCAAATAAGGGCTTAATCGACCCCTCAAAAAGGTACATTTTAAAACCTTATCAATCTTTAACTTTAGGAGCAAGACAGATAAAGGACGGATTGACACCCCTAGCGAGCCGGCCATAAGCTTCAAACTGTTTTATGCCATTATAAAAATCATGTTTAAGTAAATCCCAATGATGTTTTATAAAGTTGAAGTTTACTCCATTGGGGTCCGGGGCCTTCAAACCTTCACAACCCCAAACAGCTTCCTTAACTTCTTCTAATGTGATAGTAGCCTCCAAAGCCATTGCATCCTCAACCCCTAAAGTATGAAACTTGGTGCTAGTGAATGTTGGTCTGGTCTCTTGTGTTTCTCGAAACCTTGATTGAAAATGTTGAAAAAATTCCTACTTAATTGTTGATTGGTCATCTGCCCAAACCCTATTGTAGTTCGTTAATACAAATAAGACATAAAAATGTTTATTTATATTTTACGATCTTCTAATATTTTGTCGATAACAAACGTAAAATCACTTTAACGAAACAAATAAAATACGTAAAAGGTATGAGCCAATAGTTTACTAACACACTTTTACTAAACATATTAAAACTATATCAAAATATGTTTAGTAAATAAGTTATATAAAACCAAAGACATTTTTATAAAACACTAACAATTAATATTGTTTATATCTTATAAAAATGCATATGTATAACAACTAGTGTTTACATTTTATAGAAATGTATATGTACTCTGTATATGTTGTAATGCGTAAGTAATGGGTTAAAACCAAAGTCCATAACCCATGACCCATGACTCATGATCCATTGACTAGGTACAATGAATGTTGTTGGGTAAAAACTAAAGTCCATAACCCATACCCATGTAGCATGATCCATAACCCATGACCCATTGCATGACATCATGCATGAAGTCATATTGGATATTATCCATTATCCATGACCTAAAGCCCATGACCCATGACCCAAGATCCATAACCCAATGACTAGGTAAATTGCATCTTGTTGGGTATCCATAATCCATTACTCATAACCCATGGTCCATAACCCATAACCGGGTTTGCAACCCAAAATCCGGACTAAACTGGCCCGGTAGCCGGATCCCCGGTTTTTCACTAGCTGGATCCCTTTGGTGAGGGATTCGTAGGAACCGTGGGACAATAGACATGTTTTTGTCTATAAATAGTGAGCCATTTCTCTCTTGCTCACCACCACTCTTAGATATACTTTCTCCCAGTATTCTAACATTACTAATGATAAGGATTTAAAACGTACACATTTAAAGGGGTCATTTAATCCTTTAATCGCCCACATTTATATCCGTCACTGCTGAATTTCATTCCTTTTCACTTTTTAGGTCTCTTGGAAGCAGAATGCTGGAATGATGCATATTTGGACGAAAAGCAGTGAATATATGAAGAAAATGGCTAAGTCAATATCAAAGACTCTCAAGCTGTTGGAATTGAAGCTGACGGCGTCACAATCCATGGGCGACGCCGTCCCTCTCTACGTAATTAAATTTCTGACGACTCAGTAGCGTTTTTTCTAATTTACACCTGACGGCGTCAGGATTTGAAGAGTAAGGGCGTCACGAAGACTTTTCTTCTCAGACGACCTAGATCCAGATTCAGACGACGTCACTACTGAAGACTGATGTCGTCACAACCATAACGTGACACCGTCCCAATGATGACTTGGCCAAGACGAAACCCTAATGACGGCGATCTGACGACGTCCAAACTATAAGGAGACGCCGTCGCATATGTAAAATTATATATAGAAATTGAATTTTCAGAATTTTAGGAGGTAGACTTGTGGAGTGAAAACCTAAAACGATTTTGGTCCGGTTTGGACAATATCTTAGGGTTCCCATACCCTATTTTACATCAAGATAAGTAATTTACTTCATTGATTTCATTATGTCTTCTATTGTATGTGTGTATGCTTGCATGTTTAACATGTCCGGCTAAATTTCTTTTATGTTTGCTTAGATCTATGAAACCTAGTTATTAAATATTTATTGGTTGTCTCTTATCTCAATTGTAATTGGCTTAGGATTGCACTAGGCTATCGTTGTGTTTTTAATGCTTGAGTAATCTTTGTGAACCTTAGTTTATAGTCACTTAGCGGAGTTGTAGACTACACATCCAAAGATAACATTAGAGTTAGTTTATGAATCCTAAAGATTTCATAGGCAATAACCTTAAGGTAGTCTCAAAGAGTTAGGGATAAAAGCATACCCTACGACCTTAGAAAACACAACGCGTTAAGAATAAGGACGTGAGAATTCAACCACCAATAAATAGTAACTAAGGAGTAATAGTAACTAGGTAGACACATTTTTAATCATCATACGAGCACACATCAATAGACATAGATTACCCCTTAGTTTAGATAACTAGATAGTAGAGTAATCGGTAGAAGTACCAAACCCCAAAATCCAAACCCCGAGATTTTACCCTTAGCTTTATAAAAAAATATAAAAACGATAAAAGAAGATCTTCCTCAACCTCAAACCTTAGCATAGTACACTTCTCACTAGCATTCCTATTCCCCTAGAGAACGATATCAATACCCGAGGCTTACCCAATAATACACTACAACGATTAGGTTCACTGCCTAGGGTGTTGAAAAACTTGCTCGACGAAAAGGAAGTTTCTTTGACCCCGAACGCGTTATACGGGCATCCAGTGTTTGGCGCCGCTGCCGGGGAATATAATAGCTAGTTAGATTTCTCGTTTAGGTTCCCGTGCTTGATTCCTATCAAGTAAGATTTTTTCTTATTTTTAGATTCCTCGTAGTCTATCCCCCCTTCTTCGTGAAATTGTTCGTAAACCCCACCACTCATCATGTTTCGCATCTTTCACCGTAGAAACTTTGCACTACGCGCTCCTAATCCCCCTCCTAATCCTGAAATAGAAAACGCAATCCCACAAAACCTTTCACCCGTTCACCACTTTGGAATCACCTAGGGCATAATGAAATAAATTGGCAACAACATAGTCCTTTCTTTGACTTGGATTCCGATGAAGAATTTGACTATGGCGAGGCACTGATAACGGGGAGGTCATCGATGAAGTTAATCTTGAAATAGAGGAAGACCCCTCCCAATGCTTTGACCCTAGGTGTAGAATTGAGGTTGATGGCCCCTTTAACATGCAATTCCCTTGTAAGATAGGATTTGAAAGTTTTGATGCTAACTTGCACTCATTCTTACTTTTAAACTTAATCTCAAGAAATCTATATAATAAAATTAAGGTGAATGAATTAGCCTATCAAGGGGACAATGTTGTTGATGCGGTCACTTACTTGGATGTGTTTGTTGGAAGTTTTGCCTATGTGGCTGAATTCATGGTTTTAGAAGATTTAGGAGAATTCATTGATGGAAGCCTCACTCAAGTAATTTTTGGAACAAACTTTAAGAGAATGACTAGGTCGAATGAACGGATGATTGATGGTTTAATCAAATTCTCCGATGAAGTTGAGGATTTTGTCTATCAAATGCCCCGTACGCATCCTAGGTTTAAGCACAAAGATATAGAGGCATGCAATCGGATGGCTCCCATTCCGATACTTAGTGAAAGAGATAAACAACGGGGACTTAGGCATAGTTATGAAAAAAATGAAAGGTACTATAAAAAATGCCTAGAGTTAAGAGATAAATACAAGAAAAGTGAGAGGACGTTGGAATGAATTAGATATGGGCACGTAAGCCTGCACGAGACCACGTAGGAGCACGAGTTCGAGTCTAGCTACAAGACTAATAAATAAAGAAAAGCGGTTCGTGGGAGGCAACCCATGCTTAATTGTTTGCTTGTTTGTGTGTTATATATCTTTTCATTATTGTATGTTCGTATGTCTGAATATTGTGAAAATGCTTTATTTTATACCTCGTCTTAATTACATATAAAGGTATTTTACAAAAAGGATGAGTGTAGGGAGGATTACACATGTTTATAAAAGAACGTGAACATGAGAACTACGATTATTGAAAATGATATATATCTGTGTTTGTTAGAGTAAAATGCTTGTATCGAGTCATAATGGATGTTTTGCAGGAAGTTTTCCAAATTTTAAAGGTGTAATTTTTCCAGAATTTTTCCAGAAAAACGCAGCAGACCAGTTTCTGTCAGGATAACCTGACGGCGTCAGGATTATAACCTGACGACTTCAGGAGGAGTAGACATAGCTTATCTAATTTATCTCGTTTTCTGTGCTACTTAAAAAATTTTGGAAATTCTCAGGTCTTAATTTTCCAAGAAATCTGCAAACATCCATTCCACAAATATTATATCCTAGTTTAGTAGAGTCATATATAGTTTTGCCGCCAATTTTACGCGAATGTTTCGTCTATTTTCTTAAAGTGTGCAGGTTTTATTTATCAAGAAGAAGAAACATAATATTGGATGGAGCTTATCACACATACATTCTTCTTGGAAAGAATTTAACCACTACTTCACACGGATCCTACCGAGCTAATCAGGGGAGTACTAGTTTCTTTCGCTTTTAATTACCTTCTGTTATCATAACTTTGATACTTTCGGGGAATGATATGTGTCTAAATACACATATATTTTATATTATTTAATCCCACAAAAACGACCAAAAACACACAAATGACCATATAAATGTTACGAATATCATTGAAATGTGTTTTTATGTGGTTCAGGTACAAAAAGATTGAAAACAAGTGAAAAGCATGCAAAGTTCACAAAACTGTCATTTTCAGTCCCTGGAGTTTCACAAATTAACAAAACTAGTCCCTGAAAGTTTAAAATGTATGAAAAGTCAACTTTAGTCCTTGGGAAATCAAACATGTTCACAAATAATCCCTGGATAAAAGTTTTCACAAATTGGCAACTTTTACCCCTCAAGTTTCAAAATTGGCAAAATTAGTCCCTGGGTATTTAAAAAGTATAATTTATCAAATAATACCCTTGTACTATTCACAACTTACAATTTGGAACCATTTGATAACTTTTGGGAAAATTACAATTTCACCCCCTCAACTTTGGAAAATGTCATAAAAGGTCCCCCGGGGGTTTTAAATTGTAATAAATACAATAAAGGTCCTTTGGTTTAGCAAAATTGGCATTATTAGTCCTTGTGATAACTTATGAAATGTTACAGGTTTAGCCCTTCATGATTTCAGAAATTACAACTTTAGTCCTTGGGCTTTTATACACTATAAACCAAACGGATCCTTTTTACTTCATAAACCAAATCCATATCCAGCCCAACAAAAGCCCAGCCCAACCCCTTTATAATAAAACCAGGGTCAAATACTAGTCAAACCAGTCTCCTTCCTCACATACCCGCCAAAACCAGAAACTGCCCTACACCTCCCTGGTTTCACCACCAGCTCATCACCAACCTTTCCCACCTTGTCCCCTCCACCTCCACAACACACCAAGGTTCATTAATTGCTCTCAAACTGCCCCTAGCAGCGTGGATGACTTTTGGCGCCAAAAGTAATTTAAACGGCTAGGATGATTTCTGCTTATCCAATGGACACAAATTAAAGTGGGATTTGACCAGGAAGATGGTGGGAACTCAGTATGTTATAAAAGAGAAAAGAAGGAGGAGAGAAGACTTACCTTGGACTAGCCAATGGTCAAGTAGTATAACGATTTTAATGCTTTCTTTAAATTACTTGTCATTTACAGTTTTAATGTTGTAATTTTCATCAAATTAGTGTAATGGAACATCCTTTTCAGTTTAATTTCAAGAATCATTTCAGTTTCAAGTTTTTGCTTAATTACCTTTAATTTTCATGTCATTTCAATTTCATGTTATGTAGTTGTTTAATGGACCTCTATAGCTCATATAAGCTCCTGACAAAAGCTTTAAAGCTTTTAGAGACCTTAAAACAAGTTTAGTCTTTAAAATTCAGAAAACTCAAAAAAATAAAGAAAAACAATGAAAATCCAAAAATAATGAAGTGATCTTGGTGAAACTGCATGGAGAAAGGTTAATTGTGGATTGCCTTTGGTTTAGAAGCTTTGTGGAAAGCCTTAGGATGTGTTCTGTGACCATGGTTCTCAGTTTCAAGCAGGATTTCATTTGTAAGCCCTTTTTACCATTTTTTGCATTCTATTGTTCTAGTCTTTTATATGCTTTAATTATCATGTTTATGTGTTTCTTTGATGTTTGTTAATGATATTAGAGCTTAATATTGGATTGTTATGTTTTGGATTTGATTGTGGTTTGATTTAGTATTTGGACTGCCATATGCTAGTTTTTAACCTAGATTTAGACTTGAGTGACTACTTGTTTATGTTTAAAAAGGTCTATTTTGACACAATATGATCTCTGGATTTGATGAAATAAGTTTATGCAGTCTTATGCCATGAAAACCTCATTTTGAGCCATTTTAAAGGTTGTTTAGATTTGATAGTGAATCTGTGTTTAAGGTTGTGTTAATGGTTGTTCTTGTTTGATGTACTCTTTACATGACCTAAGTAACTCAGTGAAACCTTAATCAAGTGGTGTAGCATGGTAGAAAGTCAATTTGACACTTGACAATCTCATTATGAGCACTGTGAGATTGTTAGAACTCATAACCTTGCTTAAGTGTTTAAATGTTGTTTATCTTTGTTTATTTCATGTTCTTATAGCTTAATATAACATATGAAGTCAGTAGATTAAGATCTAAATTCAGTTTAGTCAAACTTTAATGTTCTTGTAAAAAGTCAAATTTTCACTTTAGTCATTTTTGAATAAACTTAATAATTTCAGTGTGCCTTTGCTATTTAGTTTCTGTCTAAATGCTTTTAGGATGTTTGAGTTTTGTTGCTAATCTTGCTTATTGTATTTCTGTTTATTTTTGTTTTCCATGTTTAAGTGCTTATTTTGTAGCTTCTTTGTGCCCATTTTTGCCCTACACCATGGTTAGGGCTGTTAAAACCACAAGCTTGCAAAAGCTTGTGGAGTTGACCCTATCCAGTGCACTTGGTTTCTTTGTGTTGCCCTTATGGCCTTTTTATTATGTGTATGCTTGTTTTTCAGTTTGTAGCTTATTTATATAGCTTAATCAACCACCTTTTTTTTGTCCCATCTTACTCACTACACAGAAGCAAACTGTGTAGTTGGAGTTGTTTTCCTAAGCTCTCAAATAGCTCCTCATTGAGCTTGAGCATGTGATTTTTGACCTTATGTGAGGTTAATCTATCACACTCAATGTTCCAGTGCTTGTGTAGCTTTTATGAGCTTAATTGATAGGTTATAATTGAGCTTGTTGTTTGCCCATTCTCAACAGTTCACTGAGAACTCAGTGAACTTACACCATTACCAACAGCTCTAAAAAGCTCATTTGTGGTCATAAGCTTGTGTGGTTTAGTTTTTTGTAAAGCTTATCCACCCAACTTCATGACCCTGTGCTCCAATTCCACCTTGTAGCTTATTATATAGGGCTGCAAATAGCTTGTAACTTGTCCCATTCCATCAGTGTATACTGAGCTTTCAGTATACACTGGCCTTCTTCATAAGCTTCTCAAAAGCTCATCTGTGAATCCCACAGGTTGAGCTTGGGCTGTTTGGAAAGCCAACCAACCTGGCTTGATACTCCCATACTTATTTGGTATTTTTAAGCTTATTCTCATAGCTTAATATGCCTCTTAAAGTAGCAGCAGTCTGATGCACTAGCAGTACCTTGGGACTGGAAGTGCTTATTAGCTTATACCTAGCTTATGAGTGATTGTCAGTGTACCAGCTTGTGCATACTTGTCCATATAACTTATAACCATATTATTTTTCTTTTGCTTTCCAGTGTGGAGCTTATACCAGGCTTATTCAAGCCTTCACTCCATCCAAGTTAAGCTCAAAAAGCTTAACTGTCTAAACCTTAAGCTCACACTACCACAGTCCATTTTCCTGTTTATATTTATCTATTGGACTTGTACACATATTATTTTTCTTTTGTTTCATGTTTATAGTTTTTTCCAAGCTTATTCTAAGCTTAAGTCTCAACAGTCAAAGCTTATGCTTGACTGTCTTGACTCATAAGCTCACAATTTGCTTATTTTTAGGTTTGTAAAGTTTTGTTTTCATTAAACTTATTCATATTCAGTACATATTGAGTTTTAGAAAAAGAAAATTCCAAAAAAGAGCTTTTTCAAAGAAGTGATAGCTTCTATTTAGAAGCTTAATTGCTTATTAGCTTATTTCTGTTAATAACATATAATTTTTATATTTTTCCTAGCTTCATTTATTTATTTTAGAATTATGTAAAAAGTTTCAGATTTTTCTTTATTCATTTATTATTTATAATAAATCAATAATAGTTTTTAGTAATTACTAATAGTAAATAATTCATAATAAATAGAATAATTGTGTAAAAAATACATTTTCAGTTTTAAAATTCATTTTATAATATTTTAGATTTTTCAGATTCTTTATTTCATTTATTTAAGTTAATTTTAGATTTTCTTATTATTTAATTAATTTTTAAATACATTTAATTCATTTTTAATTTATATTAATTAATTTAATAGTGTAAAAATTTATTTTCTAATAATTTTCTTATCTTTTTGAATTCCAAAAATATGATTTTTACAATTGTGGGAGTTGTATTGGATCGAATTCTGTTTTTATTTTGTTACGTTTACGTAATTGTTACGTAAACATATACGTTTTAGTTTTTTAGATTTTCTTAACTTTTATATAAATTTGTAAATTATAGTTAATTATATTTAATTTGCATTTAAGTCGCTAAGACATGCAAATCCCTATTATAGTTATAATCATTTTGTTTTTATACGTTTACGTTTAATTTAAGTTAAACGTACGTTTGTATATCTTTTACGTTTTTAGGTTCCTGATTGCGCGTTTTTAACAACATAGCTGTGACAGAGCTATCACTATTCACATTCCTAGTGTTAGTCAATCAGATTCCTGTTTTTGTATATTCAATATCATTTCAGCACATACAGTCGTTGTATTATAGTTTACACACCTCGTTGGGACTTAACGACCCGGGGATATAATTCTATACTCCCATGGATTTTAAATGTCTTTGGTCCTAGATTAGTTTGACTTTTATGGTTGACCATTCACAAGTGGTTGACTAATATAAAGATGACTAGTTTAGGGCCAATCAGGGAACATTGGGGACAATGTTCAATTTAAGTGTAGGGATGGAGAATAAAACGGGAACTTTGAAACTATGCTTATCCTTGATCATTTGTCTTGTCCTATTTCATTTTTGTAATAAACCATGAGAAATATTTGTTAGGGTAATTTTAGCGCCAAATTTAAAAATTTTCATGACGTGTACGGGTGGGACTTTAGTCTTAATAAAGCGTCTCATGGATAGGAGTTATATGACTAGCACAAAAACCCTTTACCACTCAAATTCTACCCCAAAAATGTGAGGTTTGCCCCTAGATCTATAGGAATTAAAGCATTCACCTTTAATGCTTAGAGAGTGTACCGGTAGTATAATAGATTCTAGAACTTGTTTTGTGATGCATTCCGAGATCGCTAGTGAGACTACACTTGTGTACTTAGGAATAACTAAATGATAAGAGGCATTAGGATAACCCTTATTTGATACTCGTATTATAATTACTTCTTCCACATCGGTTC
Source organism: Chrysanthemum seticuspe (assembly GCA_019973895.1). Classification (NCBI taxonomy): domain Eukaryota; kingdom Viridiplantae; phylum Streptophyta; class Magnoliopsida; order Asterales; family Asteraceae; genus Chrysanthemum; species Chrysanthemum seticuspe. The sequence goes on from BPTQ01000009.1 coordinate 154,036,163, forward strand.
AGTAATTCCCCTACACCCTTGCGATGTACTCATCTTTAGTACACGATACCCCTAGTTAACCCCTCAGAGCCTATCCTTTTCGCGGTTCTCGTGATGTTTCAGTTTTTCGGAATATCAATGAAGAGCATTGTTTACAATCCACCCCCCAAATGTACACCCAAATCGCCTTAGCCTACCTTGTATGTACTCACCTTTAGTGCATTATTGTTATCATACTAAACCCTTAGTTTAATTATCTAGTTACTTGCATGGTTGCTAAGTCGAGTCATATCTTTTGTACACAGTTTTGGGACGATTGGGACTCATGGGTAAAGTTAAATTTTATGGAGTGACGGGAAAGAACGTTAAATTTAAATTCCCTTTATTTACGTAATAATGTACTCTAAGTGTTTTGATCTTTTCAATTCGGGTCAAATTAGTGTTAGAGTAATAAAAACTCAAGTGTAGGGATACTCCTATAAATCCCTTATATTTTGATGTTATCGTAGAGGATGGTAGAGTAAAAGTGTATGCAAAAAAAAAGTGTCAAAAAAAAACACGCGGGCTACCATCCTACATCTATCTTTATATTTATGTTTGTTTTTTTCAGTTATCTAGAGTTTAGTGAGTCGAGTCTTGCCTTAGCAACGCCATTCTTTTCATGCTTGTAACATAAGATTTTTTACTTGCCACCACTAAATCGCCTATCCAACCAAAGCCTTTGTTTCCCTACCGTAAGCCTAACGTTACAACACTTTAAAATACCTCTTAGATAGTTGTTCCTAGGTGTTTACGCCAAAGCGGTGGAGGTTTGATCTAGTCTTAAGCCTATGGTAATCTATGTACTATGACCGGTTAATAAGTGTTTATCTTCCATTTCCATTTACTATATTTCATATACACCCGAGAGATGAGAGAATCCAAACACCCCTTGTGAGGTGCTAGTATATAATTTCCGTGCTTGTTAAGACTATTGCGGTGCTTTTACTTGTCGTGAATTATGTTAAACCAATGCTTTATGCCCCATAACTTATAAATTGATTGGCCAAAAGCACATTTGCTTGAGGACAAGCAAATACCAAGTGTAGGGATATTTGATAAGGATTTAAAACGTACACTTTTAAAGGGGTCATTTAAGCCCTTAATCGCCCACTTTTATATCCGTTACTGTTTAATTTCGTTCCTTTTCACTTTTTAGGTCTCTTGGAAGCAAAATCCTAGAATGATGCATATTTGGATGAAAAAGAGTGAATATATGAAGAAAATGGCTAATTCAAGATCAAAGACTCTCAAGCTGCTTGAATTGAAGCTGACGGCGTCACAATCCATGGGCGATTCCGTCCCTCTCTACGTAATTAAATTTCTGACGACTCAGTAGCGTTTTTGCTAATTTACACCTGACGGCGTCAAGCTTTGAAGAGTAAGGGCGTCACGAAGACTTTTCTTCTCAGACGGCCTAGATCCAGATTCAGACGACGTCACTGCTGAAGATTGACGGCGTCACAACCACAGCTTGATGTCGTCCCAATGATGACTTGGCCAAGACGAAACCTTAATGACGACGATCTGACGGCGTCCCAACTATAAGGTGACGCCATCGCATATGTAAAATTATATATAGAAATCAAATTTTCAGAATTTTAGGAGGTAGACTTGTGGAGTAAAAACCTAGAACGATTTTGGTCCGGTTTGGACTGTATCTTAGGGTTCTCATACCCTGTTTTACATCAAGATAAGTAATTTAATTCATTGATTTCATTATGTCTTCGATTGTATGTGTGTATACTTGCATGTTTAACATGTCCGGCTAAATTTCTTGTGTGTTTGCTTAGATCTATGAAACCTAGTTATTAATTATTGATTGGTTGTGTCTTATCTTAATTGTAATTGGCTTAGGATTGCACTAGGCTATCGCTGTTTTTTTAATGCTTGAGTAATATTTGTGAACCTTAGTTTATAGTCACTTAGCGGAGTTGTAGACTAAACATCTAAAGATAACCTTAGATTTAGTTTATGAATCCTAGAGATTTCGTAGGCAATAACCTTAAGGTAGTCTCAAAGAGTTAGGGATAAAATCATACCCTACGACCTTAGAAAACACAACGCCTTAAGAATAAGGACATGACAATTCAACCACCAATAAAAGATAACTAGGGAGTAATAGTATCTAGGTAGATACATTTTTAATCATCATATGAGCACACATCGATAGACATAGACTACCCCTTAGTTTAGATAATTAGATAGTAGAGTAATCGGTAGAAGTACCAAACCCCCAAATCCAAACCCCGAGATTTTACCCTTAGCTTTATAAAAAAATATAAAACAGATAAAAAATAATCATCCTCAACCTCAAACCTTAGTGTAGTACACTTCTCACTAGCATTCCTATTCACCTATAGAACGATATCAATACCCGAGGCTTACTCAATACTATTCTACAATGATTAGGTTCACTGCCTAGGGTGTTGAAAAACTTGCTCGACGAAAAGGAAGTTCCTTTAACCCCGAACGCGTTATACGCGCATCATCTAACCACTGATCCAAAGGATCATTCTATGTAGTTTTATGTTTGTGATTCTCTAGGTTCCTCTTAAAGGCGAGATCACCACCTCTTGAAGAGTGCAAGATCAAGTCATGAGTTGCTAAGCTTCGTCATCATCAAGACCACTGAGTTGCATGTTGTTGATAGTTCTTTCCTCCCTCCATATAAGTGTTGTGTTGAAGGCATTAGTGAAAGGTGCCGAAGGGTCGTTTTGAAGGCATTAGTGAATGGTGCCAAAGGTGTACATTTGATATGGTGCATCGATGTACAAGTTAGATAGTTTGGGTTAAAGGATGTTGATATCCTTCTAGTGTTGAAACAAGGAGTGTGTCTCCTTTGGGGTAGTTGTGTTGTGGTGTAGTGTTGGGCAGTAGTTCCTCCTTTGTAATGGAACTCGGTATCTAGCCTTGTACCGGATAAAGTGTAGGCGACGTTGTGATAGGCCTGTTGATGTTGGTGTTAAAAGGGAATGAGCTAAGGAATGTAGTTGACGGATTTATATTTAGGTTAGTAGAGGATTTAGATGCTTGGAATGTGTACCCGTGGGGGTCGTACATATGGCCAACCTTGTACAAGTATATAAAGGATGCAGCAATTGAGCGTAGGGCAAAGCACTTTGCTGAGGGGAGGGATCCTAATACACTTCCTAAGTACATGTTGAATGGCTTTATATGGGCCTTCAAGGTATGTCATATATAAATTTCTAAAGTTCATGTATATGTATATCGTTAACGAATTTTAACAAAATTGCCTTTTTACAGACGTGGATATTGGAGAGTTTCCCTCATGGTGCGGCCCATAGGTTTTTTTTTCATAAGCAGTTGTATGCCGGATCAATTGCGTGGCAATATAAAAACATGGTATTTAGAGAGCGTCTAGACGAGTTTTTGGATGGCCAATTGAATGTGATATGACCTTAATTTTTTACAATATTATTATAATTTTTTGTTGGTTTTTCTTAATGTTGTGTATATTGTCCATGTTTTTTAAAGGTAAATCGACCTTTTCCGAGGCTTACACCGGATGGCTTTGAGGAAAATATCGAGTGGTGGGCTCAAAGTAGAGAGTATTTTGATGGAAATCCGACCGCAACTCCAGTGATAAAGCCGTTGGAACTTGTACAGAAGATGAAGGCACTTGAGTTGATGTTACACGAACATGACTTTAAGTTAAAACAAATTGATGCACGATTTGTTGGTGACGATTTTGGGGTAAATAGTTTACGTTAATTTATTTATGTTTTACTATAAAGATGAATTATTAGTTGTTAATCGTTTGATAAAAAAATTAATGCATCAATTTTGAGTTGGGCAGAAACCACCACTACATAAAATATCAAGCTTTGTTGGTGACGAAAATGTTGTTTTTAGTAGTGTTATTCAAAACGCATGAATATTTACGTGCTTTTATGTTTCTTATATTTAGATATGTTGGATACTAACTCTACTTTATAATTTTACATTTAGGGATTACCAAATGCTGACCGACCATTTGGTGAGCCACCAAACGACTCTTTCTTTGACGGTGTTCATGTATCTACACCGTCATTGAAGTCTACTTATCCATCATGGTTTCCCTCCACCGAACATACTGCTTCCTGTACGCCAGTTGGGTTCGGCTCGTTTGCCACGCCTGTAGATAACCAGGCAGATCCATCTCATGCCTTTGACGTTGGTGTTGACATCCCGGTAACCTATTAATTACATAAAACATTTCATGATTATTATTGTGTACTAGTAATCATATTGATGTTAAAATGTTTATTGTTTATTCTTTTTTAGGGATTTGATCGAGCGACCAAGGAGGGATTGTCATCCGGGTAAATTTTTGCAATATCCTTATACCGAACAGGGACCAACTACAGTCTTGCCTAAGAAATGTGCTGCTAAGAGGAAACAAAAAAAGAGTACCTCGAACATTCCACCATTTAATCTAGAAGAAAAAGCAGTTGATGAGGATGATGTTGTTACCTTTGTTGGTTGTGGTAATAGCGGACCTTTAATAGTTGATAATGTTGACCCTAATAAGGTATACCGGACCCTTAAAATTTATTAACATGAAGTTGGTAATTAACAATGTTGTAATGATATTGTATTTTATTTTTTTGGTTTTCAGGCAAGGCGTGAGAATTGTTTTAGTTTGGATCCATTTCTAGTAAACCCATGTCCGATATACCTTGACTGCCATCCAAAGGGTTGGGTAGCATATCTTACGTTCTTTCAAGAACTACTTACGGAATTATACTATTAGCCTCGCTAAAGTGAAGTCATTACGGGAATTGCATTAGTTTCTTTCTTTACTCATTCACAAGGACTAGTTTAGTCAATTGTGCTAAGTTAGGCTTATCCAAGTATAAATACCCCTCCTAGTCCCAACTAGGAGGGTAGGAAGTTCATATTTTGTAAAGAAGTGTGTGTGGTTTCTTCTTCTTCTCTCTAGAAACACACACATCTTGCCTTTTCTTCAATCTAAACAATACCATGTCTTATTCATTCTTTGAGCTTCCCCGACCCCCGAACCACATGAATCAATAGTTTTAACGATCCTACAAGTGGTATAACGAGCCAGGTTGTTGTTTTATAGATTTGTGTGGTTTCGAATTTTTGTTTAAACTGTCTTTTAACCTATTTTTATGTCTCAGAAATTTTTTTCCATCCTGTCGTTAACAGTTTATACAAATGATTTGTATCAGTTTGGTCAAAAAGGTCAACACTTTTTATATGCATTTTTTCAGTTTCTGTTTCTTGTGTCCCAACAGTCCAAGAATCAGTTTCTTGTTAACATATGTATTGTGACTTGTTTTCGTACCAATACTCGTGAAAGTTGTGGTTTTTCTGGTCAGCTTTTTATGGTCTATCATGGTCAAAAAAAAAAGAGAAAAGCTTTTATGCTTTTCTGGGTAAAGATGAAGCTGGTCGGAAATATTGGTTGGAAAAACTCGCCGGAAAAAGTCAAAGGGTCAAAACCCTAGTTTTTTACGCATAAAGAGCATCTTAAGAGATATTACGCATAACTATGAAGTTATGCGTAGGAATTGTTACGCGTAAGGTTTTTTACGCATAAGCATATGCTTACGCGTAACCTAGACCTCGTTTACGCATAAGAGCTTTTGGCCTACGCTTAAGAAGAAAGGTTACGCGTAACTGATAATTTTTTTACGCCTAAGGAAAATGAAAGAAAAGTTACGCGTAAACTTGACTGAACCTTGACCATGACCACAACCAATACCAAATATAGACTCGTGGACTTCAGTTTTTGTCAACATCATCAGTCCAAGGCCTAAAGAAAAATCAAGCGCGGCTCCAACTTGACTCAAACAATCAACTTACACCCGATAACCTAACACCATCATCTAAAATCCGAATCTAAACTCTCCCATAACCCTCTCATCACTCCTCAACACTCATCCAAGACTCAAAACTAAATGAAAAAAATCAAAATCTCAGATTCATTTCGTGCGTATTCAAAGATATACCAAAACCATTGAGGGTTCTCACGACAACAATCATCACAGATTTATGTAAGGATAAACCTTCTTTAATATCTGAAACATAAGACAAGATTTATAACATCTTTGTTACCATCTTATCTTCGTTCGTACAAAACCACAAAAACAAGAAAAAACGGCAAATAAAAACCTACCCGAGACCCATCAAGGATCTTGAAGGCTGCTTATTCTTGATCTTTATGAATTATTTCGATATAACTTATGTAAAGGTGGGTTTTAGATTTGATGTTGTGGTGCGTTCGGTGTTGATTGAAGATCGAGAGAGAGATTGAGATGATGAGTTTGGATCTGAGTGTGTTGTGGGAAGTGTGAGATAAGAAAGAGGCGAATATTCTTGAATGTGATTTAGGATTGTGTTGGTTGAGTATATTTAGGGTAACAAAATACTAGCTTTAAGTGTGTACTTATACCGGTTGTCAAATGGATTGGATCCGAGTATTGTTACCCGATTGGTTTAAACGGGCCGAGAGATATAGGCTGCTTAATGGATCTGAACTAGTTGAATCAGAAATACTTAAGTGTTGGGCTGAAAGATTAATATCTAATGTATTTTAATACATTGTGTGCACTTTGGTATTATTTTTTGGCAAAAAGAGTGGTATTTGGATTATTAAAATTTTCACGAGGATACACGTTCACGGCTAAAGGTTTCGATGAATTTGAAGTGTGACCACGGAGATGACTCTTTATTATTTATTTGGGTGTGAAGTGACGTTTGACGGGCGAGTTTACTTATTTCGTCTTCTTTCTTTCTTCCCTTACGCGAAGATGACTTGTCTGGGAAAATATGTTGAGTGTGATGTAGTTACTTTTGTGATTCTTTCTCTCTTAACCCACAAAGTAGTTATCACTTCGGTGTCTCACGTAGTTGAGGATACGCCAAGAGCTTTTGTACATTGGGTACACCGTTCTTTTTCACAAGGATAGTACAAGCTTAAGTAATCAGTCTGGGATATTTGACTTCATTCTCAAGTTCGTCATATTGGGTTATCTTCATATGTGGTTACTACATACAGCCGTTGAATTTTGATACAGGGGGTTGAAATGAGTTAGCCAACTTTAAATGGTATTGTTCATCGACATCTTCTCACGGGCTGATTTGATTTATGATAGAATGCTTCCAGTTAATGCTTCATGTACACTATTGTATGCTGATTCCGATAAATCGTAACCTTCATGGGAGAGAAATGTGTACATTATGGGTTGATTTGATATATGAAAGATAACTGGAATGCATTTGGTGAGATAAAGATGTTGATATCTTATTCCCCCAAATGGACAATCTTGAAGAAGGTCGAGTCGACAGTCTTTTCTACATTTTCCGCTGCGTGTTAGAAGACTAAAGAAGGTTCTAATTTAATTATCAAAAGACTTCTTCGAATTCAGGAAATTCATCAGAAAGGTTGTCAGTTTGGGGGAGAGCACTAATTAGGGGAGAGCAAAAAGGTCATATTTTATCCCTAAATAGATTTGCTCGCATTGTTCTTCTGCAAGTAAAGAGATGGCAGCTGAGAAGATTCATGAAGTTCGAAAACTGTGAAGACACTCTTGGAGCTACTGCGCTTATGCTTTGTATTCAATTTTGCTTGTAGGGAACATTGTAAGCAACTCCCGTATGACATCACTTGGGGAGAGATTGTTAGCCTCGCTAAAGTGAAGTCATTACGGGAATTGCATTAGTTTCTTTCTTTACTCATTCACAAGGACTAGTTTAGTCATTTGTGCTAAGTTAGGCTTGTCCTAGTATAAATACCCCTCCTAGTCCCAACTAGGAGGGTAGGAAGTTCATATTTTGTAAAGAAGTGTGTGTGGTTTCTTCTTCTTCTCTCTAGAAACACACACATCTTCCCTTTTCTTCAATCTAAACAATACCATGTCTTATTCATTCTTTGAGCTTCCCCGACCCCCCGAACCACATGAATCAATAGTTTTAACGATCCTACATATACAGGAATGGCACTGATCCAGGACCAGTCGGTAAAATTGGTTGGCTGTCTGACGATGTAAGTTTATTGCTTTATTTTTTTAAAGGTTTAGATTATTTTAGTTTCAAGAACGTAAAATGATTTAGTTTAATATTTTGAATCAGCAAATGAATTTTTGGATAGAGTTATTAATAAGAAACATGCCAGCTGATGCGCGATGAACAATTTCGAAATCTTGGACATCATCGACTTACCCCACCGAAAATGGTGGTCGTATACCATGCATGCGATAGCTCCTGCGATTAGGGGAACATTGGATGGTAGCACTCAGAAACCATATATCTCGGCTTTCACGGGGTTCATTGATAAATAATACCTTCCAAACCACATATATAAGTACCTAATTTTTTTCCTTATTTTTAAACAACTTTCAGATATGTGGTGCGGTTGGACTATATTATTTATTTTATGTTTTCTTTTTTTTTTAATTGAAATAGTTATGGAACATACATGTAATGTTTAAATGATTTGTATACTACGAAAATTAAAATACATTAAACATTAAATTGAAAATACGGATTACATAGCACATATACTAAATGATATGAAAATGAAAATGAAAATACAAATTACAACGAATCATGATGTGTTGTAACCGTCGATGTAATCCGAAGAATCTGGATAATTATACTTGCCGTCATAATACTCGCCTTCCGCAATGTCAAACCAGTTGTTCATGCGGTATTCTTCATCCCTTGCTTCCTGCTCCCTACGAACAGCTTCCTCACGTGCTTCATTTTCTTTGAATTCTCTTCTTACCCTCACTCTCAGAGGTGCTCCCAATCCGCTTCGAACCTTAATCCCTTTCTTTTTTTTGGGGAAAATGGACCGCTGTTTGGCTGACCCCCTTCCTCCCATTCGGGTTGGGTTGACCCAGAAGTACAGTAAGAAGTAATGGAACCGCTTGAGAGACGTCTCATCCTGTTCTAGTTGGTGTAGTTGGTCCTCATTTAAAAATCCCAGATTTCCTCCGCGTATCACACCCGGTGGAGTGTTCAACACGTTCACAGCCGGTGGGGGATTCACGTTCACAGCCGGTGGGGGATTCACGTTCACAACCGGTGGAGTGTTCACCACGTTCTTAGTCGGTGGGAATACCAAAAAGATATCTTCCGGTGGGGTGTTCACCAAGTTCTCAATCTGTAGGAATACCGGAAAGATATCTTCCGGTGGGGTGTTCACCAAGTTCTTCGGAAATTGTTGTGAAAAGTCTCTTACATTCGGAAATTGTTGTGAGAAATCGTTTTGTTGAGACATTGAAGAGATAATTGAAAAGTATTTTTTTGTGTATGATGTGTGTGTGTCAATACAATACAAGTTTTTGGGTCTATATATAAACAGTTGAATAAATCTCGGTTGTCTTTTACCATTTCATTTTGAGAAGAGAAAAAACCCTAAACCCGAAATTAATTCAACACATTTTATTTTATCATTTCAGTTTTAATAAGAAAAAACAATGTCGTGCATATAGGGTAAATATATACACGACATTAACTAGGGCACCATTTCACATAATAAAAAATCAATGTCGTGTATGTAGTGTATGTTTCTACCCGACATTGGCTAGATCATGAAAAAAAATCAATGTCATGTATATAGGGTAAATATATACACGACATTGGCTTGAATTAATTGTAAAATGCAATCTTGGCCCTACACGTGTGTGTCGTGTATATAGGGCATATTTTTACCCGACATTGATGGGTAGAAATGAGAATGAAAGAAAAGTGAGGGCCTGTACAGACACACACTATAAAAAATGAGTACTACAGTAATTTTCGCTTATAAGTGGTGTGCACAAGGTTCTTTTTTCTCTCTTACAATCATAATTACTCATAGTTTTTGTGTGATAAAATGTATCTTCTTAACGGTAGCTCATAGATTGAAATAGTTTCAAAAAAAAAGAAAAAAAAAGCTTGTGAAAACATTATATATATATATATATATATATATATATATATATATATATATATATATATATATATATATATATATATATAATCAAGATCAAATAAGATCAAACTTAAAGTTGTTAAAATGAGATGCAACTAAAATTTGACAAGTGACACTCTCATTACAACAAAAATAAATTAATTATTAACTACAACTAAAATTGTTAAACTTTCGATTGATTTCTTTTTAAAATTTACGAAACCCAAGTGATACACTTTGATTAGAAGTGTAATGTGTATCAGGTATTGGAATATTTATTAGTGTAATGTGTATTAGGTTTATTACTAATCAAAACTCATGTATCATTTGGTTATTAGTTGCTAAAATGTTAATTTGCATGTATTAAAATATTATTTTTTTGTGTATTATTGCTAAACTTGTTATTATAAATTTTTTAGTGGTTTTTTAGACTAGATCTTATTTTTACAACTTTAAGTTTGATCTCACATTAACTCTCTCCTATATATATATATATATATATATATATATATATATATATATATATATATATATATATATATAGTGAGGATCGTGTGCGGATTTTTATTTTTAGTGCGGACGTACGGACAGATCTGGACCGCCCATTTCATATCTGATCTTGACTTTTTGTAAAAAAGTCAAGATCTACGCTAACTTCACGGTACCAATTGACCATGTAAACGATTTTTTTAATTTTTTTCCTTTTGAGCGATCCTTACTATTGTTATCTTCTTTCATTTTTTTATTTTTCCAGATTTTTCTGAGCACTTTTTGTTTTCTTGATTATGAGTCCTATCGTGATATTAACGATATTATGAGTCCTAGTGTGATATTATGAAACTGTGATATTATAAAATGATGATATTATAAAACTAACTGTGATATTAAGTTTTTTTACATGTAAAAATGAATCTTGATATTAAGAAACATATGATAGTTACTATGATATTAACAATTTTATTAAAAAAAACATACGATAGTTACAGTGATATTAACAATTATATTAAAAAAATAAAAAAAGTTCCTGTGATAGTAAAAAGGAACCGTGATATTAACATTTTTTTATTAAAAAAGGAACGGTGATATTAATAATATTAGTAAAAAAAGAAAAAAAGTAATGTGATATCAAAGAAAAGTTAGTGTGATATTAACAATTTGTATTTGAAAAAAGAAAGTTTACGTGATATTAAGATAAGATCTTGACTTTGATGTCAAGATAAGATCTTGACTTTTGTAAAAAAGTTAAAATCGACCTTAATATCACAATACCCTTAATCATGAAAACGGTTTTTTTTTTTTGAAATTTTTTCCAGCGATTCTTAATAATTTATCACCCTCTTTATATTTTTAATTTTTTCAGATTTTCTTGAATTAAAAATAAAATAAAATGTACTGTGATATTACCGCACCATCCCTACTTAAAACTCAATCCCCACCCGATCCCTTCCCTATATACATATATATATATATATATATATATATATATATATATATATATATATATATATATATATATATATATATATATATATATATATATATATATATATATATATATAGTCCGGTTCTAGAGAAAAGTGTAATTAGATAGAAAAGTGAGAAAAAAAGTTATAGGGTAGATTATGAAAACACTTGAAAGTTCAGGGTAAGAAAAAGAAAAAACACAAAAAAATAAAATCAGGACCGGTGTTTTTTAATCCAGATACAAACACACACCCACATCGATTCAAACACACAGTAACTGTCACCACACCGTCGCCACCATCACCACCATCTTCGCCGCCCTCACCATCACACCACCACCAGTCAAAAAACACATACTCCGATCAATGACACATGCTCCAATCAATAAACCCTAAAAAGCTATCAAAATCAAATAAAAAACTCGTGGATGTACTAATTTGCATTTCGATCTTCAGAAAAATGACAAAATGAAGTGTAGGAATCGTAAGTGAACCGAATCCGATCATCAGAATAAAAAAAGCAAGAGTAAGTGTTTACATGTTTTTAATTTTTATCTTATTTTAGTGCATCTTTGGGTAAATTACAAAATAATTATTGTTATTGCTGAATGAAATGACATATTAAGGCATATGTATGTATAAAGCTACAATTTAGTGCACCTCTCTTAATAGTACGTTACAACAATTGTTTGTCTGAAATAAATGCATCACGATTCATGTTATTGCATCTATTAGTATGATTAGAGAATCATGTTATAAGTTAGGGAAGGTATTTGTTTGATTAGCGCATCTAAAATAAGCGTTAGCGCATATGTTAGTATGATTAGGGCTTCACGCGACTTGTTACAGCATTTGTTTGTACAATTAGTGCTTAAAAAAAAGAGTTACGACATCTTTTTTTATGATACGAGCATAATGTTAAGTTAGGGCATCTTCTTGTTTTATTAGTGCATAAAAAAATGTATTACGACATTTGTTAGTATGATAAATGCATCAGGAATAGTTTTACAATATCTGTTAGTAAGACTAGGGCATCAAATGAATTGTTATGGCATCTTTTTGTGCGATTATTGCATCAAAAATATGTTTAGTGCATCGTTAAACATATTAGAGCATCAGTGAGTATGTTTAGGGCATCAGTGATTATGATTAGTGTATTGTTAAATATATTAAGGCATCGGTGTGTGTATGTGTGTTTAGTGTATCTGTTTTTATGTTTAGTGCATCTGGTTGTATGTTTAGTGCATCGATGAACATATTCGATCATCAATTAGTAAGATTAGTCTAGCGCATCGTCAGACTTATTTAGGCATCATTGTGTATGTTTAGTGCATCATTGGAACTACTTGGCATCTGTTGGTAATGTTTAACGCATCGTTGGAACCACTTGTGCATCTGTTTGTATAATTAGAGCATCAATGAACATATTAGGGTATTGTTAAACATCTGTTGGTAACGTTTAGCGCATCGTTGGAACCACTTGTGCATCTGTTTTTATTTTACCTTATATTGGTCTATCAGAATCAAAAGACATTTCAGATTGACTTGATTGTACGAAAAAGTAGGTGTTAGATTGGTGGACACTAATTTATTTCATTCTTGATTGATAGACTGTTCGTAGGGGTACAAATGGTGGTGTAACAGTAGCTGGTCTTCAAGCAGCTGCAGCCGCAGGAACCGTCATTGGACTAGCATTCGTTTTACCTGGTCTGTTTACAAAGAGTTTCACCAACGATGCGTTTTTGAAGCAGCTACTAGTGATACCTCTTCCTGCCGCAACAGGAATTGCAGGGAGTCTAATTGATTCAATTTTGGGATCAACTCTGCAATTTAGTGGATGTAATAAGGTACTCCCTCAAGCCGATATGTATATTCAGTGCATACAACTTTCTAAATCTTTCTTTGAAATCGTATTGTTTTCAATTTTTTATAATCATATTCACCACATCGTGTACTTGTACTATTTTTAATGGCCAAAAGGTCTCTGTCTGCATGTTTAATGCATCCATTTGCAAGTTTAATGCATCTGTTTGGACAAATTAGTGCATCCATTTGCACGCTCTTGATTCAGTAGAGTGTACCATCTAGTCATGTTATATTGCCATGTAATTAAATCAAGAATTGTTGATTCATACTACTACTAGTTGTGTGCAAAATTTAGTTCACTTGCTTATTTCATTTTTGTTTGTTCTAGTGTAGTTTTAGGAGTAAGATTCACCTCGAGTAATTGGTTATCAAGTTGGTTTCACCACTGAGTTTTGAACTCCAGTGAGGCGTTCTGTCGGCATTCCAAAATAAGTAGTATAGTGTCAAAATTTAAAATAATGCTTAGTAATAGGGTGAATTCAATACTACATAACCTGTTTGAAGTTGATCTAAATGGCTAATGTCTGATCTTGTTGAAGCGAGCAATTAATGCATCGGTTTGTATAATTAGTGCATCAAAGAGAAGATACAACGTGGTTCTTACATTTGATTTCTTGATCACCTTTTTTATATGAAGATAAGAGGTTTAATTAGCAGCTAGAAACAAAAGAGTTCCTATTTTTTTTAATACAATACAGAACAGACTCAGTTGTTCCTTATATATTTTATCAATGTAAACAATTGAGTATATATTAGGTGTCTTTCAATCTATTTAACCTATTTATAGTTATCTAGGTTCTTAAATATCAGCTAAATACATTTCAATTGGAGATCTAATATTAAACTTCTATTTAAACAATTGTTTAACATAATATCAAACTTCTATTTGTAGGTTGTAAGTAACAGTACAGAAGCTAAGGAAGACAGCTCTACTCGAACCCACGGATAGAGTGGAGGTGTACTACAAATCACTGGACAAAGATCCATTTGTTCCGGCCCTTATTTTAAATCTAGTCAAGTTTCCCTTCTTGACTACTCGGCATATTTCTAGAGGAAGCAAGCTGCCAATGCGGAAGTACAACCCAAAACCAAGTGTTCCTTTTTTTTAAGTGAATTGTAGGAATCAAACTTGGCTTTAGGGGTTAGTGAGTTATTGGTAAAATTAGTGTTTTATCTAAAGTTCTTTCATTTAAGGGGTTTGCGAGCTATTGGTTGGGACCACTTAGATAACAATGGTGATGCTTTTATACTTGAAGGAGTAAGAGGAGAAACAAATGGAAAGGCTGCTGTTGATGCAAATTATGTGCCCGTACTGTTTGACACACAGCCTGCGTATGATTATTCACCCACATAATCCTTGGATGACTTTGAAGGTAATGCAGATGTTCTTTTGTCTATTAAGAGCATCTATTTGCTTTATCTTCCTAAATCTGCTAACGGGTTGAAATCCTGCTTATGAGGCTTGGTTGATTCAAACAATCAAACATGTCATTTTAAGTTTTGTGGACTTTTGTGAAGATATGAGTATGTCAAAATCCTAAAATCTTTTTGGAGCGGACTTATTTAATTGCATCCATTTGAGGTAATTTAGTGCATCTGTTTGAGGTACTTTAGTGCATCAATGAGTATAATTAGTGCATCTTTGGACATATTATTTTTGTTTTGCTTGTTTTGTGACTAACTACAGGCCTACAGCTTTGAGGAAATAGATCAGTTCTGCCTCAACTTATGCTGCAACTTTTAAATGTCTTGATGCTCATGGGATAAAATCAGCAGTATTGTCTCCAACTGTAAATGTAGATCATTTTAGCCACCATATGCAAATTGCACAGGCTACATTCTATCTTCTGATATTGACAAATTCATTGCATCGAAGTTTGAAAATCACAAGTTGAAGTTATTCAAGATGCAAGATGTGAGTATGGGAATGTGGGTAGAGCAGTTCAACAGTACAAAACGTGAGGAATATGTACATAGTTTGAAGTTTTTCCAGTTTGGTTGCATTGAAGATTATTATACAGCAGCACACTATCAATCTCCAAGACAAATGCTATGCATGTGGAACAAGTTACAGCTTCATGGCGGCCTCAATGTTGCAACATGAGATGACACCCACTCATTTCCTTGATCATGAATAAGATGACAATGACACATAGCTTCAGGAAAAAGTGTGGCCCGATAAAGAAAGGTCCTTTTAGGATTCTTTGATTATTTTTGTTTGTGATATTCCCTTCTTTCTTAGATGGGTTTTTTTAATTTTTTTCGTTGTAATTTACTGTAGAACTTGATCTAGATGGAAAGATTTTGTTGGATTTTAATCTAAAAGATGCATCTTTCCCATTTTTAGTTGTAATCTTTTGTTGGTGATGTATGTGCGAGGTGTAAAATGATTCTTGTAAGCACACTTTTGATAAGTTATGTACTGTTAAATAGGCTTTATATGGCGAAACTACTTAACTTTCACCATTTTTGCTTCAAAATTTCATCATGTAATCTATCAAGTCCTGTTTAGTAGAATTGTTATGCAGTGTTTAATGGTTGTTAAACCAACTTCCTTCATGTAATTAATCAAATCCCTTAACCCTATGTAGTATACAAAGTCTATTTCAAAAATTTAAGACAAAGGTAAAGTATCTTTCAAGACTACAGAAAGCATAAGTATACATCAATGTTGTAGTTAATATTACAGATATATGAAATAAGACTGGAAAAATGATAGATGATAATATACTTTATAAATCCTACGTGTAAAACAAAAGGCTCGTATTCTTGAACTTAAGTTTAGTATCCTAACCCAAGTAAAAACAAGACGAGCACCAGTAGAATCTTGGTTGAACCCTTCAACATGTTTGCACTTGAACCACGAGGGGATGGTGGAGCTGGATTTGGACCCGTGGTTGTACTTTCTAAGTCACAAGTGTATCCACAACGGCTTGGAGGAACAATCCTATAAACGCCACTACTGGATAACAAATAGACATCTTTGTTGTTATCTAGCTGAAACGAAAAGAGGTAACCTGATGCAGGAAGTTCACTTCCAGGAACAAGACTACAAAGTTCAGGTGAATCCTTAGCATAAACAAAAGAAATACAGCTCGTCGTGAAATTTCCATTGTTTTTAGGTGTTTCAACGCGTGCCAACATATTGTGAACGTATAAATCCCCAAACAAGGAACTGCAAATCACCAACATATGGAATTAGCACTCACTTTTTCTATTTTTTTTTTAATTTAAGCTAGTCTAGATTAAAAAGTAAACATTTCATATAATCTTGACTATTCTACCTTTCAGATAAGCATGGATCAGTTGTGGATCGATAGAAGAACCCTCCACTGATGGAAGCCGAAACTTCATTCTTGTTTAAGTAAGAATGTTTATATCCCATTACAGGGAAAATTGGGTTAATGGATCTTGTAGTTGTGTTTCCACCAGGTGTCGCTTGCTCAGGAGTGTAAAGCGTGTCTAATTAATAAACACGTCACCACGTAGTTCCCATTTTTATTGATCACATCTACTTCTTCATAATCATTCTTGTGTTAAATGAGAAATTTAATATACTTCATCAAGAAATACGGCAAAAAAAGTTGAAGGGGAATGTTTTATATACCTAGCCTACATCAGCACACATGAAATAAGATGTCTTTATGCGTCAAAACTACAGCGCCATGGATTATTAAATCCTAAAACCCAGATTTCTGGTAGTAAATCTTTATCATTGGTGTATGGATTATCCCTTGGGATAGAATAGTATCCCCATAGTCCGAGACGTGCAATATATGCTTCACCTGGATTTAAAGTTTAAAGACTCATGATCTGTAGTAAACTAATTGCACAATTTGACTTTTTGCTCTCAAACTATGGCACTTTTAGAATTAAACTTCATGTTGGTTTTATCATGAAATTAATAATCACCAACTATTTCTTTTCGCAGCTTCGAAACAAATATCAATATTACTGGCAAGAAATCTTAACAAGTCAAACATTTTGACTCAAATTTGATGTTTTAAAATTGGTAAGTTTGGCCTCACAAACTGTAAACTTGCTCAGTATGGTATCAACGTCAAATTTTGGTATAGGACACTATGTGATATATCTCACAATGTAATGTAGTTGGCCAATTGTTCAAAGGGTGAGATCTAAAGGCAAAAGTGTTGATATCATTTTTAATATTTACAATAAACGTATCTTATCAGTACCACTATATAAAAGACCATTTCCACTAGCCATGTTATAACTGACTATACGACATCAGAAGAATAAGGTGACTACACTGAATATAGCATGTTATAGATATATCCCGCTAACATCAGTATCATGTGAATCATGTGGCTTAACAGATTATGACCAAAAGTAGAAATAAAATAGGCCATTTTAACATATAATTTAGGGCATCACAGTGCAAAATTAGTGCATCGCAATTATAATATCTCATCCAAACATTTTATCAAACACTTGGTGTGCAGCTTATGTAAACAAGTTTTCCATATATTTATTTCTCAGTTTCGTTTCAAATAACTATTATATACAATGAATCATGTCAATAAACTCTTAAAATCGATACAATTATATGCAAGATGATGATTACCGAAGCAAATTTCATAAAACAAAAAAACTATCTCATAACAAACACTTATTTGTGCAAATAATACTATAACCGATGCCGTAAGATTTAAATTCGATCTTTGATAAAAAGAGTAACAAAATTATAATAAAAAAACTTCTTAAAACTTACTTTCATCAGCGATTTGAGACATTAAAATGAGATGATTATTGAATCTGATAACAGATAGTGTTTGTTGTTTTGATCGTGTGGAGATGATTATCTTTGTTGAATCTGATAAGCAATAATCACTGGGAAGAGCATGTTTATTAAGGAACGAGCTGAGAGAATTGCAGCAGAGAAAAAGAAAAAAATGAAAAAATTTAGGCATTATATATGATCCTTGGAGATATTACAATATAAACCTTGGAAATTTTAAAAAGTTACAATCGGGTCCTTGTAGTTTGGTGCGAAAAAGAGGAGGGGAATGGAAGAAGATCTAACGGTTGAGATCACTTCTCTCACTTTTCTCTTGAGATCAACTTTTTAAATGATCCAATCTCTCTATATATATATATATATATATATATATATATGTATATATATATATATATATATATATATATATATATATATATATATATATATATATATATATATATACATATATATATATGATAGTTAGCTACACCATTATGCCAATTTGAGGAATAAAACATCAAATTTTATGCCCGATTAACATCATAAATCTATTTCCACTCAATAACATCTTATAACTAACATCTATCATTGAAATTTATACTAAGATAGTCATTGTTGCAAATGTAAGATGTTAGTAGCCATTTTCGTGACTGAAACTTGATTTAAGAACACACACATAAAAATTTGAAACAATATCAAATAATAGATGTTGGATATGATAGATTAGGAAGGTTTACAAGTTTAAGATGTTAAGATGACATCATAATTGAGGTTTTATGCATGGAAGTAGCATTTTGGTGTAGCTAAGATTTCCCCATATATATATATATATATATATATATATATATATATATATATATTGAAAGCTAAGTAATGTTTTCTGGCAAACAAACTTGTGAAAATATTGAAATAGTTTCAAAAAAAAAAAAAACAAAACAAAAAAAAAGGTCACTAAAGATTTGTATGTTGGCATGGACAAGAAACTACACCTTTAGGGTAGTAATACAAGATATTTATTTGTGTAGAATAACCCCCATAACTGAATACCAATCTTAACTTGCTGTTCTTAAAGTTTCATTTAGCTAGTTAGCGCCATTGGTAGAAATGCAAACTTGTGAACTGTTCAAGGAAGCTCTCCCTTCAAGAACGAAGTGATGAATGCATGTGCGCGACCTGGTTGGTAACTTGGGACAGAGTGTCCAGCTCCTCTTATTGTGACAAATACTAGGTTGCTTTCGTATCCCACAGCATATCCACCAACCTGAATAAGATAATTTAAAATGTTTCTTAGTTGTGCCTTATCATAGAATTACTGAAAAATGGATCAAATAGCAGTATTCTACCTCGCCTTGGTACATCCATGGGTACCATGATGTCTTCACTGATGTTTTAAGTCTCTTAATTGCATACCTAGTTGACGTCACTGGTATTCTCGCATCTGTATCTCCACTGCAAATATTTATGATTTGTAGATTTAAGAAATGTTAATTGCCTTAGCATCCAAAAGGAAACAGAAAAATGAATGAACCAGCTTGACATTATATAAATCTTATTACCTGTACAACCAAACACTAATTCCACTAGCCATCAAATCCTTAATTACAGGCAACACTGTCCAAGGCATGTCTTTCCAGTCAAGTAAATCACTGTTTTTTTATACACGATGTATAAATAGTAAGCTAGATGACGTAGACGTATGAAGAGTTTCAGGGTTTGTATATTACCTGCAAGATTTCCATTCCATCTCTTTCACATGAAGCGACTTTTGCACCTCAGGAGTATTCAAGTATCTGCTCATATAGTTCCCGGAGCATGGATCAAATCCTGACTGTTCCAATCATGTTAATTACATGTGAATGGTTTTCTATAGATACGTCTATATAGATCAAAACTTACCGGAGGTGTGCCATTTTTTCCTGCTACGCATAAGGGAGCATAGATATCATAGACGAAAATGTTGCTTTTAGCAGCATCTACCTGCTTTAGATAGTCTTCACACACACTCGTCCAGTTTGCTTCCTCAAAGAATTCGCAGTTGGAGAATATTCCTTTATGAGTTTCATCAGAAATGATAGCGTGTGCCTGTAAATAGTCATATGTTGCTATGTATTGTGTTTCGTCATCCACATATGCATTTCCCATCTGTAATATATGAACATGTAAATATTTAGTACTCCCTAATAGATTGACAATTGGTATGAGTATTTATAAATTATTATACCCTTCGTCTTTAAAACTAAAACTTGGTAATAGTTTCAGACTTACAGCAATTCCTTTGAGGTTAATGCGAGTTTGGTTACCGTTCTTGTTGTTTTGAAGAATTAATTTAGAAAGTTGAGGTATGTAATGCCCTGCATAGCTTTGTCCGGCAATATAAAAATCTCTTGGTTTGTATTCCGGAAACCTTTCTAGCCAATTTACTAAAAAAGTAAATGAATCATTTGCTGTTTTTGTGTCTCCGGTTACATAATCTGAAGAAGTGTTTGAGTATGAAAATCCAACTCCAGGTGGGGATTCCAAGAAAAGGACATTTGAAACTGCCAAGGTGATGATAAAACATTATACACGTACTCTTTTATTTAATGAGTCTTAATGGGAAGATAGTGGTGGGGCCACACATATAATGTGTTTCTTTTTCTGTTAAATAGTCTATATGGACAGAGGAAGCAAAAGTTCCACCTCCCCATTAAGACTAATTAACAGAAAGGGGTCCACCCACTTAATCCATAAAAAAAAAAGAAACAAGCCCTATTTTGCTTGAGTTAAATATTTGCCTCATATTTATTTTAATACCATTGTTCCATGCATATATATTACGTGAAAGGGTTTTTTCATCCGCATTGACTCGTAATGGTCCAAGTTCGGCCATGGCCCCGGCCATTGAAGAGCAGCCTGGCCCTGCAACGATTTGTAAACATTTAACTCCTAAACTTGAATGAAAAAAATTAATAAACGAAGAATATCTACCTCCATTGAGCCACAATAGAAGAGGATTAGTCGAAGAGTTGATCGGTGACTCTGTTAGATAGTAAAAGAGCGCTTTCCCATGGTCAGGGTCAATAGTCACATACCCTGAGTATTGTTCAAAGTCCACTCCATCTGGCTGGCCTGGCAACTCTGATATTTTGTCGGCATCCTTCAACCCATCTTGTGGACCCACGTAGACCGGTGAGTATGAATATTCGTTTGTGATATCTTTGTTGTTCACTTGATCCATTTCTAATCTTTTAAGATGTTTAAGTTTTAAAAACCTATCGACCATATCGTATTCGTTATGACTAGAGCAGTGCACAGAAACTAGCAGACTAAAATGAATCAACAAAAGTAATTGAATCTTCATTATTCATAGCCAAGCTATCTGATGTTTAATGATATATAGAAGCCTTTATACGTATATAAAGAATTCTTATGGAGTTATGGGATGTAACCATATCTATTCGTGTTGCATGTGAGAAAAAGTTTGTTCAAGGTATATACATATAAGAGGAAGTTGGTCCAAACATTTTAGTTCTTTGTTATTTAGATATACTAGTTTTGGGATTAACAGTAACGTATTCTTATAGAAATTTAACATACTCATAGATGCGTTGTCACAACTAGGTAATCAAAAGATGTCTGGGATTGGAGTGTTCCACCGATATATATCTTATGTGAGGTAATTAGTCGCTATAGTTCACTTTTAATGCATGCTTTTTTATAAAGCCTAACTATTTGGAACCTCATATAGCTCAACAAGTAAGATTAGTTAGAAAGGTTCCAACAACACTACTAAGATTCTTCTTAATTGTAAACACTTAGCAGACTGCATAAAAGGGCAAAATGCAAAAAAATTAATCAAACTTTGCACTTTTTGTTTTGTTGTGTAGTCATTTTTATTAACACATTTTTAGATTTTGTCTATTGTGTATATCTTATAACCACTTTACTCATCTCCTTTAATAGAAGTTTTAATAAATAAAAGGGTAAAATGATCATAAAATACACCGAATTGAACAAATTCAGAAGTATGATATATACAATATAAAAAATTAAAGATGGCTACATGACAAACAAAATGTGGCAAACTAGTTACATTTTCGTAGCCTTTGCCCGGCATAAAACGGCACAAGATGGTAACATGTAACAACTCGAAAATGACTCGTGTTCACACTATGTGACAACAACTCAGGGGATTAAGGATATATAATTAATATCAGCAAATACATGGATATCTCGTAGAATGGAGTCTAAGTATCTTTTACCTTTTGAAAAAAGTAAAATAAAAACTACTGTATCTGATTTAGAGGATACCATCCTCGATATCTTACAGATTTTACAATTTGATCACAGGCTGTAAATTTGAAATATTTACCTCCAAATTATGGGATAGTTTTATATAGAAAAAGATCCTGTCATGTTCATTTGAACATGAAAGGTAATGTTGTGCTTGTTGCGGTTGTACATTAACATTATTGCAAAACATTTATTTTATTTTGAGTAAATTGCATTTTTGGTCCCTAAGGTATGGCCAAATTGCAGGTTTCGTCCCTAACGTTTCTAAAGTGTAGCGATAGTCCTCATATTGAAGGTTTTGATGCATGTTTGGTCCCTAATCTGCAATTTAAGGACCAAACATGCAACGGAAACTTCAAACTTTTATGGACCAAATCTGCAATTTAGGGACCAAACATGCAACAAAAAATTCAAAATGCGGACTACCGTTGCATTTTCAAAATGTTAGGGACGAAACCTTCAATTTGGCCATACCTTAGGGACCAAAAATGCAATTTACTCTTTTATTTTAATTCAAATGTACAATCACATTAAGCACAACATTACCTCTCATGTTCAAATGAACATGAGAGGATCCTTATCCTTTTATATATATCCAATCTAAACAATAAAATGACATATTGTTGGAATGTGGGAGTGGATTTGCATAGAAACAACTAGAAGCGTGTGAACCTATGGGGGCACACACGGTAAACACGAGAATACGTTGTTACACGTTTACTACTCGAACTACTTGACCCGACATTTAAACCAGATCGTATATAGATCCAAACCCAATGCCGGTTCACTTGTGGGGCGTTTGGATCGAGCTTATGGGCTAGGAGAATTATATTGCGATTAGGAAAGTGGTTTAACTTGGTGCTCAAGTTTGAGCCCAAGGTTCCTAGGTTTTGGAGTGTATATATACTCCACACCTAGCTCTCAAAACACACGACTAATATATCCCTAAACTCCTGTATATAGTAATCGATCTATCATCACAGAACATCAAGATCAATCGGATCTTGCATAATCCGATTAGGGTTTCTTCTTGTTTCTTTGAAACCCTAAACTTGCTTCGTTATAATCCAAGGTGTTTGTGAGGTTTAAAGTTCTTGGTTCTCATCTTCTCCCAGTCGATTAGTAGCTGCCAATAGTGGGTTTTGTTTGCTGTTTTTCCTTGGCAGAAAAGTGACAGAAACATATCGGACACAGCTTGTCCGATACCGGACAAAACCTTGATTAGGTTCTCGGGTTTGCTGCATATCTCGGACAGAAGTAAAAGGGTCTTTCTAGGGTTTTCTAGGTTCGATTTGTTCAAGTAAATACAAGGTGTTGTTTGGGTAAACGTTCACGACTAGCTTTATCAGGCATATTCGTGGTTAAGTGTTTGTGCGTGAACTCGTAGAGGTATTCGTTTTGAATAATTGGTTTCCTTGTTCGTCAATACTTGCGGGTGACTACGAGGGTTAGTTTCTTGTTCCCTTTGTTAATACAAATAAGCCGTAAAAACGTTTATTTATTTTTTACGATCTTCTAATGTTTTGTCGATAACAAACGTAAAATCATTTTAACGAAATAAATAAAATACGTAAATGTCTTGAGCCAATAGTTTACTAACACACTTACGTTTTCATACAAAACGCTAAATAAGTAATAGTGTTTACATTTTATAGAAATGCATATGTATAACAACTAGTGTTTACATAATGAGTATATATATACATACTTAGTAAATATTGTAGTGGGTAAGAATCTAAGTACTTGACCCATTAACTAGATACATTGAATGTAGTTGGGTAAAACCCAAAGTCCATGACCCATACCCATGGAGCATGATCCATGACCCATTAACTAGATGCATTGCATCTTCTAGATACATTGTATCTATTTGGATACCCATGATCCAAAGTCCATAACCCATGCCATGACCCATGATCCATGACCCATAACCCAAATTGGAGGAGCATCCGGGGGATAGTAGTTGTTTTGCCTATAAATATTGAGCCATTTCTTCATTGTGAGTTAACACTTCCAAATATGCTTTCTCTTAGTATTGTAAACTCTCTAACCTCATATCCAAAGGATCTTTCTATGTAGTTTTGTGTTTGTGTGATCTTCTAGGTTCCTCTTAAAGGCGAGTTCACCACCTCTTGAAGTCGAGCAAGCTCAAGTCCATCAGTTGCCAAGCTTCGTCATCATCAAGAAAACTGAAGTTCTCTTGTTGATAGTTCTTTCCTCCTCTCTAGAAGTGTTGTGTTGAAGGCATTACTGAAAGATGCCAAAAGGGTCAAGTCGAAGGCATTAGTGAAGGGTGCCGAAGGTCCGTGTCTAAGGCATTAGTGAAGGGTTCCGAAGGTCCGTGTCTAAGGCATTAGTGAAGGGTGCCAAAGGTCCATGATGATGGCATTAGTGAAAGGTGCCAAAAGATCGTGTCAAGGGCATTAGTGAAAGATGCCAAGGGTGTACAATCGATATGGTGCATCGATGTACAAACATAGATAGGTTGTGTCCAAGGATATTGATATCATTGATGATGTAATAATAAGGAGTGTGTCTCCTTTGGGATAGGTTTTGTGTAGTGTTGGGTTGTAGTTCATCCTTTATAATGGAACTCGGTATCTAGCCTTGTACCGGATAAAGTGTAGGCGATGTTGTGATAGGTTTGGTTTTACCTCGTGGAAGAACCCGGTGTCTAGCCTTGTATCGGATAAAGAGTAGGCGACGTTGTGAAGGCTTCTCCGCCACAAGGAGTTTGTGTTGTGTAGTGATTACGAACTCTCGAGTAGGTGACTCGGGGAGTGGAGTAGGGCAAGGAAGGTGTCCATGTAGCCGAACCACTATAAATACTCGCGTTGTTGTTTTGTGCTTTTTACTATTTATCTTTGCTTTAATTATTTATACGCTTATCTATCAACATCCAACACACACATTTAAATAGATTGACATAAGTCGATCTAAATAGTTTAAAATGAAGTTTTAATCGGTAAAACTATTTAACCCCTCCTTCTAGTTTTCCACAATTGGTACTAGAGCTTCGTTACCAAATTTCTTAAGAGTATATTGTACTTTTAAAACTTGATACGATCCGTGTATGATTGAAAACTACAAAGAAGGAAATTTCTTAAAAACAAAAGGTCACGTTTTAAAATCATCATATTTTATAATATTGGTTAATGATAGATCTTTCTAATATTTTTCTTTTTGAGAATTCTCAATACTAGGATTTGAGCATCCTAAGAAGATCATAAACAATTTCGCTTCAATATTTCTTTTCTTATAAAGAATATATATAGCAAAGGTATGCTCTTTAATAAATTACTTACAAATAAATGATTATTCTATATTTTCTAGATTAATTAATAATATCATTTTGTATAAACATGTTAAGATTAGTAGACTCATCAAGTTTACTTAAAAATCACTAAAGTTGTTATCTATATTGAACTCATCATCAAGAATAGTATTCTTCGATGATCTCTATAGACAAAACTACAAACTAGTGATAATGATATCTTGGCTATTCGAGAGCCTTGGTCATCACTCCTCACATAAGGTTGTTCATCTATGTCAATAAGTATCTATGTGAAACTCCTCATATCATGATAAAATAGTATTTAATCATAATCCTTAAACTACCCAAAAATTATGATTTATTCATAAAAATGGAACCTCGTCAAATAGGACTAGTAAAACACGTCAAAACCCCAAACCATAAGTTATAGAGCATAAACATCAACTCTAGCCAAGAATTAGAACTCCCAAATCAAAATTATCAAAGCTCACTCAAACTGCTAACTGCTGATATGCCGGATCCCTAAGTTTGAACTAGCCGGATCCCTCACTCAAGGGATCCATGGGAACCGGCACATCAAAAGACAGTTTAAGTAAAAGATGATCACTGTGGAGTTCTGTTCTTCACTTTACTCTCTCAAACTCATGAACATAAAACCTAATTTAATGTTCACAGGAGTTCATTCATCATCTTTTAAAAGGAAACAATCACTTGTGTAAGTATATTCTTCACTACATTGTTATTTCCATTCCTTAATTCCTAGGAGTACAATTCTCATCTTAAGAAGTTGAGTTCAAATGGGTTTATCACAATTTGGTATGACATTGTTTTCTAAGATTAACTAAATCAAAGAATCAACATTGTTAATACAAATTAAACCAATTTTTTGAATTCAATGAAGATGTATTGAGCAAAATTGTGATGAACCCCATTAGGATACTATTCACACAATTAACACCACATTGTGGTTATGATGTTTAGGACCAATCATGCTGATAACGCTACACGTGTCGTTCGGGGTCAAGGAAACTTCCTTTTCTTCGAGCAAGTTTTATAACACCCTAGGCAGTGAACCTAATCGTTGTAGTGTAGTAATTAGGGTAAGCCACGGGTATTGATATCATTCTCTAGGGGAATAGGAATGCTAGTAAGGAGTTACTACGCTAAGGTTAAGGTTGAGGAAGATTATTTTTTTATCTTTTTATGTTTTATGAAGTGGAAAGGTACGAATCTCGGGTATTGGATTTGGGGGGGTTGGTATTTCTACCGATTACTCTACTATTATCTAATTATCTAAACTAAGGTTGTGGGAGTCTATGTCTAATTAATGTGTGCTCGTATGATAGTTTAAAGATGTGTCTACTTAGTTTGTATTACTCCTTAATTATCTCCTATTGGTGGTTTAATTGTCACGTCTTATTCCTAGTTGCGTTGTGTGTCTAAAGTTGTAGGGTATGCGTTTCTCCCTAGCTCTTTGAACTTACCAAAGGGTCTCGTCTACAAACCCACTAGGGATGATAAAATCCTACTCTAAGGCGCTCTTTGGATGGTTTAGCCTACAACTACTCAGGTAATTATATTCTAAGGTTCACAAAGATGAATCAAGCATTAAGTACACAACGAATGACCTATCGCATTACTAGATCATTAATCAACTAAGATAAGAAACAACCAATCAATATTCAATAATTAAGTTTCATACTTCCTAAGCAAACACACAAGTAAATTAGCCGGACATGGAGAACATGCAAGCATACACACAAATAATCAAAGACATAATTGAATTAATGAAGTAAAGACTTATCTTGATGTAAGATAGGGTTTAAAACCCTAAAATACTGTACAAGACACCTTAGGTTCGGTTTTAGGTTTTTACTCCAAAAGACTCTCCCTACCAAAGACTGAAAAATTCGGATTCTATATATAAGATTACATATGCGACGGCGTCACCTTATGTTTTGTGACGCCGTCGTGTCGCCGTCATTAGGGTTTCGTCTTGGCCACGTTAATCTTGCGACGGCGTCACCTTAAGTCCGTGACGCCGTCCTCTTCAGCTTCTGACGTCGTCTGGATTGCATCTAGGCCGTCTGAGTAGCGACGACCTACTCTTTCACAACTAGACGTCGTCGCTTAAAAATACGAGTTTTGGGTTCTGGACCGTCACAATAATTTTGGGACGGCGTCGCTATTAGCACCTGACGCCGTCGCCTTCTAATTTCAGCAACTGTGAGTGTCTCGATTTTTACTTTGGCCATTTTCATCATATATTCGCGCCTTTTCGTCCAAATAAGTGCCATTCCAGCATTTTGCCTTCAAGAGACCTAAAAAGTGAAAAGGAACGATAATAAGCAATAACGGATACAAAAGTGATCAAATAAGGACTTAAACGACCCCTTAGAATGGTACCTTTTAAAACCTTATCAAATATCCCTACACTTGTTATTTGCTTGTCCTCAAGCAAATGTGCTTTTAGCCAATTAATTTATAAGTTAGGGGTCATGAAGCATTAATTCAAAACGGTCCACAACACATATAAGCCCCGCAAAAGTCATAACAAGAACGGAAATTACATACTAGCACCTCACATGGGGTGTTTGGATACTCACATCTCTCTCGGGTGTATATAAGAAATATAACAAATAGGAAATGGGATATAAACACTCATTAACCGGTCCTAGTACATAGATTACCATAGGCTTGAGAATAGATCAAACCTCCATCGCTTTGGCGTAAGCACCTAGGAAAGACTATCAAAGAGGTCTTTAAAGGGTTGTAATGTTAGGCTTACGGTAGGGAAACAAGGGGTTTGGTGGGATAGGCTATTTAGTGGTGGTAAGTCAAAAATCTCTATGTTAAATGCATATGAAGAATAGCGTTGCTAAGCCAAGACTCGACACTCTAAACTCTAGATAACTGAAATAAACAAACATAAATTTAAAAGATAGATGTAGGATGGTAGCCCGTATGTTTTTTTTTTTTTTTTTTTTTTTTTTTTTTTTTAACTATTTTTTTTTCTTTTCTCTTTTTCTATTTTTTTTTCGATTTTTTTTTTTTTTTTTTTTTTTTTTTTTTTTTTTCATACACTTTTACTCTACCATCCTCTACGGTAACATCAAAATACTAGGGATTTACAGGCATATCCCTACACTTGAGTTTTTATTACTCTAACACTAATTTGACCCGATTTGAAAAGATCAAAACACTTGGGGTACATTATTATGCAAACAAAGGGAATTTGAATTTTTAACGTTCCCTTCCCGTCATTTCATAAACTTTAACTTTTCCATGAATCCCAATCGTCCCAAAACTGTATACAAATGATATGACTCGACTTAGCAACTTATGCAAGCAACTAGATAATTGAACTGAGGGTTTGGGGTGATAACAAACATTTGCACTAAAAGTGAGTGCATAAGGGGTAGGCTAAGGCGATTTGGGTGTATATTTGGGGGTGGGGTG
Source organism: Chrysanthemum seticuspe (assembly GCA_019973895.1). NCBI lineage: Eukaryota > Viridiplantae > Streptophyta > Magnoliopsida > Asterales > Asteraceae > Chrysanthemum > Chrysanthemum seticuspe. The sequence continues at coordinate 154,065,187 of BPTQ01000009.1, forward strand.
TAAACAATGTTCTTCATTGATATTCCGGAAAAACCGAAACATCACGAGAACCGCGAAAAGGATAGGCTCTGAGGGGTTAACTAGGGGTATCGTGTACTAAAGATGAGTACAACGCAAAGGGTGTGGGTGAATTACTCAACCGATATGGAAGAAGTAATTATATTACAGGTATCAAACAAGGGTTGTCCTAATGCCTCTTATCATTTAGTTATTCCTAACTACACAAGTGTAGCCTCACTTGCGATCTCGGAATGCATCACAAAACAAGTTCTAGAATCTAATATACTACCGGTTCACACTCTAAGCATTGAAGATGAATGCTTTAATTCCTACTAATCTAAGGGCGATCCTCACATTTTGGTGGAATTTAGGTGGTAAAGGGTTTTTGTGCTAGTCATATAACTTCCTATCCGTGAGACGCTTTTGTTAAGACTAATGGCCCACTCCTATATGTCATGAAAAATTTTAAATTTGGTGCCAAAATTACCCTAACCGACATTTTCTCATGGTTTATTACACAATCACATTTGGACAAAGCAAATAATCAAGGATAAGCATAGTTTCAAAGTTCCCGTTTTATTTTCCCTCCCTACACTTAAACTGAACATTGTCCCCAATGTTCCCCGAAAGTATCAAAGTTATGATAAAAGAAGGTAATTAAAAACGAAAGAAACTAATACTCCCCTGATTAGCTCGGTAGGATCCGTGTAAAGTGGTGGTTAAATCCTTTTCAAGAAGAATTATTGCGTGAAAAGCTCCTTCCAATCTTATGTAACTTCTTCTTGACAAACTAAACCTGCACACTTGAAGAAAGCAAACGAAACCTTCGCGTAAAATCGGCGGTAATAATATATATAAGACTCGATTTAAACTAGGATATAATGCTTGTGGAATGGATGTTTACAGAATTTCTAAGAAAATTAAGACCTGGAAATTCCAAAAATTTATAAGTAGCTCAGAAAACGAGAAAAAGTAATCTGATGTTTATACTCCTTCCTGACGCCGTCAGGTTGCAATCCTGACGCCGTCAGGTTGCAATCCTGATGCCGTCAGGTTATCCTGACAAAAACTGGTCTGCGATTTTCTGGAAAAAATTCTGGAAAATTTACATCTTTAGAATCTGGAAAAAATTTCTGCAAAACATCCATTATGACTCGATACAAGCATTTGACTCGAACAAACAAACATAAATATCTTTTAGTTAATTGTTATTCTCATGTTTACGTTTCTTTTGAAAACGTCTGTAATCCTCCCTACACTTATCCTTTATGTAAAATACCTTTATATGCAATTAAGACGAGGTTAAAAACAAAATAAAGCATTTTTACAAATTTAAACATGAGGATAAACAATTAATAAAAGATATATGACACTAACAAGCAAACAATTAAGCATGGGTTGCCTCCCACGAAGCGCTTTTCTTTATTTAAGAGTCTTGTAGCTAGACTCATAGTCGTACTCCTACGTTTTCTCATTACCGCCCTCTTGACGGTTTCTAATGGGGGATTCCATGTTGTAGAAGTGCCCTAAAATGCGCTTCTCTAAGAGTTCATCCTCTCCCCAATCGGTCCTATATTCCGGTCCTAGGCTCAAGCAATCCTTATAGAATCCGAAAATCTTAGCCATAACATAATCAACACCCTTCTCCCTATCCTCATCATTCCTATAATAGACCGAAAGTTTAAGTTCCTTTTCATCATTAGAGAGTGATGAAAACTTCTCAATCTTAAACGGCATTTGGTAAGCTATGTCATCGGTCTCATTCTTGAATCGCACTACTCCTAACGAGGGGTCATAGGTCATCCCGGTGCTTTCTATGAAAGGTTTTCCTAGAATAACATGGGACAAGCTAGGGTCTATGGCCGTGCTTATATCATCCACAATTATGAAATCCGTAGGAAACGTGAAACTACCTACATAAACGGGCAATCCCTTAATTCTTCCTAGAAAATTGCAACTAACATTAGGATCATTGGGGTCTTGCCTAGTTGGAATAGGCTTCTTCAATATCCAATTGTAATAGGTGCTAGTCATTATGTTGATTGGGGATTTGCGATCAATGTAGGCTTTTGCCACAAAAAGGTGTCCTATGACACATGGTATGTTAAGATTCCAAGGGTTCCCAAACTTGATTCGAGGACTTTTCCTAACATACATGTGACGGAGGTCACGCACTAAGTGAGGGTGGCGAGATAGTTCTTCTTCCGTAGGAAATTTGTTGAAATATTCAATGTCTACTTCATCTACTTCCTCGGGTGTTTCATCATCCACAAGTGTATAGTCTTTTTCGTCATTTGTTTCATTAGGTTCAACTAAGGCGATGGTATTGACGAATTGGACATACTTCGTTAGCTTGCTTGGATCCTTAATCTCTATACCTGAAGGCTCGGGAGTTGAGATAGCACTAACCTTCTTATCACTATTAGCTATGTCTTTCAAAAGGTTGTCTATTTTCCTATCCATCTCGGCTTGTTGATGGTTAAAGTGGTCCGAGAGCTTAGCCATTTGGGTTTCTTGGGATGCAACTAGGTTTTGCAACATCCCTTCGACATTTTGTTGGTTAGGACCGTTAGGTGGGGGCCATGAGAAATCATTAGAGGTGAATTCTTTGGTTTGTCCCCAGTAGAAATCGGGCTTGCCTTTCCATGCCTCTCGGGTTTCATTAAAATTCCTAGGTCCGGGTATTGTAGGGGATCTTCCTCTTGTTCCATTAATACGTGAGGATGCGTAGTCAACGGAAGCATGTTCTGGGGAGCGAGTGCTATTGCGCGTGTTATGAGGATCACAACACGGCTCACACGAGGAAGAAGCTTTGTTCACATGGTGTGAAGATTTAGGAGTTTCGTATGAGCTCATGAGGAATCTAACTTGATCTTCAAGTTCGATCATCCTACGGTCGGAAGGAGGCATGGAGATTGCCTTAACGGTTTTGGGCAGCTCACGGGGGTCATCCTAACTTTCGTTGTCATAGAGGGCGAGGTCCTCTATTATACCCCATGATTCTTCCGCGGTGAGATCACTAAGTTTTCCACCGGCCGCTTGGTCAATGGATCGCTTAGTGGGGAAGTTGACATGATCATAAAAGATTTGGACTTGGAGCCAAAGATCAATGCCGTGATGAGGGACTTTATGAAGTAAGTCCTTGAATCGGGTCCATGCTTCGTAGAGAGATTCACCTTGAAGTTGTTGGAACATCAAGATGTCATTCCTAAGCTTAGTGGTTCTCCCTGGTGAGAAAAATTGAGCAAGGAAGCGAGAAGTAAGATCATCCCAACTTGAGATGGAGCCGGCGGGAAGTCGCTCAAGCCAATTACTAGCTTGGTCCCGTAGAGAGAATTGGAAGAGACGCAGGCGCGTGGTCTCCCGAGTAGTAGCATCAAGGTCGATGGAATCGACGATTTTGAGGAAATCCCTCAGATGATGATTCGGATCTTCGGAATGAAGTCCATGGAATGCACATCCGTTTTGCACCAACCGGATGGTGTCGGATCGCAGGGCCGTAGTTTGGGCTTGGTCGGGAAGCTCAATGGTGTTCCTATAGCCTAGGTGGCTTGGTCTCGAGTATTCCCCAAGAGTACGGGCTCTTGGCGGGTCATTTGGTGGTAGATTGATGAATGGTAGTGGGTTATCACCTTCCATGATGAAAAGTGATGGGATTACGAACAAAGGTCACGAAGAAGGGGGATAGACTAAGAGAAAGCTAAAAATGAGAAAAAATTTACTTGATAGGAATCAAGCAAAGAACCTAAACGAGGTGGACTACTAACTAGCTATTCTATTCCCCGGCAGCGGCGCCAAAAACTTGATAACGCTACACGCGTCGTTCGGGGTCAAGGAAACTTCCTTTTCTTCGAGCAAGTTTTATAACACCCTAGGCAGTGAACCTAATCGTTGTAGTGTAGTAATTAGGGTAAGCCACGGGTAATGATATCGTTCTCTAGGGGAATAGGAATGCTAGTAAGGAGTTACTACGCTAAGGTTAAGGTTGAGGAAGATTATTTTTTATCTTTTTATGTTTTATGAAGTGGAAAGGTACGAATCTCGGGTATTGGATTTGGGGGGGTTGGTATTTCTACCGATTACTCTACTATTATCTAATTATCTAAACTAAGGTTGTGGGAGTCTATGTCTAATTAATGTGTGATCGTATGATAGTTTAAAGATGTGTCTACTTAGTTTGTATTACTCTTTAATTATCTCCTATTGGTGGTTGAATTGTCACGTCTTATTCCTAGTTGCGTTGTGTGTCTAAAGTTGTAGGGTATGCGTTTCTCCCTAACTCTGTGAACTTACCAAAGGGTCTCGTCTACAAACCCACTAGGGATGATAAACTCCTACTCTAAGGCGCTCTTTGGATGGTTTAGTCTACAACTACTCAGGTAATTATATTCTAAGGTTCACAAAGATGAATCAAGCATTAAGTACACAACGAATGACCTATCGCATTACTAGATCATTAATCAACTAAGATAAGAAACAACCAATCAATATTCAATAATTAAGTTTCATACTTCCTAAGCAAACACACAAGTAAATTAGCCGGACATGGAGAACATGCAAGCATACACACAAATAATCAAAGACATAATTGAATTAATGAAGTAAAGACTTATCTTGATGTAAGATAGGGTTTAAAACCCTAAAATACTGTACAAGACACCTTAGGTTCGGTTTTAGGTTTTTACTCCAAAAGACTCTCCCTACCAAAGACTGAAAAATTCGGATTCTATATATAAGATTACATATGCGACGGCGTCACCTTATGTTTTGTGACGCCGTCGTGTCGCCGTCATTAGGGTTTCGTCTTGGCCACGTTAATCTTGCGACGGCGTTACCTTAAGTCTGTGACGCCGTCCTCTTCAGCTTCTGACGTCGTCTGGATTGCATATAGGCCTGAGTAGCGACGGCCTACTCTTCCACAACTAGACGTCGTCGCTTGAAAATACGAGTTTTGGGTTCTGGACCGTCACAATAATTTTGGGACGGCGTCGCTATTAGCACCTGACGCCGTCGCCTTCTAATTTCAGCAACTGTGAGTGTCTCGATTTTTACTTTGGCCATTTTCTTCATATATTCGCGCCTTTTCGTCCAAATAAGTGCCATTCCAGCATTTTGCCTTCAAGAGACCTAAAAAGTGAAAAGGAACGATATTAAGCAATAACGGATACAAAAGTGATCAAATAAGGACTTAAACGACTCCTAAAAATGGTACCTTTTAAAACCTTATCACATGCCTAGCAATAGACAACAAGATTACCAAGACACGGCACATTACATTCCCATGTATCATAGAAAGGATGGTTTCAACCCGTATGACCGAAAAGCTTTCAAGTAGTTGAAAAGAGACTATTCCACAAAGGAAGAGCAGTTGACCCCTCATTCATCAACAACACCGACATTCCCCAAGTCTTTGGAGGAATCAACTTCCATTGCCTCTTGAAAATCAATGAACAAATTTGTCCGGTGTTTGTCCTAGAGTTTTACAAGAGCATGAGGATCATTCAAAATGAAGATGGAACCATTTCGATAGAGTTTATCATCAATGGGCACGAATTCACGTTCACTCTTGAAGATTTTGCTAGGATACTTCGTATCCCTTGTCAAGGAGTATGCATGTACTCAAATGAATGGTCATTTGCCAATCTTCATGACATGGTTGATCATCACGAGGTATACTTCACACCCATGCCGGAAGCGGCTACGGTAAGAGATATCGTCTTCATGGAAAGCGCCTCTCCATAAAGAGTCACTAGGAAGTCTAAGGTCATCTATAGAGATACTTTTCAAATGGAACTTTTGGAAATGTTCCCATTATACAAGAAATGGGAACTAGTACTAAGGGAGAATGTCCTTTGTTTGGTGGGAAATAAGGATCATCCCAACGCTTGCGTAAGCTTCATGATCTATTTCCTTGTTACCGGGACTCATTTCAATCTCGCGTATTACATGGTCAAACGGATGGCTAGTGTGAAAAGGACGGACAAGATGGTGCTCCCCTATGCCATGCTCTTGACTCGCCTAGCCAATTTCGTCTTTGCTCTAGATCCATCTCCCTACTCTTATGACCACACCTTTTGCAACAAGGTCGTGGTGCCCTTGTCAGATGAGAAGACTACAAGGATTATGGTTGAAGGCAAGAGACATCACCCACCAACGTACTCATCAAATGAAAGAGAGGGAGAAGGAAGCAATCCCATTGGCAACGTTCAACTTGACCACCTAGCATACATTGACCAACTGCCAGACATCCTGATCCATTCACAATAATTTCCACAAACAAAAAGGATGTTCAAATGTTTTGCTAACTTCCTCATGAAGAAGAAGAAGTAGGGGTGAACGGGTGAAGAGTGAAGAGTAGAGGCGATGGAGTAGGAGTTTGAAGGGGAAGGAAGGTAAGGTCGTGGACCTTAATTTGTGAACAATGGTCTGTAAAACAACTTAAAACAATATTTCTGTAGTTTAGGACGTAGTTCAAAGTAGATGGTATGACATGAACTAAAAGATTCTAACCTAGGAACCCAAAAAATGAGAATTTTACGACGGCTTGGTCACAATCAAGAAGTCGGTCTCGCTCATTTTACTTACCTTCTAGTCGCCCTTATTTACTATGCGTAATAGTTGTTGCTTGCATATTTGATTATTGAATGTAGAAATGATTAGGATGAGTATTTGCTAAAGAGTGCAAAATCTGCACATTTGCTGAGAAGCTACTGGTCAGCAGTAGCCGAATCCCTGAGCTATAACTAGCCGGATCCCTCAGATGAGGAAACCGTGGGATCCGGGTATTCATACTTAGGATTTATACACTATCACCTTAATCCAATCCTCTAGACCTTATCATACTAGCTATAAATGACACTTTAGGATCGATTTAGTCTTCCTCAAGATCAGTAGGGTTTATACTCACTCATAGCTAACATATGATCACATTCAAGGTATTTTTTTTGATTTATCACTTCACCAAAACTCACCATATTTCCGCTCCAATACTCACACATTGTTCCTCACATCTCAAAGCACTTAGTTTTCTATTTCTCTTAATTTTGATAAATTGATTTTAGTCATTGTTAGGATTTAGAAAATCATGTAGTTAAAGAGTCGGTCATCTCAAGTATATGTATTCGTTAGAAAGTGAAAAGGTTTTAAAAGGTACCATTTTGAGGGGTCGTTTAAGCCCTTATTTGATCACTTTTGTATCCGTTATTGCTTAATATTGTTCCTTTTCACTTTTTAGGTCTCTTAAAGGCAAAATGCTGGAATGGCACTTATTTGGACGAAAAGGCGCGAATATACTAAGAAAATGGCCAAAGTCAGAATCGAGACACTCAAAACTGCTGAAAACAGAAGGCGACGGCGTCACTGCTTAAGTGCGACGCCGTCGGGGAATTTGTGACGACTCAGAAGAGAAAATGCTAGTTCTGAAGGACGGCGTCGGGCTTTAAAGGAGTAGACCGTCGCAACTCAGACGGCCTAGATGCGACCAAGACGACGTCAGAAGCTGAAGAGGACGGCGTCACAGACATAAGGTGACTCCGTCGCAAGGTTAACGTGGCCAAGACAAAACCCTAATGACGGCGACATGACGGCGTCACAAAACATAAGGTGACGCCGTCGCATATGTAATATTATATATGGAATCCGAATTTTTCAGTTTTAGGAGAGTCTTTTTGGAGTGAAAACCTAAAACCGAACCAAGGGTGTCTTGTATAGTATTTTAGGGTTCCAAACCCTATCTTACATCAAGATAAGTATTTACTACATCAATTCAATTATGTCTTTGATTATTTGTTTGTATGCTTGCATGTTCTCCATGTCCGGCTAATTTATTTGTGTGTTTGCTTAGGGAGTATGAAACTTAATTATTGAATATTGATTGGTTGTTTCTTATCTTAGTTGATTAACGATCTAGTAATGCGATAGGTCATTCGTTGTGTACTTAATGCTTGATTCATCTTTGTGAACCTTAGAATATAATTACCTGAGTAGTTGTAAGCTAAACCATCCAAAGAGTGCCTTAGAGTAAGAGTTTATTATCCTTAGTGGGTTTAGTAGACAAGACCCTTTGGTAAGTTCAAAGAGTTAGGGAGAAACGCATACCCTACAACTTTAGACACACAACGCAACTAAGAATAAGGACGTGACAACTCAACCATCAATAGGAGATAATTAAGGAGTAGTAAAACCTAAGTAAACACATCTTTAAACTATCATACGAGCACACATTAATTAGACATAGACTACCACCACCTTAGTTTAGATAATTAGTTAATAGTAGAGTAATCGGTAGAAATACCAACCCCCCCCCCCAAAATCCAATACCCGAGATTCGTACCTTTCAATTTCCTAAAAAAACATAAAAAAGATAAAAAATAATCTTCCTCAACCTTAACCTTAGCGTAGTAACTTCTCACTAGCATTCCTATTCCCCTAGAGAACGATATCAATACCTGTGGCTTACCCTAATACTACACTACAACGATTAGGTTCACTGCCTAGGGTGTTGAAAAACTTGCTCGACGAAAAGGAAGTTCCTTTGACCCCGAACGCGCTGCGTAAGCGTATCAGAAAGCTCGTAGTGGTAGTCTATTAGTGTTAGAAAGTAGTTTATTAAGTAACACCATGGAGGACGGACGGGTCTTTACCCACTGTATACCTGATCCACAACCCGTAGGAGGCGTGTCTTGTAAGAACCTATAAATACCCTTTTTCTAGCAAGGCAAAGGATTGGAGCTTTCATAATATCATTTTTATTTGTCTCACTAAAGTTCCCAACTCTCTTCCACTTTCTCTGTCTAAAACTCATTCTATACGTCCCATTGATTTGAGTATTTGTGTGTTTATGAAAACTAAGATGTTACAAATGGTATCAAGAGCCATGGTTTGATCACTCATTTTTCATGTTCATGGATTTCTAGTGGGTTTCATATGGTTTTTGGGTTTGAATGAGTTTAGAGTAGCTTTCATCGTTTGGATCATTTCTAGTGTTAAAGTTTGAATTTTGTTAGTAATTTTGTGTTTAGAATCATTATAAGTGTTTAGGTTTTGGTTTGGAAGGCTTGAATCATTGTGGTTGGATTGTTTTTGGATTGAAAAGTGTTGTTTTTGAAAGTTTCATGTATGCGGTTTGACTCTCGAATATAATTTCTTCTATGCAGTTTGTCCTGAAAACTATGCGATTTGTCTCTAAAATGGATGCTTGTTGAAGCGGTTTGTCATAGATTTTAGGCGATTTGTCATAATTTCGTGAAGCGGTTTGTCTAATAAGCAGTTTTTCTATTGAGACAAAATGACAAGAAAGGACAAAGTAGTGGAAGTAGTGGGTGTACTTGCGTAATATGCGATTTGTCAGTTTATGCGGTTTGAGTGTTATGCGGTTTGTCTGTTAAGTGTTTTGTCAAATTAAGCGATTTGTCTCTTAAGTGATTTGTTAACCAAGCGATTTGACACTTAAGCGTTTCGACACTTAAGCGATTTGAGTAGGAAGCGATTTGACATAAGCGGTTTGTCAAGGGTGTGATTTGACTGAAGCGGTTTGTCAAGGGTGCGTTTTGACTGATGCGGTTTGTCAAGTGTGTGATTTGTCTATTGAGACTTGGCGTTTCTTCGTGTTACGTTTTATGGTTTTCTCTTGATTTAGTAAAATCCCGTGAAAGAATCTATTTCCCGGTTTAATCAAAGAGTAGTAAAATCTCGTGGAATCTATAATCATGTCTACGATCACTTCTTCCATTACTGATGACGTTCAAGCTGCAGGATCTGATACTCGTCCTCCCATGCTGGATAGAACCGATTATGACTCTTGGGCTCAATGAATCAGACTGTATTGCTTAGGAAAGGAAAACGGGGTTAACATCCTTAAGTTAATTGATGAAGGACCATATCAAATTGAGACTACCAGAGATATTCTTGAAACTGCTGCTGATGGTTCAGTTGTATTGGGATTGGATAGACCAAAGATGTATGATGAGCTTGATGATAAGGAGAAGAAGAGATACAATGCAGACATCAAGGCTTCAAACATTATACTTTAGGGTTTACCTAAGGACATTTACAAGTTGATCAATCACAACACTGAAGCTAAGGCTGTATGGGCAATGTTAAGATGCTTCTCTCTGGTTCAGAATTGACTAAAGAAGACAGGGAGTCTTAGCTGTATGATGACTTTGAGAACTTTAAAATCAAACCAGGGGAAAGTGTTACTGAATATTATGTGAGATTCCACAAGCTTGTGAATGATATGAGGAATATCAAAATGAATTTGCAAAATATTCAGCTCAATTCAAAGTTTGTGAACAACATGAATTCCGAATGGCACAAAATTTTCACTGCAGTCAAAATGAACAAAGGATTGAGGAACACCATTTACGAGCAATTGTGTGCTTATCTGCTCCAAAATGAGAAGCATACTGCTTTTGAACGAATGGTCATGGAAATGTTTAATACCAGTACTGGTGATGCAAGTTCTTCAAATGATTCAACCGCAATCTACACTAATGTGGGAATAACTACTAAAGCATCACAAGTTATACCTACTGGGGATGGTAACCACAAACTCATTCCAGATCCAAGTTATAAGCCTTCAAATTCATCCATGGAACAACTTGTCAATCAACTGGCTCTAATGGTTAAGAAAAACCTGAACTTTACCCCACATACCAACAATCATCTCAGAACTGCTTCTAATCCTCACAATCATTCAACGGTTAAAGATGGAAGGGTAGTTGTGCAAAACCTGCAGGGAAGGAAGAATGCTTAACTTCCACATAATGAGCAAGGAAATGTTGGGGTTGGTGCTGGTTATGAGAATACTGGTATAGGTGGAGGATATGTGGGTAATCAGAATCGTGGAAGGAACATGGCCCAGGGACAAGGAAAGCCAATCAAGTGCTACAACTGTGGTGGAGAAGAGCACATAGCAAGGAACTGCACTCTTCCAAAATGTCCACAAAATGCAGAGTACTTCAGGGACAAAATGCTACTGGTGCAAGCTCAAGATAGTGGATCTGTGTTGAATGAGGAAGAATTGCTATTCCTAGCTGAGGGAAATGCCAAAACTTATGATGCTGATGTGGATGAACAGCAAGTGCAGGGTATGGGTCAGAACAATCCCAATGCATTTTAAGTTGCAGACTGTGATGCATTTGACTCAGATGTCGATGATGGACCAACTGCTCAGACCATCTTCATGGCTAGCATTTCACCAATGGTCTCTCCAAAGGTCTCTTCACCACAACAGGCCAGTCCCTCCAAGGAATCGATCATATCAGAGGTATTAAAATTATACGATGAGATTGATGGGAAAAAGATTCATGACAAAGTACAATCAACTGAAATCATTGAATCAAATATAGAAAATATGGGTAATAGCAATGTTTTCCCATATGATCAATATGTGAAACAAGATGTAAGTGAAATTGTACCAAGTGATGCATCTTCTGCAGTCAATTATGACTATATTTTTGATGAATACACTGCATGTGCTCCTGATGATTCCATAACCTCTGAACTAAATGCCTATAAAGAACAAGTTTCCATATATAAACAGCGTGCTAAATTTGAACTGACTACTCGTGAGCAGGAGATGGATAACCAAATACGTACAGTTATTAGAAAAAGTAATTTTAGGGAAGAAATGTTAAAACAAGAGTTAAACTCCTTACAAGAAAAGCTCAATAAAACTGTTAAGCAAAAGCAAGAACTTCAAGAAAATGTAAAAGTGCTTAAACAGGAATTTAATGCTAGGGAATCAAAACTTTTAAATTACTTTTCCAATCTAAAAACTTTGAAAAACAAGCTTGAAAACAAACTGTACGTACAAAGGAAAACCATTCATACTGCTCACATGATCACTAAGCAAGAGTCTTAAGCGATAAGCATAGTATTCCCCTTGTAGAGGAACCCAATCTCGAGTATGGTAAAATAGCTAGAGCTGCTCAAAAGGTATTTTATGATGGTAATGAGATCCTTAAGCCTAGGCAAACACCATCATGTATATGAAGCACTAAAGAGGATAGAAAATTAGAAGATGCCTCTAGGGAGAAAATGGCAAAGAAGTTAAATGATCCTTGGTGTATAAAGCATAATATAACGCTTAAATCCCATGATTACACTAAATAAAATTGGATGGCCTTAAATAAGTTTAAACCTCAAACTCAATTGACCCCTGAGCAAGTGTTCTGGAAGAAAGATTTGGATAAACAAAAAATTGATAATCTTATTGAGAAGAATCCTCCTTGTAGGAAATTGCCTCCAGCCACTGTGTATCCCCTAAATACACCTATGCATTTAGTGCCCAAAACTCTTTCTACTCAAAGCAAGACCTTAATCAGCCTATATGTAGTTTATCAATTATTTGTTGATTTTGAGAAAACATGTAAGAAGAGAATTACACCCACAGGGATTACTGAAGGGGAAAGGGTTTTTGAGCAAACTAAAGAGTGTTATTTAATTGAGGTCATGCCTTTCTTTAAACAACTAAAATAACAATTTGGGAGTCTTCAAAAGGGCATAGATGCAGAGATTAAAGAAATGAAAAAGGTGTTTAATGAAATGGAAATTAAGGTAAAAGATTATGAACGTGAGCTTAAAAGTAATGAAATTGAGAGGAAAAATATGCATATCTTAAATGATAACTTGATTTCTAGATGTGTTGCTCAGGATGTGTTCTACACTGTTACAAATTATTCTATTACTGCTTCTCAATTTCATGAATTATCTGTTGCCTTGAAAGTTTCCCATGATCGTGTCATTGAGATTGAGTCCACAAATTCAAAATTGTATGAGAAAATAGAACAAGACGATCATGATAACTTGCTCAAACATTTTTATAAATTGGAATTTGAACATCTTGCTTTTCAATTAAAATATCAACATCTAAAAGAAAATGTTAAAACCTCAAATGCCAAGACATCCTCGGATGCTCCTGAGTTTGATACAGTTTTTGAAATTAGTAAACGTGATGAACAGATTCAAGCTCATTGTAACACGATCAAAAGACTGAAAACCCAAATTTCAAAATTAAAGAGTGAAAAGAATGATGTGACTGGCTCCCAAATGCCTCCTCCTTTAGATTCTCAAAATTCTCAGATTTTTCATCTTCAAAACATCATTAATGCATTACAATATGAAAATGAATGTTTCCTAGCGGAAAATGAAAAGGTTAAATTGCATTTCAAAGAGTTATATGAATCAATTAGGGTCACTCATGACAAGAACAACGAAAAGGTAACTTCTTTGCAAAATGAAATTGAGAAATCTGAAGAGTCAGGTAAAAGGGAAAATGCCAATCACCAATTGTTAGACTACTGCACCAAAGGTGCCTGCTTGTGCTAAATATGCTATGATTGTGAAGTACATTCCACCTCATCTTAGGAATAATGAACTTGCACTTCAAACATATTTTTCGTACCTTAAGGATAGTCTAGAATGTCTCCTTGAGATTGTTGAAGAGGATAAGATAGAGAAGCCACTTAACAGTGCGATTAAGGATGCATGCTTATATGCCAAACGATCTCAAGAGCTGTTAGAGTGCCTAATAACTATATGTCCTAAATTTGGTACTAAGAAAGATAGAGTAGTTATGCCTTGCTCTATGCCCAAAGTCAAGCAAGTGTCCTTTGATGTGCCTCCTAGTACTTCAGATCCTAGCACTTCTAGACCAGGAATGCAGAAAGTAGTGAAACCAACTAATGTTCCCATCGTTCCCTCTACAGGAGTAATCAGTGACACTAAGGCAAGCATGTCAAAGCCTCCAGGAAATACAAAGGAAGATAGGACCTCGCAAGCTAAGAGTGATCAAGGGAAGGAAGTAGAAGACCACCCTAGGAACAATAAGTTTGAGTTTAATAAGACGAATCGTGTTGATTCTAGTATTAGTTATAAGCGTACTGTAATTAATTCGAATTCTGCTACGATTTGCAAAACATGTAATGAATGTTTGGTTTCTGGTACTTATCATGAATGTGCTGTGAATGAATTAAAATATGTTGCTAAGTCTCCAGTCAAAACTGTCAGAATTGCTAAACAGGTTAAGGATCTCAGAAAACCAAGGTGGAAAAAGGTTAAAAAACATTGGAAACCAACATGAAGAAAATTTAGTAATGTAGGTTATCAATGGATACCTACTGGTCGTAAATTCAATCTAAATGAATTGTGCCCTAAATTATCTAGATCAATGCTCATTTGGAAATAGATGCCCACTAGTAGAATTATACCTTTAAGAAGTGAACACACTTTGAATAGATCTACTGTCACTACTAGTCCTGCATCTACCTCTAATGATATCATTGATTATGCTTCTGATGTGGGTGCTCCAATCTCATTTACTAACCAAATGGAACCCATTCTAGCATGGGGATCCAAATTGTCCAGTCATCCATACTTGTTTGTGTTCAACTGCAGGTCGTGCAAATTTTTACACCATCTCTATGGTGTTGAACTTTTAAAGGGAACCCGTGAAACCAATCTTTACACTATCTCTATCAAAGACATGATGAAGTCCTCTCCAATCTGCTTGTTGTCAAAGGCTTCGAAAACAAAGTCATGGTATGTCATCATCGTCTCAATCATTTGAACTTTGGAACCATAAATGATCTTTCTAGAAAGGACCTCGTAAGAGGTTTGCCCAGATTGAAATATGAGAAAGATCATCTTTGTTTAGCATGCCAATTAGGAAAAAGCAAGAAATACGCCCATAAACCCAAACCTGCAAACTCAATTATAGAAGTTATTCATACTCTTCATATGGATTTGTACGGACCCATGAGAGTGAAAACTATAAACAGGAAGAAATATGTACTAGTCGTGGTTGATGACTACTCTCGGTTTACCTGGGTTAAGTTTTTAAGGTCAAAGGATGAAACTCCAGATGTCATCATCAAACTTATTAAACAGCTGCAGGTTCGACTTAATAAAATAGTCATAATTATCCGAACATACAATGGAACTGAGTTTGTTAACAAAGAATTAAGTCAGTTTTATGATAGCATTGGAATCAGTCATCAAAGAAGTGTTCCACGTACTCCTCAACAGAACGGTGTAGTTGAAAGACGAAATCAGACTCTTGTCGAAGCTACAAGGACCATGCTTATCTACTCAAAGGTTCCAATGTTTCTCTGGGCTGAAGCCATTGTCATTGCTTGCTACACCCAAAACCGTTCCCTTATTCACACTACTCATGGAAAAACTCCTTACAAACTTGTCCACAACCGAAAACCTGATCTTTCTTTCCTTCGTGTATTCGGTGCTTTATGCTATCAAACGAATGATGGTCAAGATTTAGGAAAGTTAAGAGCTAAGGCGGATATTGGAGTTTCTGTTGGTTATGCACCAAACCCGAAGGGTTACCGAATCTACAATAAAAGAACCCGAGATATCATGGAAACTATTCACGTCACGTTCGATGAGCTGTCTAAGAAAATGGATCCTGGACAATCTAGTTCTGGACCCACATTTCAACATTCATTAAGTAGTCCCATTAGTTCTTATCTTGTACAGAATCCCTCACTACAGTTCCATATGTACCTCCATTGGGAGAAGATTTAAATAAATTGTCTGATCCAATGTTTGATGAATATTATGAACCTCTTGATAATTCTCATTCTACACCATCAACAATGGCGGCTCCTAATCCAATCAACACAGATAATTCAACTGTTTATGTGTCTCTATCTCAAGAAGCGCCTGCTGCAGATCACTGATCATCATCCTCAAATCCTCAATCCTCGAGTGTACATCATGGAAATGTTTCTCCCAACTTTGATGGAGATAACCCCTTTGCCACTCCAGAAGATGCACCGTTTGAAAATATATTTGCCCCTGAACCAACACCTGAACCATCTTCATCAGGGGATCCAAACTCTGCTACATCAGTTCCTCAACACCAACCACATGAACATCTCAGAAAATGAACACATGATCATCTATTGGACAACATTATTGGAAACCTATCTCGTCTGATATCCACTCGTAAACAACTTGCCACAGATGCCTTATGGTGCTTCTTCAATTATGTATTATCAAAGATCAAACCTAAAGTTGTCAAAACAGCAATATCTGAGGATAGTTGGTTTAGTGATATGCAAGAAGAAATCCATGAGTTTGATCATCTTGATGTATGCGAATTAGTACCAGCTCCAGATTGTACGATGATCATTGCTCTCAAGTGGATCTTTAAAGTAAAGCTTGATGAGCCCGACGATGTTCTGAAAAATAAGGCAAGACTGGTGGCTAAAGGATACCGACAAGAGGAGGGTATTGATTTTGAGGAATCATTTGCTCCGGTTGCACGAATTGAGGCTTTCAGAATCTTCCTGGCTAATGCTGCTAGCAAAAACATGATAGTTTATCATATGGATGTAAAGATTGCATTTCTGAATGGAGATCTCAAAGAAGTAGTCTACGTTAGCCAACCCGAAGGTTTTGTGAATCCAGAGCATCCTACCCATGTCTATCGCTTGAAGAAGGCCCTTTATGGTTTGAAACAAGCTCCAAGGGCATGGTATGATACACTGTCAAAGTTTCTCTTAACTAATGGATTCAACGAAGGAGCAGTTGATCCCACACTGTTCACCAGAAAGTCAGGCAAACACTTAATTCACGTTCAAATCTATGTTGATGATATTATTATTGCCTCGACCGACCCTAATGAATGTGACCGTTTTTCATAAGAGACAGGCTCCAAATTTAACATGTCTACGATGGGACAAATGTCATTTTTCTTGGGATTACAAATTTCACAAAGTCTCGGAGGCATTTTCATTAATCAATCTAAATATGCTAATGAAATTTTAAAGAAATTTGGATTTGATTCTTGTGACCCTGTTGACACTCCCATGGTGGAGCGCACAAAACTGTATGAGGACCAATCATGGATCATGGTTGATCAAACGAAATATTGAAGTATGATTGGATCCCTGATGTACCTCACCGCCAGTAGACCTGATATTCTATTCGTTGTATGCATGTGTGCTAGATACCAGGCTAAGCCTACCAAAAAGCACCTTGAAGCGGTTAAACAGGTCTTTCGGTATCTCCAAGGAACCATTAACATGGGACTTTGGTATCCGAAGGACACCAATATGTCACTAACAACATATGCAGATGCAGACCATGCAGGGTGTCAAGATACACGTCGAAGCACGTCAGGTGGTGCTCAGTTCTTGGGAGATAAGTTAGTAAGCTGGTCTTCAAAGAAACAAATGAGTACGTCTATATCCTCTACAGAGGCGAAATACATAGCCATGTCATCTTGTTGTGCTCAAATCCTATGGATGAGATCACAATTATCTGACTATGGCTTTGAATTCAACAAAGTCCCTATGTATTGTGATAACAAAAGTGCCATTTCTCTCTGCTGCAACAATGTTCAACATTCAAGAGCAAAGCATATCGACATTCGACATCATTTCATTAGGGAACAAGTGGAGAAAGGTGTGGTGTAACTATATTTTGTGAGAACTGAATATCAGCTGGCAGAAATCTTCACTAAAGCTCTTCCTAGAGAACGTTTCGAGTTCATCCTCCCACGACTTGGACTAAAGAGTCTACAACCGGAGATACTCAAATGTCTTTAAGAGGAAGAAGAGGAGTAAAGTCGTTTCTTCATCTATTCTTTGTACATATATTATCAAAAATCAAAATACAAAATTATAAAACCCACAAAAAGAAAATAGAAAAATATAAAATTTCAAAATACAAAAAAAAAAAAAAATCTTGAAAAAGTCCAAAAAATTATTTTTTATATCATGTTATCTGGTTTCGATAACATCTACGAACTTAGATTTGTCATTCGAAGAATTAAACGGGTCTTTAGATGAAGTTCGATCAGTTGTAATATATTTAATTTTCCAAAAAAAAATGAGATGGAGAAAAATGATGGTTTATTGTCATTTCAGTCAGTAACCCGTTTTTAAAGAAAGAACAGAGCTATGCTTCATCCAATTTTAAAACCTCACGCTGTGATTCTAAAAACAAAATTTTTATAAGGAATATTTGTCGCCGAAAAGTCAAATGTTTCCAACCAAATATTTTTTCCATCTAAAAGATTCTTCTGAAAAAATCTTTGTTATCTAATGAACACAAAATTGCTTTGAAAATATCTCAATCTTTATGTTGAAAATCATCTAGACTTATCATCTGTCAACATATCTATCACTCAATCAACAGCTTACGTCATTGATTGAGGGGGAGAGTGAGTTCAAACATATCAAAGATATTTTTCAAATAATTGACTCGTAAATGTTCAAGGTCTACTTTTGGATAATCATAAAGAACAATGTTTTATACAATTGGATCCAGACCAAGGTTGTGTTTTCATAAGATCATTAAGCATGTTTTAAACAACCGAGTTTAAATTCTCACACTCTGATTCTTATCAATTCAAATGTTTTCAAAAGAAAGTCACAATTCTCCTCATAATCTTTCAAAATCAATTTAAATCAATAGAGATCACAAATCTCAAAGGGTTTGAAAAGTATGATTGGGGGAGAATTCGTGATTTAAATTGAATTTAAACTGATAATTCGATAAGTGGTTTTGGTAACGTAATAGCAAGCACTTCACCCTACATGTGCTAAATGATTTCAAAATTTCATGCACATGTTAAGGGGGAGCATTAATCGTAAACAAAAAAGGATTGAAACGTGATTGATTTATCTCAAAGTGCAGGTTCCCTCTAATATATGCAAAACTCTTTTGAATATCGATACACATATTGAGGGGGAGAGATGAAATGAAACCTCATCCTTCCCAAAATATTTTGCATAAAGTACTTAAAACACTGGATTTGATAGGGGAAGTGATGATGATATCATTAGAAAATAGTTAACTAAAGATTGAATTTCTCATTCTTAATCTAAGATTTCAAAGCCCTCTTGCCTCCATGTGCTAAAACAACTTCGAATACTTGAAGCACATGTTGAGGGGGAGCTTTTTTAAAATATCAAAAACAATTAAGGTACAAAATGCTTTGATTTTACATCAAAAGTACCTTGATTGATTTTCAAATGGTTTTCAATTGGTTTCGAGGCAGAATGAACAATACCTAAACACGGACCAAATTTACTTTATGCACAGAGATATAAGGATGGTTAGGTTAGGTATTCGTTCCCATGATCCTGCCAGAGCCGGAGGGATCTACCCAGGGACAATCCACTAGATAGTATAGAGTCCTTAGGTATAATGAAAAAAGGAGAAAAATGAGAAATGGGAAGAGTGCTGACTGAGACAGAGCTAGGACTGGAACAAACCCAACAAGGTTCTAGTAATGAAGTCTCGATAAGCACTGAAGGGGTTGAAGAATGAAAAAGAAATGAAATGAGAAAAGGGTGAAAAGAAATAACCATCCAATAATTCAACCTTAGGGCAGAAACCGGGTTCAATTCATATGCTACTGGTTGTTACCAAGGTAACACCGGTATTGAAGACAAGACGTCATGGACCCAGTGACGCACTGCACTACATCTTACCAAGCTACTCAAGTTCCTCTTAAAAAGGACTTGTTTCATTCCTACGGGGAACCTACATAATCTATCGACTTTCTCTTAGAGATTGTTGATATTGAAGAAGGAGACCCTCTCCCTAGTCTCCGACATAGGAAACCAAATATGCACGATTGAGTCTAGAGCCACGAGATCATCAATAAATCTTATTAGGATACAATTAATGAAGACTCACTGTTTCACACAATGTGGAAAGTAAGAATATATTTTAAGAGTCCTGCGCATTATCCTTGTGGTATTGCCAGAACATCTGAGTGATGTGTTAACACATTCACAATGAAGATGGAAAACCTTCTAGAGCCAACATCAAACAAGCTCTTGGTGAGTGGCATGTGAGATCTATCCAATTGATCAAACATGTGACAACTGGACATAAACGATGAGGCGATTCATATTTTGAATCAATCCTGGTTCAGGACTGGATTGACGGATACCTTTGAAAAATCGGTCGTTGTGCTTAAAAATTATTTTCTGTAGCACATCGACTGTGTATTAATGTTTCAAAATTAAAAGGGTATTTAAGATTGATAATTGATTATCCAATAAAACATTCGTTGTATTGCAAAAACCCTTCATATTAAGTAATACACGATTGTTTTCAAATCTTTTTTTCATCAATCAGTGAATCTTAATTTGCTAGTTCACTCACTCCGTGTTGTCTTCTTTGAGATGTTCCGGTTTGAGAACGTCTAGAGCAGCTGTGAAACCCTGTCAAGGAGATTCCTTGGAATTATACCTGATCACAGGCAGTACTTGTACTGATCAACGGGGAACCGTGGGCCGTGCACCTCAATTCAACGAAAGTGATCAAAGACACTTTCATGCGCTTTTATTGCTAACTATTTTCTGCAGAAACACCCGACGGTTGCAGCTGATCAGAATTGAGGAGTCAATCCACAACCGCATGCTCACACATCACGTTCATCTCAAAGAAATCATGATATGTGCATATCTTCATCAAGTGACTCTAATATTTTCACTCCATTATTCTTCTACGTTGCTGCAAATATCATGAATTAACAAAAGCTTTCGCAACTCTGATAAGATGATATCATGATCCAGAATGTGAGCATGTCGGTCAAAAAGTCACAACTTTACATGATGGCAACACGTCATGGGATGAGTCTGAGATTTATGATGGCTGATGATCTCAATGCTGGCTCAAAACTCATCATCATGTGGATCAGTTAAAAACCTCCACTTGAATGAACCAAACATGCAGAACTTGAAGAATCAAAAACTACTGGCTATGAAGCAAAGAATTTAATCAAGAATCCAAGAACACCAAAATGTAATATTTTTTTGTAATTGATGTAATTGGGGAGACCTCCCTAAGGGGGAGATTGTTAGGTTTTATAAAATCCCATAGTTAAAGAGTCGGTCACCTTAAGTATATGTATTCGTTAGAAAGCTCGTAGTCGTAGTCTATTAGTGTTAGAAAGTAGTTTATTAAGTAACACCATGGAGGATGGACGGGTCTTTACCCACTGTATGCCTGATCTGCAACCCGTAGGAGGCGTGTCTTGTAAGAACCTATAAATACCCTTTGCCTAGCAAGGGAAAGGGTTGGAGCTTTCATAATATCATTTTTCTTTGTCTTACTAAAGTTCCCAACTCTCTTCCACTTTCTCTCTCTAAAACTCATTCTATACGTCCCATTGATTTGTCTATTTGGCGTTTATGAAAACCAAGATGTTACAGTCATCTTTACATCAAAATAGGCTTAAAACTAGTTTTTCATTTCTTTTTATTTTTTTGGAATTTTCTAAATTTTTCTTAAGCCACCATCTGATCTCTAGGATCAATTATCTTCATTTGTCATACTCAAATCATTAGTATCATCCTTAGATACTTAGTTTAACTCTAAAAAAGGTCCATTATCTTACCAAAAACCATCATTAGGTATTCTCACTCCTTATGGTTTGACATTTAAGTCCCATACCATTTAAGACATCTTAGGGAACTCAAACACTCAAGACTTATAGGTACTAGAACCTAAAAGAACATAGTCACTTCACCATTTTGCTGTCTGATAGACGGATCCCTAGTTTATAACTACATGGATCCCTAAAGATAGAGAACCATGGGATCCGGGTCTCCAGAGCAAACACAAGGATGCTCAATCCTTGTTTAAAGCCATTGAAACAAGATTTGGTGGGAACTCTGTCACCAAGAAAACTCAGAAAGCTCTCTTGAAGCAAGAATTTGAAAATTTCATTGCTGGTGCAACTGAGTCCATTGACTTAGTTTACAATAGGCTTCAAAAACTTGTCAGTCAACTAGCTGTATTGGGATTGGATATCCCTTAGGAGGACATCAATCTCAGGTTTGTTAGAAGTCTTCTGTCACCAAAATGGGACACTCATGTCATTGTATGGAAGAACAAGGCTGCATTTGAAACTATGGGGTTGGACAATCTGTTCAATAGCTTTAAGGTGATTGAACAAGAT
Organism: Chrysanthemum seticuspe; assembly: GCA_019973895.1. Lineage (NCBI taxonomy): Eukaryota > Viridiplantae > Streptophyta > Magnoliopsida > Asterales > Asteraceae > Chrysanthemum > Chrysanthemum seticuspe. Next base: position 154,087,136 of record BPTQ01000009.1, read on the forward strand.
ATGAAGAGAGCTACAACTATATCTTCCAGTGCTGGATCACAAAACATAGCTTTTGTGGCTCATCCAGTCACTAGTGCTGATAAGGACAGTTTTGGTGTTAGTACTTCTAGTACTAATATTAATATTGATTGTGTTGTCACCACTGCATCAAGTATCAATGAAAGTACAATCTATGCTTTCATCTCTGAGCAACAACATGGGTCCCAGATCACCCATGATGATCTGAGACAGATCGATGAAGATGATATGGAAGAGATGGATATCAAGTGGAACATTGCCTTGATTAGTATGAGGGCAAGAAGGTTCATGAAGAGAACTGGTAGGCAGATTAAGATCAATGATGGAGATACTGCTGGGTTTGACAAAGGAAAAGTAGAATGCTACAATTGTGGCAAGCTTGGGCATTTTGCCAGAGAATGCAGAAGCCCCAAGAACAAGGGAAAGAGTAGTGAAACCAATGACTCATCTTCTAAAGTAATGGTGGCTATTGATGGTGCTGGGTATGATTGGAGCTTCATGGCTGATGATGAGGAGAGCCCAGTCAATATGGCTTTGGTATCTGAGGTACTTACTAAATCAAATTGCTCAGATACATGTGTCTCATTAAGTGAATATGAGTCTCTTAAAAATCAATATGATAAACTGCTTGAAGAATTTTCCAAAACCAATTATAATTTGGCAAATCATAAAAGAGGCTTAGCTATTTTAGAAAAACAAATTGTCCATTCTAAAGAAAATGAGTCAAAGTTTACTGACTACTGTACTTAATAGGGAAGTTTCTTTTAAAGACAACATCATAACTGTGTTAAAAGAAGAACTAGAAAGAGTCACACAAATTAAAGACAACATAGAACTAAGTGTTGAGACTCTTCAAGATATACAACATTATAACTCAAAGAGAGTTGATAAATACCTTGAAAAATCACTAATTGGCAAAGCCAAATCAGGTATGGGTTATAAGACAGTACCACTACCATTCAGAGGTATTCCCTCACCTCCTGGAATAGACTTTGAACACACTGGCTTAGAAGAGCTTAAAGTACCCACATGTAACACCCTCAGTTTTGAATAGCAGCGGAAGCTAATCGAGGATATTACTTATTAGCACAAAGTACACATTACAGAAAAATACTCTAAATGAGACGTTTTAAAATACATTATCATTTGAATTTATTCATAATATCAGAGTAGAGGTCCCATAATGTACATAATAAGTTTAAAAGTTTTCGAATGATAATATGCATAGTCTTCAAAATGCCTATTCCATGTGCCTTCATTCGCGTGCCAGACATATCTTACGGACCTGAGATAGAACACGCCGAAAAGTCAACACAATGGTTGAGTGAATTCATAGTTTTGAAAAGTAGTTTGTAGTATAATTGCAATGTGTACAATTATCTTCTTGATAGTTATTATTGCTCTAAGCTCATGGAACTCACGACTGACCGTTGTATATATATCACCGGATGATATATATATATATATATATATATATATATATATATATATATATATATATATATATATATATATATATATATATATATAAGTAACTTGCCCCGAGTAGGTATTTTGCCATATACCTAGGTAATTCAAATAAAGTGCGTTTGGTTACCGATCCGGCTAACACAAACGAGATTCGTGAATCCTGATAGGCCTATCCACAATATTTGCGCTCACTCCCAGTGATTAGTGGTCCATGATGTTGGGGACTTTTGGCATAACAACTTAGGCATGCAATAATACAGTCAAGGCATTTAGTTTGCAAGTAATTGTCCATAATAAAACGTTTTAGCATGTATCTCCCCCAAGTGGTTTATAAAACAGTTAAACAAAAGTTGGGGCTATGAACTCACCGTACTTATCAGTAGTAGTTTATAGCAACAACAATGTATGTCGAGACTGCAATCTTTAGTGATTACCTACGAAAGTATAATAATTATGTTTTAGTATAGTTTTCAATATAAGTGTATAAGTATATGTAATTTGTTGGCTTATGATGTTGTACATGGGTATTAAGTTAAGGTATCCCTTAAGTGTTTGTTTGGCTTATAACCTTTTTATAAATGACCTCGTACCACCGTTCGGGCTATCAAAATCAAGAGGTCGTGTAGTAATCACACGAGGAGCCAAGACACTTTAAATCGTAAATCCACAACTCGTCAATACGATACCCCGAAGAGGCCTTTTTATGATAATGAAATTCCCTACTATTGTAGTACTTATCATTTATAAGTAAGTATTTGACGAGACAAATGTTGTATAAAACATGTGTCGTGTTTCGTCAAAGACTATTGTTGAACTTGTGTGATAGTGTTATGAGTTGTGTGTCGTGAAGTAGTTTAGCGTAACTGTTATTCACTCAATGAGTGTTATGATTTCGGCATGTCATATTATGATGTTGTGGAATATAAAGGTTTCAAAATAGATTTTAGATTAATAAGTTCATGGTTTTAAATAGAAGTTAAAACTTGTGAAAAAGATATAGTTTATATGTCATATAGTCATTTATCTAGTTTTGTCAAAATCTAGTAAATTTTCATCTAATGACCAAGTTTTTGAAATAATTTTCGGGTTAACAAACCCAAACTAGCCGTGCAGCTAAGTTACGGTTAAACAACTTTGAAACAACAATCATGGTCATATCTAGTAGTTATATTTGAGTTAAAATAGCTTGAGACATCAGCCTTGGCTTAACCTTGGCTTGGTTTTGGTCTCAAAGAATCAAAATACAACTAAGTGTCCATGACCATGGTTGTTTTCTAGTCAACAACATGTCCTTTTAGTTTTTGCTATTTTTAAGACTTTTCGTTCACTTTCTGCTTATGTGCACCTACGTTTTTGTAGAAAATTTCATTTCGAGCAACTTTCGTGTTTTACACTTTTGCTGATTCGGACCTGAAAAGGGTTAAAATCGCTTTTTAAAATCGTTTCAGAAAACTTTTGAGTTAATAACCAATTTTCATCTAGTCATATTCTTTTAACCATAACTTTTTATCTATAAGTCTATTTCAAGTGATTCAAAAGCTCAAATTCTAGTTTTTACTTCCTCTAACAACTTCTTAAACTTAATCAAGTCCAAAGTTTATGATTTTTATGTTAAAACTCATGATAATTCACTAGATTTTTACTAGTTGTCTTAATGAGTTTCTATACTAGTTTTTACCCATCAATTTTATGTACAACATCAAGCAAGCCTTATTACATGTACTACTTATATCAAATCACATCAAATAATTATGAATATCATTACAACCATATTGAATGACAAAGAATATAAACAACTTCTTACAAGACTTAGGTTGAATGGTCACAAGAACAATCAAGCGTAAACCCTTTCAATCTTCAACTCTTGTCTTCAACCTCTTAACCCAAGATTTACTAACCTTCTTACCCTTGTAATAAACCGTTTTACTTCAGCCCCTTATGCCTTGAATATCTTCTAATTCACCCTTGAAATCAACAAAATAACCTTAGGATCATGTAGGAATCAACTCTAGCTCCATCTTCTTAGTAATTCTTGAAGTACAAAACAAAGTATAGATTGGTGTTTTGGTGTTGGAAATGGACGGCAAGGAGATGAGACCAAGAGAGAGTTTATGTGTGATTTTGCATGTAAATGATAAGAATGATGTGAATTTGGTGTAAGTAGGGGACAAAATATTGAGGTGAGTAAGAGTGGAAGTGTGAGGAGAAGCCACATGGCTTTTTGGTTTATGTTTGCACGCCACCTCACTTTTGAGGTGGTAGTGCATGTGTTATTTTGATAACATTTAGTTTTTAGGGTATAGTTTGGTCCCGGTAATTACTAATGTTAAGCCCTTAAGTCACGAAACTTAAAACCGGGTAACGTAAAAATGTAATACTTCCAAAAATGTTAAAACTTATCAATATACTCCAACTAGGTATATTAAAAGTAGGATAAGTCTAATATGGTGTTTCTATGTTGTTAAAACCTAATAACGTAGGTTCGGGCATGCGAATTACTTAAAGGTAAAATGTGTACCTAAAATTGGCAAAGTGGCAATAAGTCATATGAATTATGACTAGTGGTGAAACTAAAGTATTTTTTTTGAACACATAGACTTTTCCTAATCTTGTGTTGGTTGTAAGGATAATTCATACTATTTAATTTTTGAGATTACTTATATAAATAATTAAAAGTAATTTATATAACGTAAAATAGTAAAATATAGACCTGAAATATGCGAGGTGCTATAGCCTTCCCCCGTTACGGAAATCATGTCCTCATGATTTAGTTTGATGTACCCGAGAAGAGATGTGGATATTTCTGTCGCAATTGGTCCTCTCTTTCCCAGGTGTATTCAGGCCCTCGGCGAGAATTCCAACGTACTTTGACGATGGGTATTCGGCTTTGTTTCAACTGTTTGACATCATGGTCCATTATTTCAATAGGTTCCTCAATAAAATGTAACTTGTCATCGAGCTTAATCTCATCTAGTGGAATGCTAAGGCTTTCATCGGATAGACATATCTTAAGGTTTGACACGTGGAAAGTGTTATGGATTCCACTTAATTCTTGAGGTAGCTCGAGTTTGTATGCTACCGGACCAACTCTTTCTAGGATTCTGAATGGTCCAATATATCGTGGACTTAGTTTCCCACGTTTTCCAAAACGGATTACACCTTTCCTAGGCGAGACTTTCAGCATAACCCTATCTCCAATTTGAAATTCCAAGGGTTTTCGCCTAGTGTCAGCGTAACTTTTCTGGCGATCTCTAGCAGCTTGTAGTCTGGTTTTGATCTGAATAATCTTTTCAGTTGTGTCCCGTACAATTTCTGGGCCGGTGAGTTGAACATCGCCAACCTCATTCCAGCATATGGGAGATCGACACTTTCGACTATACAATGCTTCGTACGGTGATGATTTAAGACTGGAATGATAGCTATTGTTGTAAGAGAATTCGACTAATGGTAAATGATAGTCCCAGCTTTTACCAAAATTGATAATACAAGCTCTTAGCATATCTTCCAAGGTTTGTATAGTTCTTTCGCTTTGACCGTCAGTTTACTGATGATAGGCAGTACTCATGTCCAGTTTAGCTCCAAAAGCTTTCTGAAGTGACTTCCAAAAATTTGAAGTAAATATGCTATCTCTATCTAAGATAATCGAAATTGGTACACCGTGTCTAGAAACTATTTCTTTGATGCACAGTTTGGTCAGCTGATCCATATCATAAGTTTCTTTGATTGGAATAAAATGAGCAGATTTTGTTAAGCGGTCCAGAATTACCCAAATGGCGTCATAACCGCTTGGTGTTCTGGGTAGTTTCGTAACAAAGTCCATTGTGATTCTTTCCCATTTCCACATAGGAATCTTGGGTTGTTGTAGTAATCCTGATGGTTTTTGACATTCGGCATTGACCTTAGAACATGTCAGGCACTTACCAACATATTTGGCAATATCGGCCTTCATGTTAGGCCACCAATATAGCATTTTGAGATCATGATACATTTTTTCAGACCCTGGATGAATGGAGTAATTTGACTTATGCGATTCATGCATAATCAAATCTCGTACACCTCCATAGAGTGGTATCCAACTTCTGTCTTTGAAGCATAACGTTCCATCAGAACGCTTTACTAAACCGTTTTTGCTCTCTAACATACCGTAGAGATTCTCTTTGGGTCGGTTTTCTTCTTTGATAGCTTCAGTTTGTGCTGCAAGGATTTGTGAGGGTAGTGGTGATACGATCATCATACCCAACGATCTAAACTTTAGAGGTTTGATTCGTTCTTTTCTACTAAGAGCATCTGCCACGGCGTTTGCTTTACCCGGGTGATAACGAATTTCACAGTCTTAATCACTAAGTAATTCTAACCAGCGGCGTTGTCTCATGTTTAGATCTTTATAATCCAGAATGTGTTGCAAGCTTTTGTGATCTGTGTATACTATACACTTTGTGCCGTAGAGATAATGTCTCCAAATTCGAAGAGCAAAAACGATTGACCCTAACTCTAAGTCATGAGTGGTGTAGTTTTTCTCGTGCTTTTTAAGTTGTCGAGAGGCGTAAGCTATCACCTTCTGTCTTTGCATTAACACTGCTCCCAAACCTTTATACGAAGCATCACAGTATACAACAAAGTCTTCGTTGCCCTCAGGTAACGCTAAGATAGGTGCACTTCACAATTTCTCCTTTAGAAATTGAAACGCTTCTTCTTCTTTTTCGCCCCGATCGAATTTCACATTCTTTTGAGTCAATTTAGTTAAAGGCTTTGCTATCTTTGAAAAACCTTCAATGAATCTACGGTATTATCCAGCAAGTCCTAAAAATTGACGTATTTCCGTTGGATTTGTAGGGGCAGCCCAAGTCTTTATGGACTCTATCTTGGTGGGATCCACATGAATTCCATGACTATCAATTACGTGGCCTAAGAATTGTACACTTGAGATCCAAAATTCATATTTTGAGAATTTAGCTTACAACTTCTCATTCTTGAGTAACTCTAGGATCAGCTTGAGATGACTTTCATGTTCTTCTTTACTTTTGGAGTAAATTAGAATATCATCTATGAACACAATCACAAACTTATCCAAATATGGTCTACACACTTAATTCATGAGATCTGTAGAAAATTAGAAGGGGGGGGGGGTTGAATAGTTTTACTAATTAAAACTTCCTTTTAATTATTTAGATCGACTTATGTCAATCTATTTGGTTGTGTGTGTTGGATGTTGATAAACAAGCATATTAAGATATGTAATGAAAAGATAAGAGTAAGAAGCACAAAACCACAACGCGAGTATTTATAGTGGTTCGGCTACAAGGACACCTTCCTTGCCCTACTCCACTCCCCGAGTCATCTACTCGAGAGTTCGCAAACACTACACCAATCTCTTTATGGCGGAGAAGCCTTCACAACGTCGCTTAACCTTTTTCCGGTACAAAGCTATATACCGAGTTCTTTCACACCAAGGCGAACCACACCTAACACAACGTCGCCTACCCTTTATACGGTGCTAGGCTAACCACTGAGTTCTTTCACACCTTAGGAGAACTAATCCTATCACAACGTCGCCTACCCTTTATAAGGTACTAGGCTAAGTACCTAGTTCTTTCACACCAAGGTGAACAACACCTTCACAACGTCGCCTACCCTTTATTAGGTACTAGGCTAAGCACCTAGTTCCATTGCAATGGAGGATCTACTACCACACTAAACCAACGACTAATCCCAAAGGAGATCTACTCCTTTACAACATCATCAAGGATATCAATATCCTTGGATCTAATACTAGTCTATCTTGTACATCGAAACACACCATAACGAATGTACATATAAGGCACCTTTCACTAATGCCTTTGACTAGATCTACAAGACACCTTTCACTAATGTCTTGTGTCTTCACTTCTAAGTACCTTTCACTAATGCTTTAAGTCTTGACTTCTAAGCACCTTTCACTAATGCTTCTTGTCTTGACTTCTAAGCACCTACCACAAGTGCTTATGCTATAGACGATAGATACCCTTCACTAATATATTCGTCTTGACACTTGAGACTTCAAAAGTTAGTGAGATTTAACTCAGGGGAGAAAGTGTGTTAGAAAGGGGTGAGAAATAATGAAGAAATGGCTCACTATTTATAGAGGAAAAATCCTACTGTTTCCCCGGATCCCACGGATCCTTTCCACTTAGGATCCGGCTAGCACAAAGCCAGGGATCCGTGGAACGCTCCTCTTTGCCCATGGGTATTTTGGTTATGGGTCATGGGTCATGAGTTGAACCATGGATCTTTGGCTAGATACAATGTATCTTTAAGTGCAATGCACTTAGTCACTTGGGTATGGGTTGATCCATGGGTTATGGATATTATCCATGTATGATATAAGCATGATGTCATGCAATGGGTTATGGGTCAAGATCCATGGGTTATGGGCTTTGGGTTGTACCCAACTACATTCAATGTATTTGCCCAATGGGTTGTGATACTTAAGTTTCTACCCATTTATATTACCCAATATACTACATACTAGTTATGTGTATAATTTTCCAAATATGTAAACACTAGTTGTTGTACATATGTATTACTTAAATCGTAAAATCACTTATACTTGTTTTAGTGTTTTATGTGAAAATGTGAATATGTTAGAAACTATTAGTTCAAACCATTTACGTATTTTATTTGTTTCGTTAATATGATTTTACGTTTGTTATCGACAAAACATTAGAAGATCGTAAAATATGAATAAACGTTTTTACGGCTTATTTGTATTAACAATCTCCCCCTTTTTGTTGATGACAAAACATAAAATTATTTTAAGGAAAAGCTAAAATTCGTAAAAGTTTGAATTTGTAGTTTTTACTTTCTTCTCCCCCTTTTTGTCGAAACAAAAAGTTTTTGAAAGAAAGCAACACATCGTTTTTAAGAAAAACATGTGAAAGAAATAAAAAAAATAGAGAGCAAGTAACAGGAAAGGATCTCGTCGTTACTCCCCCTTGACGAGTCCATCCCTAAGTAAGAGCGTCAAGAAACTAATTCTAATCTAGTTCATTTGCAATTAACTTTTGCAAAAGATTATGTCTATGTGACTGGTGTGCTCCCCCTAGATGATTGCAATTTTCCAACGGGAAGTCATGAAATATAAATCTAATATTGCAAGTAATTTGCAATGTATTGCTTTGACATAAAGCTCCCCTAGCTTTAGGATGTCAAAGTCTTCATGTGTAAATTGAATAACTACAAAACAAAGATTAGAAAGCAAGTATAATTCACAATTTCCTGCAAATGTCGTCCAAGTTAGTAGGAAAAAAGTTTCCTGTCTCACGGATCCCACGGTTCCCTCCTAGTAGGGATCCGTCTAGGCAATTCTGAGGGATCCGTTTGGCTGATAAATAAAATCAGCAAAGGTGATAAAACAAGTAATGTTATCACATAAATGAGATATGAATACGAAGTAATCATATGCTCAACAAAATAACAAGTAGCATGTAATTCCATTTAATAAAACAAGAGTTATGATATACATGACTCTAAAAATAAGAAAATAGACAGTACATGACTAGGAATTTCTAGACCAACTAATGCTTGATGGTAGGACACCACTAAAATTCTTCTAGCTCAAGTTTTGTTTAGGTTTGATCTCGTCAAAACGTTCGAGGAGATGATAGAACATGAAACGTTGGTCTTCTCGTACTCCATGTATCAAGCTTTCAACATGTTGACAATGATAGCAATCTTTGTCATGGCTAGGTAGTGGTGGTAGATGAAATGAAATGGCTTGATGCGAAGGATCAAGTGAAGCGGCTTGTGGAGCTTCAAACGATAAAGGGATTAGTGGAGGTGCATTAGAGAATACCTCAACCAAGAATGATGGTGGTGGTAAAGAAGTGTCAACTTCCATATGGTCGGGTGGTTGACTTTGATGATTTCTCATAATCCAAATAGGATTATATGATGGAGACGGCGAAAAGGAAGCCGGAGCAAGTGTTGACTCAACACCTTGATTTTGAACCATTATTCCTCCTAATGAGGAGAATGTTGTCGGCGGAAGCGGATGAGACGGCCTAGGAGGCAAGTCCTCTAAATTGTAGAGGTGTGGTGATGATAGTGGTGAAGTAAATGAAATAGCTCTAGGAACCAATGGTGATGGTTTAGTGGAGATGATATTGTTTGGCCTAAGAGGTATGGTGGTGTTTGGCATAGGTAGTTTTGTGGGTACTATCCTTTTAGGAATTGGTTTGATTGGATGATGAAGGATTCTATCATTTGTTGGTTTGACGGGAGATGATTCGGTTGAGGAGATTTCGTGTATAACACGAGCCTTTTTCATGGGTGGTTCTTTGGTGGATAAGTTACTACTTGGGGTTTTCCTCATGATGAGATGATTTCAAGAGGTTGCAAGATCTGAAAGTTAAGATGAGAGTGATGACTATGGAGGTCCTAACAAGGTGGTTTATAAACTAAGAGATTTGGCAAATGCATTTAAGCTTTAAGCCACTAGGATTCATTGGAATGTGATGATTGACATGCACAAGAGTCAACTTCAGAGGTTGCACTAATCTAGGAACTCATTTAAGATGAGATGGAGTGTTTGAGTTAGGAAGATGAGTTGAAATGATTGTTTTAGCAAGATTTGACCTATACTGTCATCCAAATCCCACGGTTCCCTCCTCAGAGGGATCCGTCTAGGCTAATCCTAGGGATCCGGATTTCAGCAGTTATGAAAGAGTGGAAATGATGTTTCTAAGATCTAAGATCTATAATATCTTGAGTGTTTCAGTCTTCCTAAGTGTCTAAAATGAAGAGGTGCTTAGTTACTTGAAGGTGGTGAGTGCTGTAGCTAATGATTGTCTTTTATGGAAGGATTTTGGATTTTCATGAGTACCAATGAATGAGCAAGGATGACACTAAAGATGAGAGTGTCAATTGAAGCTAAATGATCCAAGAGATCAGGTTGTGGCTTAGGATTCTGTTTTGGAAAATATCCTAAAGGTTTTGAGATGGAAAAACTAGGATTTGATCAACTTTGATCAATTTTGTGGTGAAGATGATTTATGATCAATCTTAGCCATAATTGAAGGATTTCTAAGACTAGATGTGAGGGATCAAGTAAAAAAAATGAAGTGTGAGTTTTGAGAGCGGAAGAGTGATGGATTAAAAAAAATGATAGATCTATGAACATCTTAGAGTGTGATCTATGTGAGTTGGAATGAGTTGGAAAGATCAACCTATCTTGATAAGGAATTAATCTGCCTTAAGACACTATGTTTAGCTTAGTGTGAGGTGTTCTAAGGATATGTTTGAAATATAATGCTTGCAATTGCATTTTCTGTTTGCCGGATCCCAGGGTTCCCTAAAGATAGGGATCCGTCTAGTACAACATTTAGGATCCGTCCATCTGCTAGGCAGAACCTTTACTAAAGGTATGCAATGATCTTGACAATGCATTATATTCCAAGATTAGTTAAAGGAGTTCTAAAACTAAGATATCAAATGTAAGATGTTTTATTTCATGAAGGAAATAGGATTACATTGATAAAGCATGAGTAGAGTAGAATTGATCCTATTTGAATACTACTAGGTTCCTTGAGTGTTTTCACTTAGAGGATCATTATGTGATTGATGGGTGTTGGTGGAATCAAGAATGAAGAAAGTCTTCATGAGAGATATGTTTAGCGGTTCCATCATCTTGTTCACAAGTACGTACAACGGACTTTGAAATTGAGGATGGAAGTGCATAACATTATGATAGAGGCGTGTTAAGAACATTCCATAAGGGATGAGTTTATTCTTGGAGCCTTGAAGATTTGCAATTCTCCTTGCGAAGAAGTAGGCGAGATTGTATGGTTGTTGTGTTAGCAAACAGTACAACATGTGAGCACAACAAGCGGGAAGAATTTCTCGATTTCCCCTAAGACTCCAAACATTTTCACGTAGGATGAGTGCAAAAGGCTTGTACTCTTCTCGGATGTCCCGTGTGAAGATAATGTTTGGATCGGAGTAATATGGTCGAGGTTTGCATATTATGTGATTTAAATCTTCCGGAGAGGGTATGTGTGAACAATATGGGCTATTTTCTTCACGAAAGTTGAAGAGAGAATCAAGAGACCAATCTTCAATGAAGGCACATTGTCCATGATTTGGAATCTGGAGGATGTGAGCAAAATGCCCAAGGGTTAGAGTAAACTTTTGGTTTTTGATATAAAACCAAAGAGATAGAGAGCGATCCTCGTTACGAACGAGTTCGACTTGACGGAAGAATTCCATTATGAACCTTGGACATATCTTCTCTTTGATTTCAAGAAGACATTCTAGTCCTATAGCTCGGAAGGAGGTATTGATACCTTCTTCGAATTGTAGAGAGGCGTTTACAATACGTCCTTCATGGAAGTGACGGGTTTCGAGATTGTTGAACCCACGGACATGATTGCCAGGTGTGTTGGGTTCAAGAGAGATGTTAGGAGTATAGACGCTAGTGAGTGAAAAATCAAACTCGTATTCATGCGTCATATTGAACCTATAGAAGTGATGGGTTAAAAAGAGGTGATGTTTATGATCAACCTATGATAATCTAATGTTTTTACTAGATTTTATTAACAATGGTATTTAACACTTTAACTTACTCAATGTTTTAACTTTCTAGTGGATTTTTAGTCTTGCATGAAAACTGGTTTCCAGTAATACGGATCCCATGGTTCCCTTACAAAAGGGATCCGGCTAGTATATCTTCCGGGATCCGTGGATCTGTAGTAGCAGAAACAAATTTGATAAAAACAAAGGTTTTACAGTTTTTATACCACGAAATATGTTTTATCCTACATTTTCTTTTACCATGCATACATGACTTCTAATGTATCACGAAAGAATATAAAACATATAAATCAAAAGAAGTGATAAACACATTATGATAATAATAACCTAGATAAACTAGATCATTAATAATATTGCATTTCAATACTAAGGATGATACAAATGATTGGGTATATGATCCCAATGTAGATTAACAACACAAAGTAAATGTCTCCATATGTGAACTTCATTATAGGGAACACAAGTGCGCTGAGTGTTAAGGCGATGAGCACGAGTGCGATGTAAACCATGTTGATGACGGATCTTCTTGGTTTCGGTTGAGATGGAATGAGGAGGAAGATGAAGTTTTTAAGTGAGAGAGAATTTTTGAAATTGGAAGATTTGAAAAAAAATGAGGGTTTGATGAGATGGTCGACGGTGGAACTATTCATGGGGAAGGAGGAATTTTGAGATTTGTGTTTTGTTTTATTAGAAGATATGATTTTTGGATTAAGTGAGATAAAACACAATTTTTATAAACCATGATTTCTAGACGGAGGAGTGACACGTATGTGAGAAAAAGCTTCCTAATGAAGCTACATGTAAAACATGTGTAAACACGAAATCTACTCAAATAAATGCCTAACAAATAACACTTATTTATTAAACTAATATCATTTAGATATAAGTGGAAAGTCATACCTCGAATGCACTTAGGAATATCTTTACAAATGACACAACAAATGTCACTTAGACGATTCCTGCTCCTTTGCGTTTAAGATACCTTCTTAAGGAAGGTATTCTTGTTACCAAGCGACTCCTAAAGCTTGGTGGTTATCAGCTTTGACTAATCAACATGACAAAGAAGATTAGTGCAATTAAATGAAAAAATAAATAAGAAAAAATGTTGTTATCAAATCAACATCCAAACATATAGTTTTAAAAGACATGGTGTTTGTTTTTATGAAAAACCTTCTTTGTAGTTTTTAATTAACCATGGATCGTATCAAGTTTTTAAAGTACAATATACTTCAAGAAACTTGGTAACGAAGCTCTGATGCCAATTGTAGAAAACTAGAAGGGGGGTTTGTGACAACCCGTAATTTTAGGACATTTCATATAGACTATATTTAGTTTACACGTCATTAGGAACATCATTTCATATCAATTTATGCATGGGTTTTGCATTTTACATTAAACGTTTATTTTCTTATTAAATAAACGCTATCGCGTAAACATTATTTGAACATTTGATCCGACACTTCCAAAATTTATTCCGATACATTTTTGTACTCATATTAAGATTATAAAAATAATATTATTACTTTACCCGATGTTTTCAATTTATTTTGTATATAAATTGTTATATTTACATAATTACGACGGTTTTCTTAAATACTACACGATAATTATTATTTCACTCAAATTTTGCAAGAAATGTATTTTTATAATTTTTATGACCTCAATATATTTTATCTTGACCCGTTAAAATTTATTTTTAATTAACGCTACCCTACAAGCTCAAATATTTATACAAGTTATTACTTATGCTTAAACAACTACACATTTTACTCTACTTAAATACTAAATAAAAAAATATATATATAAACTTTAAATATACATCACCCTTGTCGACACAAGGGTGACTCACATCTTTCATTTGCAAAATATCTCTTACATATAATGTATAATACTTATAACATCAAAACATTCATTCATATCTTCAAGTTTTAAAAAAATAAAAGATCTCTTCTCTCCTTCATCATTCAACCGGCCATATAGGAAGACCAAGAAGAAGAACATAAAAAATTTTCAAGTCAAGTTTATTACACTCTAGTTACACTCTTAGTTTAGGTTTTGAAATAAAAACCTAGGGTGTTAGGATTAACCCTTGATCATTTAACCTCATCAAGTTACTAGTAAGCATTTCATGTTCATATTCATCTTTATGTTATTTCATCATTTTTGCAAGAAAACATGCATGTTACATATGAGTCTATACCACTTTTAATGTTTTTATTACATATTATTAGTTATAATTATCCTATAATTAATCCCTTGAAACATAACACTTTTGGTGATGTCTAGGAACCCATGACACCCTAATAAGGTGTATGGTAGGTTTAGAATAACTTCGGCGTTAGTTTGAATTGGTTAGAATAGGTATTGCGCGAGAAAAACTCATTTCGACAACTTTATTTAAAGGTCTGATCATATTTTTGAATTCTGGAATTTTCGACAGATTGTAAAAATTTTTTGGGCTAGATATTTGGAAAATATACTTTAAAATGAAAACGTGGCCACTTGAACGGGTTAAAACGGAGTTATAACGAAGAAGTTATGCTATTGTTAAGTTTAACGACGAAAACTATTTGTTTCAGAAAATTCAGCATGTATTCTCAAGTTCTTACGAGTCAAAAATGAGTCTTAAGCGTTATAAAATGTGTAGACTTATCAAATATATATTAGTATACTTTAACACGGAGCTAAGGACATATAAAACGTAGAAAACGGACTTGTAACGATTAAATTACACGCGATTTAACAAAGTTGCCGTAACTATTTTATATAAGTATAACTATATATTTTTTTATAACCAAGAAATATCGGCCGCGAATGACCATATTGAGGGTCGTTTTTAACATTGATAGAGTACTTTTCAGAAAACGATGTCTTCTAGTAAAAGTAAGTTCACCTAGCCTATTTTCCAAAATGTCCAACCGTTCATCAAACGGAGTTGTAACGAGTAAAATACGGTCACTTAAACTTTGCCGAAAATCACCCTTAAACAATATTTTGGATACAAGTACCATACTTTACCTATGTTTTTCTCCATGATCGAGACCTCTAGGACAAAAACTTAAAAGCTAAAACTTTGAGATAATGATACAAGCTTTCCAAAACCGTTGAGTTTGTTTCCTAACACTCAATGTGCACCATTTTACGACTAGCTTTTCAAGGCCGTTTAGTCACTTTCATGAAATTGTCAAATGATATTATTTTACGACGAAAAGTTATAATTTCATAATAAATAATTAAATGATTATCGTATGATATCATTTCAAAATAAATACTTGTAAAGTATTTTATAATATGACGAGATGTCATAAACATATATTTCGATGATAAACATTATTTTCAAATGTACAAGTGGTATGGATATCATATGAGTTTGCATGCACGACATTGTTTCATGATTTACATTAGAGCATATCATTCATAATAGGTCGCGCTTAGAGATTGCACCGCATTTTAGTGTATCCACTCTTGTCATCATTATAATTGCATCAGGTGAGTTTTCATAGCCCCATTTTTAATTGTTTTGTACTATTTTTTGGGGAGATACATGCTCAACTATTTTCATTTACCTTCATAAGTACTTTAAACATTTAAGGATTAATGTGAGTTTCATAGCCTCACTTTCAATTGTTTTGAACTATTTTGGGGGAGATACTTGCTTAACTATTTTTCACAAGTACTTAATATTTTTAAGGATAAATTCTATCATGATCACCATCGTTTCAAAACCGAATGTTGTACTATATCAATTGTTCTAGTTTATGTGCTATAGTTCTACGTCGTATAATGTTCTAAATCAGTTGACTACTGATACATTGAGTCAGGTGCTATTGATTATGTGCTATAGTTCTACGTCGTATAATGTTCTAAATCAGTTGACTACTGATACATTGAGTCAGGTGCTATTGATTATATGCTATGGTTTTACGTCGAGTTAGGTACTATTGTGAATTCATTTGACATCATGTGCTTGGACATAAACTATACACATTTTGGCAGTGGGTTGTAAATACACAGGTTGCAAGTTTTGTATGGGCGGAACTTGGAACTGAGTGGATTTACAATGCCTTTGCTGCATGAACATTTTCTAAAGGTTTTTCATTTCAACACAAACTCTATGAACTCACTCAACCTTTGTGCTGACACTTTTAAGGATGTTTTATCTCAAGTATCTAAGGCATTCACTTCATGGCATGCATATGGACATATCATAGAGTCGTGGTGACGACGCGTCACACATGGGATTTATGCACTTTAAAACATCGTTTGGATTGTAACAAACTTATTTCCGCACAAATTGATTTTCATTTGGGACCTATACTTTGTAAACTTTGATTGTTTTAATAAATCAAACGATGTGTTTTCCAAACGACACTTTAGGTCGTTCAATATAACTGTGATTGTGATGCTATGACAGTCAATCCCCAGGAATTCCATTCCGCTGCAAAACATGTAATTTGGGGGTGTGACAGGGTTGAATAGTTTTACCAATTAAAACTTCCTTTTAATTATTTAGATCGACTTATGTCAATCTATTTGGTTGTGTGTGTTGGATGTTGATAAACAAGCATATTAAGATATGTAATGAAAAGATAAGAGTAAGAAGCACAAAACCACAACGCGAGTATTTATAGTGGTTCGGCTACAAGGACACCTTCCTTGCCCTACTCCACTCCCTGAGTCACCTACTCGAGAGTTCTTCAACACTACACCAATCTCCTTATGGCGGAGAAGCCTTCACAACGTCGCTTAACCTTTTTCCGGTACAAAGCTAAATACCGAGTTCTTTCACACCAAGGCGAACCACACCTAACACAACGTCACCTACCCTTTATACGGTGCTAGGCTAACCACCGAGTTCTTTCACACCTTAGGAGAACTAATCCTATCACAACGTCACCTACCCTTTATAAGGTACTAGGCTAAGTATCTAGTTCTTTCACACCAAGGTGAACTACACCTTCACAATGTCGCCTACCCTTTATTAGGTACTAGGCTAAGCACCTAGTTCCATTGCAATGGAGGAACTACTACCACACTACACCAACGACTAATCCCAAAGGAGATCTACTCCTTTACAACATCATCAAGGATATCAATATCCTTGGATCTAATACTAGTCTATCTTGTACATCGAAACACACCATATCGAATGTACATCTAAGGAACCTTTCACTAATGCCTTTGACTAGATCTACAAGACACCTTTCACTAATGTCTTGTGTCTTCACTTCTAAGCACCTTTCACTAATGCTTCAAGTCTTGACTTCTAAGCACCTTTCACTAATGCTTCTTGTCTTGACTTCTAAGCACCTACCACAAGTGCTTATGCTATAGACGATAGATACCCTTCACTAATATATTCGTCTTGACACTTGAGACATCTTTCACTAATGTCTTCAACACTACACTTCTTTGAAGAAACAAAGGAATCATCAACAAGAAGACTTCACTAGCCTTGATGATGAGGATGCTTGGCAACTCATGGACTTGAGCTTGCTCGACTTCAAAGGTGGTGATCTTGCCTTTAACAGGAACCTAAAAGATCACACAAAAACAAAACTACAAACATAGATCTCTTGGATCTAAGGTTAGTGAGATTTAACTCAGAGGAGAAAGTATGTTAGAAAGGGGTGAGAAATAATGAAGAAATGACTCACTATTTATAGAGGAAAAATCCTACTGTTTCCCCGGATCCTACGGATCCCTTCCACTTGAATCCGGCTAGCACAAAGACAGGGATCCGTGGAACGCTCCTCTTTACCCATGGGTATTTTGGTTATGGGTCATGGGTCATGGGTCATGGGTCATGGGTTGAACCATGGATCTTTGGCTAGATACAATGTATCTTTAAGTGCAATGCACTTAGTCACTTGGGTATGGGTTGATCCATGGGTTATGGATATTATCCATGTATGATATAAGCATGATGTCATGCAATGGGTTATGGGTCAAGATCCATGGGTCATGGGCTTTGGGTTGTACCCAACTACATTCAATGTATTTGCCTAATGGGTTTTGATACTTAAGTTTCTACCCATTTATATTACCCAATATACTACATACTAGTTATGTGTATATTTTATCCAAATATGTAAATACTAGTTGTTGTACATATGTATTACTTAAATCATAAAATCACTTATACTTGTTTTAGTTTTTTATGTGTAAATGTGAATATGTTAGAAACTATTAGTTCAAACCATTTACGTATTTTATTTGTTTCGTTAGTATGATTTTACGTTTGTTATCGACAAAACATTAGAGGATCGTAAAATATAAATAAACGTTTTTATGGCTTATTTTTATTAATAAGATCCATGAATACTGCTGGAGCATTTGTTCAACCAAATGGCATAACTTGAAACTCATAGTGCCCATATCGAGTCCTGAATGCCATTTTTGGAATATCCTCTTCTTGAACTCTAAGTTGGTGATATCGTGATCACTAATCGATCTTGGAGTATACGCTTGAACCTTGGAGTTGATTAAAAAGATCATTGATTCTTGGAAGTGGGTATCGGTTCTTTACAGTTAGTTTATTTAACTCCCTGTAATCAATGCACATTCTGAAGGATCCATCCTTCTTTTTAAAACCTTTATCCATAAGTTCTTGCAATTGGTTAGATAACTCTTGCAATTCCGAAGGGGCTAGGCGATAGGGTGCTCGAGCAACTGGTGCGGCACCTGGCACCAATTCGATTTGGAAATCCATTTGTCTAGGTGGTGGAAGTCCGGGTAAGTCTTCAGGAAAGACTTATAATCACATACAATAGGTACATCTTCGAGTCGTTTCTCCTTTAACTTTATCTCTGTTACGTGGGCTAAAAAGACATAACATCATTTCTTGATGTACTTTTGAGTTTTAATGCAAGAAATGATGTTCAGGCGAGTTCCACTTCGATCCCCTCGGATAACCAAGGTTTCATTATCGATAGGAATATGTACAACTTTCTCGCCACATATGATATTTGCATTTCGTTGCGATAACCATTCCATACCAATTATAACGTCGAAACTTCCGTGTTCTATTGGCATGAGGTCTATTTTGAATGGATGACCTAACAAGTTTGGTGTATAGTTTTGAAGTACAATGTTGGTGGTTACAAGATTCCCATTTTCTAACTCAATGGTAAAGGCGGTGTCTAATGTGGTGGGTGCAATATCAAGTAAAGATGCAAATGCAGTAGATATAAAACTTTTATCAGCACCTGAATGAAATAAGATTTTAGCATAATGGTTATTGAGTAGAAACGTACGCGTAACCACATTCGGATCCTGCTGTGCATCTTTATCACCCAATACATACGCCCTACCACGAGCTACTCCTTCGTGTTGACCATTGTTTCAGGGACATTGTCTCTTGATGTGTCCACGTTCCCCACACCCAAAACAAGTCAATACTGGTTGGGTGTTGGCACCAGTAGCAGGCCCCTTCCTTCTGCAGTCCTTGGTTTGATTGCCTGTCTTTTGACAATTCTTGCATCTAACGGTGCAAGGGCCTTCATGATGTAACTTGCATCTGTAACACAAAGGAGCATTTCCTTGATAACCTCCTCCTTCAGCTGGTGCAACAGCAGCAACAACAGTACCTCTGGCATTTTCTTGCCTATGGTTTTGCTGGTTGTGGTAATTTGTGTTTCGGTTTTGTTGGTTGGGATTGTTGTTGTTACCCCTTCGGCTATTATTCTACCTTCTCTTGTTGTTGTTGTGGGTATTGTTATTGGGATGGTTGTTGTTGTTATTGTTGCGGTTAAGGTTAATGTCATGAATCAAAATAGTTCCTGCTCTAACTGATTGATCCATCAGTCTACGAGCCATTCCCATTGCATCATCTATCGTTTTTGGATCAAAAGAGGTCACATTTCCCTGTATAGGTTGTGGAAGTCCCCACATGTACCTCTCCAGTAATTTCTCATTGGTTGGAACCATTGTTGGGCATAATATAGCCAATTCATTGAATCGACGATTGTATGTGGTGATATCTGTGCCCTTAACTATGTGGTTTTGGTATTCAATTTCCAACTTATGTACCTCGTTACGAGGATAATATTGTTTGATCATCATTGTTTTGAGTTCGACCCAGGAAATTTTGTAGGCATTTGCAATGCCAATTGGTTGAACTACAGAATTCTACCAGGATAATGCTTCATCCATTAAAGTACTGGTGGTGTATTTGGCCTTGCAGTCTTCAGTGGTGTTGCTGATCAGGAATACAGATTCAGATCTCTCAAACTATCGGGTTAACCCTACAGCTCTTTCAATGCCTTTAAAATTTGTAGGTTGGCATTTCATGAATTCCCTGTATGAGCAGCCCTTTGGCATTGGTTCGACATTTATTCTTTTGGCACCAATAGCTGGTCCCGTAGCATTAGAACCTCCCACTCCAACATTAGTTGCAGCGGCTCTAGCGATTGCAAGTGCCTCGGCAAAAGTGGCAGTTTTTGCGGATTCAGCAGCCTCAGCGGCCGTGGTGGCATTTGTAGCTGCAGTTGCCCGCTCAGCTCTAAGTGCGTCAACTTTATCGGAAACCGTTTTATCAATAGCAACTTTGCTTTTCATTTTAGGTGGCATGATTCTATCAATTAAACAAGAGATGTGGTATAAGTATGATGTTGGATAATAAGCACGATTAGAAATGATAGAAGAACAACGTTGGAAATTAAATCACAACACAAGACGAGATAAATTTATACAACAAAAGTTACATTTATATATAGTTAATCCATTATATCGGAGTTACAAAATTGAAACCCATGACAGGTTTCTTCAAAATTTACTGACGAAACTATCAGTCAGCAATTACATTGTTTACTAGCTATTACATATTTTACTAAGTCTTCTAACTATTATAACAAAACTAATCTTTCAAGAGTCCGGAGATTGATGCGGCTCGGGCTGATTATTATTCCTGTGAGTAGCCAACACATCAATGGCGTCAGTAGGGCGAAACTCCCTAGAGCCCCTTAGTTCTTGATACATGGCCCGCATTTCTGCTCGTATGGTATAGAGATCGTTCTCGAGCCTATAACGATCTGTTTGAGAAATTTCTAACTTGGTTTCCGCTGAAGCTACGCGGCGTTTCAACTCTTTAATTTGCTCACCGTCTTCTTCTTGTGATTTATCCATACGTGTCACTTTGTGCTTGGCCACTAGAAAACCTGTTATAGGATCCAAGACAATGTCTTCCACACGTGTAAGGCCATCTCGGATATCACTCATATCCAGGATTGTCAGAACAGTTCGTTTTCAGGCATTAACGGTTTCAACTCTTATTGAAGAGATTTCCGTTTCATGACAATGCATTGCCCTTGAAAGAAAGTGGACATGATTTTGAAGTGCCGTGACATCTTGTCGTAGGAATCCCATTTCGTACCTTGGGAAATTTGGAAAAGTATTAGATGGTCCTCCGACTTCGTAATTAGAGGAAGGCCCCCCAATGATGTAAGGCCTTCTCCCAGTAGCGGGAGTAACCGAAACAGGAATTTCAGAGTTTGCTGGAATAGGTGGTGACACTGGTGATGGTGGAGGTGGAGATCTGTTGAGTATGACATCCGCTTGAAGAGGGTCTTCCTCTTCTTCGTCATCATCGGAAATCACTTCCATGTCATCATCATCATCATTTAAGATCATATTTTCATCTTCTTCCGGATCTTCGTCCGGGTCATCCTCGGGTTCATTTTCATCAGCTAAATCTTCATATGGTTCCTCATCCTCGTCATCCCCATAGTCCACAATATCAAGATAATCATCATCTTGATCCGGGGGATTTTGTTGTTGGATGGGAGCCGGAAGTATTTGCTCTTGTTGAGCTGGTATAGCTTGACTTGGAATAACGAGATCGTGACCTGGGGATGGTGGTACAGACATAATGTCTACATAAGATTATCGATGTTCAGAGTTAGTTAAACGTTCATAGCAATTTAAACAGTGATATGTCAAATAGTAGGCATGGCACACGGAATATGAAGACTATAATAAGTGAATCGGTAGATAGTAGTTATAGTCTAGGTGTGTAATGCACCCTGGTTCTCTATAAATGTAGCTCTAGTCCCAATCTGTAACACCCTCAGTTTTGAATAGCAGCGGAAGCTAATCGAGGATATTACTTACTAGCACAAAGTACACATTACAGAAAACGACTCTAAATGAGACGTTTTAAAATACATTATTATTCGAATTTATTCATAATATCAGAGTAGAGGTCCCATAATGTACATAATAAGTTTAAAAGTTTTCGAATGATAATATGCCTAGTCTTTAAAATGCCTATTCCGTGTGCCTTCATTCATGTGCCAGACATATCTTACGGAACTGAGATAAAACATGCCAAAAAGTCAACACAATGGTTGAGTGAATTCATAGTTTTGAAAATAGTAGTGGACAATAGTCTGTAGTATAATTGCAATGTGTATAATTATCTTCTCGATAGTTATTATTGCTCTAAGCTCATGGAACTCACGACTAACTGTTGTATATATATCACCGGACGATATATATATATATATATATATATATATATATATATATATATATATATATATATATATATATATATATATATATATATATATATATATATATATAAGTAACTTGCCCCGAGTAGGTATTTTGCCATATACCTAGGTAATTCAAATAAAGTGCGTTTGGTTACCGATCCGGCTAATACAAACGGGATTCGTCAATCCCGATAGGCCTATCCACAATATCTGCGCTTGCTCCCAGTGATTAGTGGTCCATGATGTTGGGGACTTTTGGCATAACAACTTAGGCATGCAATAATACAGTCAAGGCATTCAGTTTGCAAGTAATTGTCCATAATAAAACGTTTTAGCATGTATCTCCCCCAAGTAGTTTATAAAACAGTTAAACAAAAGTTGGGCCTATGAACTCACCGTAGTTATCAGTAGTAGTTTATAGCAACAACAATGTATGTCGAGACTGCAATCTTTAGTGATTACCTATGAAAGTATAATAATTTTGTTTTAGTATAGTTTTCAATATAACTGTATAAGTATATGTAATTTGTTGGCTTATGATGTTGTACATGGGTATTAGGTTAAGGTATCCCTTAAGTGTTTGTTTGGCTTATATCCTTTTTATAAATGACCTCGTACCACCATTCGGGCTATCAAAATCAAGAGGCCGTGTAGTAATTGCACGAGGAGCTAGGACACTTTAAATCGTAAATCCACAACTCGTCGATACGATACCCCGAAGAGGCCTCTTTATGATAATGAAATTCCCTACTATTGTAGTACTTATCATTTATAAGTAAGTATTTGACGAGACAAATGTTGTATAAAACATGTGTCGTGTTTCGTCAAAGACTATTGTTGAACTTGTGTGATAGTGTTATGAGTTTTGTGTCGTGAAGTAGTTTAGCGTAAGTGTTATTCACTCAATGAGTGTTATGATTTCGGCATGTCATATTATGATATTGTGGAATATTAAGGTTTCAAAATAGATATTAGATTAATAAGTTCATGGTTTTAAATAGAAGTTAAAACTTGTGAAAAAAATATAGTTTATATGTCATATAGTCATTTATCTAGTTTTGTCAAATTTTCATCTAATGACCAAGTTTTTGAAACAATTTTCGGGTTAACATACCCAAACTAGCCATGCGGCTAAGTTACGGTTAAATAACTTTGAAACAACAATCATGGTCATATCTAGTGGTTATATTTGAGTTAAAATAGCTTGAGACATCAGCCTTGGCTTAACCTTGGCTTGGTTTTAGTCTCAAAGAATCAAAATACAACTAAGTGTCCATGACCATGGTTGTTTTCTAGTCAACAACAGGTCCGTTTAGTTTTTGCTGTTTTTAAGACTTTTCGTTCTGTGCTCTTGTGTTTTCGTAGAAAATTTCATCCCGAGCAACTTTCGTGCTTTACACTTTTGCTGATTCGGACCAGAAAAGGGTTAAAATCGCGTTTTAAAATCGTTTCAGAAGACTTTTGACTTAATAACCAATTTTCATCTAGTCATCTTCTTTTAACCATAACATTTTATCTATAAGTCCATTTCAAGTGATTCAAAAGCTCAAATTCTAGTTTTTACTTCCTCTAACAACTCCTTAAACTTAATCAAGTCCAAAGTTTAAGATTTTTATGTTAAAACTCATGATAATTCACTAGTTTCTTACTAGTTGTCTTAATGAGTTTCTACACTAGTTTTTACCCATCAATTTTATGTACAACATCAAGCAAGCCTTATTACATGTACTACTTATATCAAATTACATCAAATAATTATAAATATCATTACAACCGTATTGAATGACAAGAAATATAAACAACTTCTTACAAGACTTAGGTTGAATGATCACAATAACAATCAAGCCTAAACCCTTTCAATCTTCAAATCTTGTCTTCAACCTCTTAACCAAAAATTTACTAACCTTCTTACCCTTGTATTAAACCCTTTTACTTCAGCCCCTTATGCCTTGAATATCTGTTAGGAATTGGAAATTCCATGTTAATGTGTCGGTCATCCCAATTATGGTCTAGCATATGTTAGCTCGTAGACTTGTCGTTATTTACGTTATTTAGTAGTTAATTAGTTAGTTTGTAGTGTAGTTTAGTTTAGTGTAACACCGTGGAGGAAGGACAGGTCTTTACCCACTGTATGCCTGATCCACAGCCCGTCAGGAGGGCGTATTGTTTGTAACTATAAATACCCTCTACCTCCCATGGTAGAGGGTTGGAACTAGTGAAGCTAACCTTGCATTTTGTGTTTTATTTCTCTCTCTAGAATTCCCTCTCCTCTCTTCATCTCTCTAACCATGGCTTTCTTGTATTATCACCATCCTAGACCACCCGAATCATCTAAACAACATATTATACACGATCCTACAAATGGTACCAGAGCCTAGGTTTGGTTGTTTGTGTTGATTCTCGTGGTTTTCTTCATGGTTTTTTTGAGCAGTTTTGAAGGGTTCTCGTATGCGATTTGTGTAGTGGTTTAAGTGGTTTGTGTGGTGGTTGATGCTATCTTGTTATTTGATCGGATGAGTGTTGTTGGGTGTTAATCTCTTGAATGATGTTACTGTTTTTCTTAAGCGTGAAATGGTCTAAACTGATTCTTGGTGTTACAAGTATTATTTTTAGTTCAAGCAGTTTTCATGACATCTTTTTTTACTGATTTGAATCTGATTTTAATGATGTTATTATGGTCTGATCATCAAAAATTTTTTCTGAGTTTGTTGATGTGATTCTTGGCTGCTGTTTGTCATCAGTTTCTTCGAAGAGCTTTGTCTAAATATTGTCCAGATTCAATGAATGTCCTAAAGCGATTTGTCCTATAATGTCCTGAAGCGATTTGTCATCTTTGCAAGTCATGAAGCGATTTGTGTTATCTAAACCTGATGCGGTTTGTATTATTCATGAGTTTTGACTCATGGAAGCGATTTGTCAAACTACGTCAATCACATGCGGTTTGTGTATTTAAAATGAAGCGATTTGTGATGTTTATGAAAGAAGCGACTTGTGGTGATTATTTTAAGATGCGATTTGAGTACAACCAACATCAGGAATACAACCAACATCAGGAATATGAAGTTAATCAACAACCATTTTCAAGACTCAAAACAAGAATCAAACTAACTCTCCTAAATCAACTCAATCAAGATCTCAGTTGTCATCCCTCGTTTGGTTTAAACTCACTTGAGCCAACTCATTTTATCGAGGTGTATTCAACATCACAGATCCATGATAATTACTCAACCCATGTCTCTAATCGAATCTAACTTTCAAAGGGGATCTCAGAATAGTTTATTTCAAAGCTTCCAAGTAATTATCAAGACCATTTAAGGTCATTTATCAAGACCATTTAAGGTCATTACTTCGAAATCAAACTACTCATCTCTGATCCATGGGTGTCTAAGTAATGTAAACAAGGCAATACATGACATAATTAATATGATATGAAAACGATTTCAAGATCTCAGAATCCATTTCTATTTGAAAGATTCAATTCAGTTTCATACACTGGTTCTATTCGAAACTCTATAAGTTAAAGTCATAACAATTTTGTTAAAACTTTTCTTTGTTTTGACACGCTATCATCCAAACAATCAAACAAGTAACTAAATTGAATCTCAGAATTCGTTAAACGATGATTCAAATCTTGCCTAAGATTTTCATTTCGTTGAACTTTCAATCTCATGGATTCAAATATGATACTATCCGAAAATGAAAGAAATGACTTTAACAAATGTGTTAAATCAAATCTCTGAATTGGTAATGCCTCAATGAAATTCAACAACAAGAAACAAAAGATGCACGAATTAAAAATCCTATCGTGAATATATTTTAGGAACCTTGATGCCATGTCTTAATAACCCAAGCCATCCCTGTGGCGAGTTAGTGGTTGTCGTGTTAATGATACTCACATGAGCTTTGTATTTACCAAATGGTGAAACATGATGGAGGTTGTTCGGATGTTAATGAGAGGATGAGAGGTGGCTTTGTCTTTGTATAAGTGTTATTAGGGTTGTGTAAAGTGTGAGTTATGTGAGTTTAAATACCCATGTGTTTAGGGCATCGTTTGGTGGATTGGTGTTGAGATTTCCATGGGCCGAGAAGCCAACATGGGCCGTGTGGTGTTTAATGAATCATATAGTCTTGGGCCAAGTAATTGTGGACAGTACATGCTTGCTCGCATATATTCATAAATTGGATATTTGGATCATTTGTGAATTACTTACTGTGCCATGTGTTATGTTGAGCCGAAGAGTGGAGCATTGGACTTGGTCTTGAATATTGTACTTGAAAGTTGAACCAAGGTCGGATTTGAGTATGTTGAATGTTTTATTAATCGTGAATTATTTTGATGGGATTTGGTGTGATGATGAGATTCGATGGGATATGAGGTCTGATTCTTTGTGTTATACATTTTCACAAAATTTATTATGTCACAGCTTGAATTGATAAGTGAACAAGGTTGACTACGGGGTTGTTTGGACGATATTTCTTATTTGGATGTGAAGTGAGGTTTCTCGAGCACGTTTACTTATTTCATCTTCTCTCTTTCTACCCTTCCGCGAAGATGACTTGTTTGGGCATTTATAGAGTGTGATAAAGACTTGGCTATTTAGTTACGTTTGTGTTTCTTTCTCGCTTAACCCACAACGTAACTATCACTTCGATGTCTCACGCATTTGAGGATACGTCAAGAGGTTTTGTACATTGGGTACACCGTTTCTTCTTCACAAGGATTAGTGCAAGCTTAAGTAGCAAATCTAGGAAATTCTACTTCATGATCAAGTTTGGTATATCGGGTTTACTTCACCAAGTGGTCACAGCAATAGCCGACTAAATATGTGGATGATGTGTTTACCAAAGGGTTGAATGGTTGAGATGTGATCAAAAATTCTCATGGGATATTCGATGTCACATTAATGATACTTCACAGTCTAAGCAAAATCTTTCAAGAATCTTCAGTGCAAATGGTTGCTTACGACAAGAACTTTTTCGTGCAAATGGTCGTACACGTGAATGATGCTTCTGAAAGTTCAAAACCATCATGGGGGAGAAACGTGTACTTAGTTGTTTTATGGTCAACCTCAGGGGGAAGTAGTGTACACTACTCGACTTAGTATGGTTTGTGAAGTTGTCTATATTTGGGTAAAGAATTGTTGATGATGGAGAAGAATCATTGATAAACCGTTGCATGTTCCCCTAAACAGATATTCACCGAAACCAAAGTTGTCATAACATATTCAAGCTGACATTGTTTACGGTTTAGTCTTGATTTTGTAAAATCCCGCGAAAGAATCTATTTCTCGGTTTGAATCATAGACTTGTAAAATCCCGTGACAATGGAAACATCCTGGTAATAGTAAAGTGAATTTCCGGATCTATCTTATGGTTTATTCTTGGTTTTGTAAAATCCCGCGAAAGAAACTATTTCTCGGTTTAAACCATAGAATTGTAAAATCCCGTGATCATAGAACCATCCTAGAGAAAAGAAAGTGTATTTCAGAATCTTATCTGATGCTGGTGATACGGTTTCTGCTTCAAGGAAGGGATAAAAGGGTGTACTTCATCAATTGGGTGATTTTTTGGATATTCTTCATGGCTGTTTGGTTATTACATAGTTTTACGGGGTTATGTGCTCTTAACCATGGTTGGGATGAAAACCAGTATCATAGTTCATTTAAAATGTCAAAGGAGGCTAGATTTGAGCTTTTAACAAGAAAGTGTGACAACGGCGTTAATTCATTATTATTTATTTGAGGCTGAAGTGAAATATCACGGGCGAGTGTACTTAGTATCTAAAGGTATCGGGGATGGTTGGATGAAGATTCTTCAAGATCCTTGTTCGAGCTTATTATTAAAAATGAAGACTTGTAAATCTAGTTATTGTTGGGTGACTTTTTCCTTTTCTTTTACCACTTGGGGGAATTGGGCTCTTACCACCACAAAACAACTATAACTTTAAGGAGTTATGTTGTAGTGCTCAGTGTCACATTAAATTGTGGATTTTAAGAGGTAATGTACGTCTATTACTTGATGGTTGGTTGGTTGAAGAGTATAGAGTACTTAGAGATTCAATGGAGGATGAAGTCTCGCACCGCTCTTTGTTACATATGTGCAAGTTTAAGTCACGAGTTCGGGTTAGTTTACTTCAGGGTCAAATTCATCATATTGGGTTTTCTCCATCAGTTGTCAAGACAAAGAGCCTACTGAATGATAATGGGATTGATAACAAGTTTGCCAAGAGAGATTGAAAAGAGAGAGATTATGACGTTTGAACACAACAGTTCAAGCCTCGTTCTCTAAAGAAAAGAAAAGTGTACGTCTCAATGCGCTTTATCTTTGAAAGAAGAGAAATATTCTTATGACGTTTGAACACAATAGTTCAAGCCTCGTTCTCTAAAGAAAAGAAAAGTGTACGTTTCAGTGCGCTTTATCTTACAAAGAAGAGAAATCTTCTTATGACGTTTGAACACAACAGTTCAAGCCTCGTACTCTAAAGAAAAGAAAAGTGTACGTTTCAGTGCGCTTTATCTTTTGAAGAAGAGAAATCTTCTAATGACGTTTAAACACAACAGTTCAAGCCTTATTCTCTAAAGAAAAGAAAATTGTACGCTTCCGTGCGCTTTATCTTCGAAAGAAGAGAAATCTTCTTATTATGACCATTCTCATCAACATGCTTCATGCCTTTTCCATGCGCTATCAGTCATCAAGTGAACCGAACTACTGTTGATTGTTTTCTTATTCCACTTGCTCAACTATAATGATGATGGCGACATCATGTGCTAATTTTGCGGGGGAGAAGTGTGAATAGAATACATTTAGATGATAATCACTTGTTTAATCAAGAATGGCATCTCCGTATGCAATTCTTGAGGGGGAGAAGAAGTGTGAAACTACTGCATGTTGATTGATATTAGAGAATAAATGGTCAAACAGCTCCAAACTCATGTATGAACCGAGCTTCTTCTTATCAGGTCATCTTCACATGGAGTTTTCTTCTAAGAGCCGTTTGACATCTTCACACGGGCTGAGTTGATTAATGACAAAGTGCTTCCAGTTGCGGGACTGATTTCCTTAATGAACATCTTTCTGTTCTTGTTTGATTGGGAGGGATTTGACTTAAGGGGATTTGCTATTTGTAAGTTAACGGGAATGCATTTGGTGAGTTGAAGATGTTGACTTTCTATTCCCCAATTGGACAATCTTGAAGAAGGTCGAGTCTACAGTCGGTTCTACATTCTCTGCTACATGTTAGAAGACTAAAGACGAGTTGCACTTAACGATCTAAAGACTTCTTCTTAATTCAAGAATTCATCATAAAGATTGTTGGTTTAGGGTAGAGCACTAATTGGGGGAGAGTGAAAAGCCAAATTTAATCCCTAATTAGATTTTCTCACGTTATTCTTCAGCAAGTTGATTCTCACATATACATCTGAGCTAATGATGTTCTTCTCAACATATTTCTAGTATAAGGACTTATTATGTGTTGCTGATTCTGAAGCATCAAAACCAGAAAGGGGGAAGGAGACACACATCTAAACGCGAGTGAACATTGATGAACTTAATACTTCTAAGTGATTGAAGATGTCCTGGGAAGACGAATGTCATGACTGCAGAGAAACTCAAGGTTTGATCATGGCGTTTAGTGTTCTTATTCTAACTATGTGGGGGAAGAGATGAAAGAGTTAGTTTCTGGTGATTAAAGAGGTACACAAGTATGACATATTTAGGGGAGATAAATGTATAACATGAGGGAGGTGTTAGCAGTTATTCTTTCTGTGGGAATGTGTGTACTTAGGGTTCTTGAGCTTCATACACGATCATCAGGGAAAAAATTGTTTAGCACAAACATTTCTTTCCGGGCATGATGTGTATTCGGGAGAGTTCTTGGATATTGGTGTACTTCAGGTTCTTGAGCTTCATACACGATCATCAGGGAGAAAATTGTTTAGCACAAACATTGGGGAGGTGTTTTCATTCCGGGCATGATGTGTATTCGGGAGAGTTCTTGAGCGTTATTCTTAGAGACTGATTGCATCAATTCGTCTACTTGGGGGAAGTGGTTTCTTGACAACTTTTTGGCATGGATTGCTTCAGACTTCAGTGGAAAAGGAACTTGAGAAGATTATTTAAATGTGGGATGATACGTTGTTGTTGTTCTATTGGATGATATAACCTCGAACGAACAATCACGGTGATTATTCTTAAAAGGAGCAGCAGGATCGATGATAATGGTGTGTTTCTTTGTGTACCTGGCTAATGGAAGCTTGAAAGAAAGCTTTGAATCTGCTCAGTTAAAGGATTTTCGGTTTGGAGGGAAGCTGCCAAAGTCTCACATTCTTAAAGGCTCAATTTCTTCTTTTCAAGAGCCTCAGAAGCTTTGGTGGTGGATGTTTAAGAGATGACGATTTCTATCTTCTACAACGGGGCTGTTCAATATCCTTATTAATGGATCTGGTCACACACCTTGTGTCAATGATATTTTGTATAATATTATTAAGCACGCGGAATTTACTTAGTAATACTTAAAAGACGGATTGTATGATGTATTGTAAGTAAACACAGATTAAACACAAAACTTAAGCTCCAATATTATTAATGAATAATACGAGTGATCTTGCTTATCACTAGGGTTACACCTTGAAGCCTTTGTGAGTAATACGTAGGTAATTAGACAAGTACCTAAGACAATGACCTAGGACCTCCTTTTATACAACAAGGAGTCCTTTACAAGATAAGTATAAAGCTAACAATGTAGAATATACACAAGATCTATTCTATACTTATCTAGATGCGTTCTCCTATAGCAGTGGTAATAATGTACCAGCAGTGGTAATACGTTTCCACTGCTAGTGTAATCAAAGCAGTGTAAAGTGTAAACCACAACTATCCGTGGTAACAGATGATTCCCAACAATCCTCCCCTAAACTTATGATTTCTCTGCAAATCAATAAGTTTCTTCAATCTGCATCATCTTCAAGGATTTGGGGAATTCAATCAAACACTTTACTTCTTCCTTAACTTCTGAATAGCTTTGGAAGATTGATCTTGAAGTCTATGTAACAATGCTATGACCTTCTCATTATCTTCATGAACTCTAATTGTTGTACATAACATCACTGTGAGAGTTCCAGCTCTTAGTGGATATTCTTTCTCAGCAAGCATGAATACATCTGCTCCATTTACTGTAGAAACATGATGAACTTTACATGAGTTATAATAAAACCATTTAGTACCATGACATGTACATGAGAGTTTCTAGAAATCATCATTAATATCTGGTTCATAGAGCCTTCTAAGATTAATCCATAACTGCATCTCCTTCATATATTTGAGATCTTGAGCATCAAACCTTTCTTGAACTAACTTCCATAATTTGTCAAGGTCATCTCTGTCAAAAGCTTTGATGAGATCTTCAAATTGAATGAATGAGGAAGTTGCACCACCTAGCCTTGTGATTTTCCATGTTGGAGCAAAGTTGCTAGCAGTGTAAACCTCCCAATCAATGATAGGATGTCTAACTTGTAGTGGTTCTGGATAAAAATCTTCTTCTACTATCACAATCATTCCAGTCAGTTGTTCTTCAGTGAATTTCTTAGTAGGAATTTCTTGTTTTCAGCAACCTTAGTCTTCTTAACAGTATGAGAATCACTTTCTTTGGCCTTTCTCTTCAATCCAGGAAACCTTCTTGCTTCTTTTTCAGAGCCCATTGAAATAAAATCTTTATCATGTTTTTGAACTCTGTAGTAGATACCTTCAACTTGATTATCAAGCATTCCTTTGAATTGATGCTTTTTCCAACCACCAACATGACAATAAGTCTTCATGTATGAGAGAATTTGTGCCTTGGTTGGTTGTCTTTGTTTCTTTTGACCCTTTCTGACTGTACTAATCACTTCTTGAAGTGCTTGATTATTCTTCATTTGTACAAAATATTTTAACTGAGCAGTTCTTTGATCTTCAGTTAAGGATGCATCAGCTACAAGGTCAATTGCCTTTTTCGTGATTATTGGATTATTAGCAATCAAGAACTCAATATCCTCTTCAGTAGGAACATAGCTAAACTATGGAGTCTTCTCTCTAAGTATTGTAGGTTGAATAGTGGAAAGTGGATCTTCTATAGAATCTTCCATTCTACCCAGCCTTTTAGCCTCCATAAAGCTTACAATCTCCATTTCTTCAACCTTTTTCTTTTCAGCAACTTGTTCTTCAGTAATCTTTTCAGCAACTTCTTCTTCAGTAATCTTTTCAGTTCTAGAACTATCACTGCTTGTTCCTAGACCAAAAGGTTTAGAAACATGTTGTCTTGTCATGAAAGAAGGTGGCTGTTTGCTCCTCCTCTCATAGGTGTGAGAAACTGGTGGAGTATAATCAATGTGTGGAACGGAGATTATGGGTGTATTTTGTTCAGTTGTAATCTTTGCAAGCATTTGAGTAAGGAGAGGTGTAAAAATCATGTTGCCATCTTTGTTTATGTTTTGAAAAACTTTAGGCTTAAGGAAACTAATTTTATAAACATTAGTATGGGGTTGCAGTTGAAACTCATTTAGCACTGCTTGCACAAACCTTGGATACATTAAAAAAAATTTGAACTCTTTACATTGCCAGTCATACTTGTAAAAATATAATTTGACCAGTTAAAATTCTTATCAGTGGCTAGACAAACCAAAGGGTAAGCCATGGTTGAACTAAATTGCTCATAAGATGTTTTCTTTGGACTGAGATAATGTACAAGAGTATGTATCAAAAATCTCCATTGGGGACAAAAACCACTCTTTTTGAAAGTAGCCTTTTTATTAGTGGTATGATACCCCATGGATGATAAAGTATCATGAATTTCGGGCATAGGTAATGTGATGAGACCATTGAGATCACCCAATTGGAGAACTCTCCTCAAGGATGCCTCAGTAACATCAATAGTTACCCCATCCACAGTGGCTCTTAGAGCATCCACTGTTTCATGTGTACCTCCATGCTCAAGTGTTATGGACTGAGCAGAAGTCCAAAACTATTTGATTTGAGAGATAGAGATTGTGGGTTTTAAAAGCAAAGCATACCTTAAATGGGTAGTATTGAGAAAGTCCACAATCTGATGAAAAACAGGGCCACTCTTCTCGTTTGACTTTTGTAGGTAGGCCACTTGGTTGTGCTCATCTGCAAATTTTAATGGTGCCATAGAAACTTTTGATGAAAAACGATATTATATCAGTAATAATTGAAGGAATAACTAGCCAATTTAGAGAGAAAAATATATAGGGTAAGGGTTTAAGATTATTGCGCAAGAAAAACTATCTTTAGAAAGTATTTATCTTAAGCGGATAAATAACAATATGGAAAGTAGATAATCTTCTTAAAATTTTAACCCTATATATATGGAAATCAGTGGTTACTTTCAACGGCTAGTAAAAAAATAAGTTACTGACATAATCAGTTGTAACGGCTAGAACAACAGTGGTAAAATAACACTGTCAGTGGAAACTGTGAACTAGCAGTGGTAATTTTTCACAAAAACTTCAAAGAGCAGTGGTAAATAAAATAATATAAAAACTAGACTACTCTTATCATAGTTTTTAGCAAACTACTAGCTATCAACAGATTTGATATGTCTTTACCATGAGCCGTTTGTTATGGACTAGCCAACTCTTAATCATAAAGAATATGGTGAGCTGATAACCATATAGTTTTTGGTAAACTATCAACCATAAACGGATTTGTCAAGTCTTTACCAGTAGTCGTTTGCTCTGGACTAGTTGATTCTTATGTGGATTAGACATGGTGAATCAATAACCATTTGTTATGTATCTCAGTTATACACCAATTAAGATCAACTCCCATTTATGCTGCATAAAGGTTATGTATCTGTATGTGATAGGAATAATCAACTTGTTCTTAACCAAAGTTACTTTTAGCCAAACCATTACCCAAGGAGAATATCTTCCAAAGTCAAACCCGATAATATCTATATTTACTCCTTAACCTACCAAAATAGGAAAAAGTAAATATACTCATTAATTAACCCTTTCAACTAACTTTGTCTATATAAGGAGGCTTGGCTTATTGTAATCTTCATCAAAGCACATTCAAACACACAAAATCCCTAAAAATAATCATGAGCAATCCTTCCAACACCATTGACATCTCCTCTGATTCAGAAGAAGAATATGTGATCGAGTCAGAGACTTCCTCAGAGGCATCAGGATGGGCTGGATACTTCCCAGCATGGGCTGGAAGCACTTCATCCAAGAAGTACACTAAAGAGGCTGCCAAGCGTGTACCTGCTGCAAAACCTGCACCATCTCTTGAGTTTTACTCCAGCTCATCAGATGATGATGAGACGAATGATGAGACCTATTCCATGGCCAAAGAATTGCCAAGATCTCTTACAAAAGCACTGGAAATAACTATCTCCAATATGAAGCAGATATCCATACCAACGAAGCCTGCAATGCTTCCAAAGTCTCCTCCACAAGTTCTTGGTCTTCCTTGTCCAAGAATGCAATCCACCTTTGAGAACAAAAGGAAGAGAGCACAGAAAAACAAACATGACTATGTGGGCAAAGGCAAAAAGCCAATGGAGTAGCTGATGTAGGGTGTAGGAATGTAGGAAGTTATCTTTTGTGTTTTGATTGTGGTTGTTGACTCTCTGACTTGGATGTAATGACTCTTTTATATGAATGAAATGTCTCTGTTTTCCTCTTTCCCGTTTGAGAATAACTTATTTCAACTGCTTGCATTATAGTTCCCACTGTTAGGGTTATTTTCTGTATAAAAGTGAGTGGTCAAACATAAATACAAGCACTAAACAGCCACATCTTGATTTAAACAAATACTCCTTCAATACTGCATATCACACACAGAATCCAAACACTGAAAGAATTGTTGAGATAGACAGTGGTTAGACAAATTAACTAGAAGTAGATGCAACAATTTTGCATGCAGTGGTTAGACCACACAGTCAATAAGTCCACTCCAAGTTATTAATCCAGTCACCAAGGTCAAAGACTTCATTTACTTCTCAACCACTTAAATCTTCCTCTCATTAACTTACTGAATCCAACTTAATCTTGTATTAAAGAACCAAGCACCCACAACCTTCTATTACACCAACACTTCTCTCTCCTAAAATCTGTCAATAACAACTTTATCAAAAATTATCATGAGCAACTCAAACCCAATTAACATCTCTTCTAACGGTTCAATTTCAGACATCTTTTGGGATGATGAGGCCTGGCAGTATGTGCTTAATAATCCAGGTATGAAGAAGAAAGAGGTGTTTGAAGCAGTTTCATCAAGAAAAAGAACTCATGCAAATACTCATTCAAGCCCTGTTGCTGCTGGTCCTTCTTCAACTCATCCAAAGCCACAAGAAGCTGTTATGATAGAAGATAGCTCAGACTCCAATTCAAGCTACATTTATCCATGTACAAGCACAAATAATGATACTAAGTCAAGGGTCTTGGATGTGCTTCCCCTTGCAAGAATGCTTCCATCAGGAGAACTACAGATGCCTCCTTTTCCACCACTGTTGACAGCACCACCACAAGAGGGACCTTCATCATCCTCCCCACCTATTAGAAAAGTGGTAATGGGACTAGCAAGCCCTAGAGTGTATAACTAGATTAATATGCGTAATGCAGCTAAGGTGATGCCAACATGGGCCATTCCAAAGAAACCATAGGTGGTTGATGGTGGTTAAGTGGAGTACAGTTGGGGTAGGTTGTGAAGCTTTTGTTTGGAGTAGGATGTTGTTTAGTTGTTTTCAGTTGATGTAATGATGCTTGTGATCTGTATTCCATGGATGTATCTACTGCACTCAGTGTGCAGTTTTTGTGAAATTATAATAATGATTCATGTTTTCCTTTATCTTTAGAGTTCTTGCATCATACTTGTTGTTCCATTAACTCCATTTTCAATGCTGACATACTGTCCATCATAATGTTTAAAATTCAAAAGATAGGACTTGTTGCCAGTCATGTGCCTTGACCACCCACTATCTGTATATCCTTGATCTGATCTTTTTGTCCTTGGATGTTCCTACACATAAGAGTAAAGAGTTAGTTTCTTTTGGGGACCCAAGCCATGATTGACTTGGATCTGCCTCGTGTATCAATATAGTTAAATCTATCAAAGGTCATTGATACACCATTGGGATTGGTTGTAGAGGTAGTTCCTTTAGGTTTCCATTCCCAGCGTGCCGAGGCCTTCACAGCATTGCCCATGTCCCCCTTTTCTTGTTTACAACCCTTGTAGTGGTAACTTTTGAATGAGCAGTGGAAACTGCTGGTTTGTTTTTAGGTACCCATTGTTGGTTATAATGAACTTTATTATTCATAAAAGTTCTTTTCCCTGTTTGTGCAGATTTGGCAAAAGTTGTTTTGGACTTTGCACTTTTAACAGGTGACTTAGGATGAGCAATGTTAACAGTTTTTGTAGTGGCAAAAGTTTTGAGACCACTTCTTAGTTGAACTGCTCTTGGGACCATTCTGCAATGTGAATTAGGGTGTACATTCTTTTGAAACCTGTTAGTCTCCACCCTTTTATTCCCATGGACTTCCCTTCTCCCATTATGATAGTCATAATAAGCATGTAAATGATCAAAACTACCACATATATAACATGCCTTATTGTACATCACAAAATCACTACCTAGTTGTTGAGATTTAACATCATTCCAACTCCTCTGGTTACCCCTAGGAGCTGTAGGCTTGTTCCTATACATCTCAGCATACCTTACAGTTGATCTAGGTTTATTAACTGGTTTTCTAGGTTCCTCTGTAATAGCATTAACAACTTTTGATATAGAAGCCTCTACATTCTTTTTGACATTCTCATCAACAACAGATGAGTCACTAGCACTCTCAAAAACATCATTATCATGCTTAATCTCTACCGCACTTTTCACCATTGTGTCCTTTAAAGGACCATATTCACGTTCAAGGTCCTGAAACTCTTCTAAGCCTGTATGAGCTAAATCTATACCTGGAGGTGATGGAACACCTCTTAGTTGTGGAGGCACAGTATTATAACCCATACCAGACTTAACTTTACTATATATTTGAGCATTCCAAATTTTATCAATTGACTTAGACTGATGATAACATGTGTCTAAAGTTAAATTGACATTTTCATTTTTCTTTTGAAGTTTTTCAAACTCCTTTTGGTATGCTTCATTCACAGCTGTTGTATGTTCTACCTCTCTTCTAAGAAGAATCAAATAATCATTATTGATAGTGCTCTAGTTGTTTTTCCAAAACAGCTATAGCTCTCCTAAGGTTAGACACAGTGTAATTAGTAGTATACAACTCTTGTCTTTCATTAGAATATAAATCATTAAGCCTTTCAACTTCTCTAGCAGCCCTACATGTTTTAGAACATGTCACAATTCTCAATTTTTGGTCATTTCTCAAACTATACATTCATCATACTAGTCATGCATGAGTTTTGCATTTCACATTAAACGTATAATTTCATATTAAATAAACGTTATCGCGTAATAAATTATTTTGAACATTTGATCCGTTACTTCCAAAAATTTATCACAATATATTTTTATACTCATATTAAGTTATAAAAATATTATTTTTAGTTTACCCGGTGTTTTAAATTTATTTCGTATATAAATTGTTATGTTTATATAAATTACGACGGTTTTCTTAAATTCAACCCGATAAATATTTATTCACTCAAATCTTTCAAGAAATGTATTTTTATAATTTTTATCACTTCAATATGTTTTATTTCGACCCTTTAAAATTTATTTTAGTTAACGCTACCTTAAATACTCAAATGTGTAGACAAGTTACTACTATTACTTAACAATACTACAAGTACACATTTATTTTACATCTTTATAAAAAAAAAATGTATAATCTTAAACAAATACACCCCCTTGTCGACACAAGGGGGTTAGTCATCCCAAATTGCAAATATCTTCTACTACATATGCATTATAATACAATATACATTCACTTAACTCATTCATATCCAAGTTACAAAATCAAAGACCATTTCTCTTCCTTTTTCTCTACACAAACCGGCAACACCATAGGGATCAAGAGGATCATCTCAATTTTTCAAGACAAGGTTTATTACACTCTAGTATCATTTGTTGTATAGGTTTTGCAATAAAAAACCTCAAGTGATTAGGAAAACCCTTTGTTCTCTTAAACCTCGTCAAGTATTCTTGTAAGCATCTCATGTTTATTTTTCATCATACATATTTATTTCATAATCATTTCATCATAT
Organism: Chrysanthemum seticuspe; assembly: GCA_019973895.1. Classification (NCBI taxonomy): domain Eukaryota; kingdom Viridiplantae; phylum Streptophyta; class Magnoliopsida; order Asterales; family Asteraceae; genus Chrysanthemum; species Chrysanthemum seticuspe. Next base: position 154,125,916 of record BPTQ01000009.1, read on the forward strand.
TTGAGCAAAAACATGCAAGTCATATGATGTTGTACCACTTTTTCATTGATTTTTAAGGGTTATATATATCTAAGTCATCCTATAATTATTCCTTGTTATATATTTATTTTGGTGATGTCTAGGAAACCATGACACCCTAAGAAGGTGTATGGTAGGATTAGAATAGCTCCGGAGTTGTTTTGAATGGGTTAGAATAGGTTTGGCGCGAGAAAAACTCATTTCGACACATTTTAAGTAGGGTCTGTCCATATTTTTTAATTCTGGGAAAATATGACAGTAGATAAATATTTTTGGGCTGGATATTTAGAAAATACACTTTAAAACGAAAACGTGGCCGCTTGAACGGATTAAAACGGAGCTATAACGAAGAAGTTATGAATTTTTCAAGTTTGACGAGGAAAACTATTAATTTCATAAATTTCTGCATGAAAATGTCACTCTTTACGAGTCAAAAATGAGTCTTAAGCTTTATAAATTGTGTCGACTTATCAAAAATATATTAGTATACTTTGACATGAATCTAAGGATGTAGAAAACGTAGAAAACGGACTTGTAACGATTAAATTACACGCGATAAACCAAGTTGCCGTAACTTTATTCTATTAGCAAAATTAATATATTCTCTATTAAAAACATACTACGGCAACTAAAGGACCATGTTGGCGGACGTTTTTAACAATGATGTAGAACTTTTTATAACGTGATGTCTTCTAGTAAAAGTAAGTTCGCCTAGCATATTTTCAAAAATGTCCAACCGTTTGTTGAGCGGAGTTGTAACGAATAAAATATAGTCACTCAAACTTTGCCGAAAACCATCCTTTAAACTATATTTTTGGCCTAAAGTGCAATACTTAACCTATATTTTTCTTTGTGATCGAGACCTCTAGGATGTAAACTTAAATGCTAAAACTTTGAGATGATAACACAAGCTTTCCAAAACTGTTGAGTTCATTTCCTAACACTAGGTGTGCACCATTTTGCGACTATCGTAGGAGGTTCTTTCAACGTAACTACAAGTAGAGTATTTTTATATACGACGAGATGTCATAAACATATATTTTGACGATAAACATTATTTTCAAAACGTACAAGTGGTATGGATATCATATGGAGTTGCATGCACAACATTGTTTCACGCATTCACGACAACATATCATAACTCAAGTCATGACATTCATTTTAGGTCGCGGATAGTTTCCGAGCCTCATTTTAGTGCACTTCATTTTGTTAGCATATCAATCATACCAGGTGAGTTCATACCCCGCTTTTACTCATTTTAATTCCTATAAACTATTTGGGGCGAGATATATGCTTATTTATCCAAACATTTAAACTCTTTTGCCAAACAACATTACTTATACTTTACACTTGATTGCGTTATATACTTGATTGGGTTATACTTGATTTCATATGCATATTTGGAACAAACATACAAGAATTAGTGGCTCCAAATTAAGTTGTTGGAAGGCTATTAATTTACAAACATACAAGAATTAGTGGCTCCAAATTAAGTTGTTGGAAGGCTATTAATTTACAATCATCCCAATATTTATATGTTGGAAGGCCATTTTTATGGATACAGCCCAACGTGAGCGTTGGAGGAACATCCCAACACGAGTTGTTGGAAGACCCTTATGGTGACATTTATACTTTTAACTACCTTAATGCGCATATTCATGATTGTCATTCTATTTTAGGCAATGGGTTGTGAACACACAGGTTGCAAGTTTTGTATGGGCGGAACTTGGAACTGAGTGGATTTACAATGCCTTTGCTGTGTGAACATTTCTCAAAGTATTTCAGATAATTTTATTACAAACTTATGAACTCACCAACCTTTGTGTTGACACTTTTTAGCATATTTATCTCAGGTTGTAAGGCGATAGCATTTCATGGAGCTTTTGGGTCTCATGGCATACATTGGAGTCTAGTGTTTTTATCTATTACCATTCGACATGTTTTGTAAACCTTTATGTATTATCAAACTTTGGGATCTCATGTGTTGTAAACTTTAACTTATTTAATCGAATGGTAAACTCTTTAAAAACGTCTCATTATAGAGGTCGTTTTCTTTATCCATACTTTGTGCTATGACGTCATACCCCAATGACACTATCGTTCCGCTGCGATATTTTGGGGGTGTGACAGATTGGTATCAAAGCCTTGGTTATAGAGAACTAGGTTGCATTTTAGTTCCTAGACTATAACCGCTTTCATGTCGATCCTTTCTTTTCCTATCGCCTTACACACTTTTCGTGCGCATATGTTTTCTTAAATATTTCTTCTAGAATAACCTCATTGGATAACGTGGTTTCCTTGTACCAATAGGGGAGTCCCAAAATCTAGTTGGGTCATCAAAGATATGGAGCTCAGTAATGAGCACTTATCTAACTTGATCTCGTGACAGTTCTTGTTTGATGAGATGCGAGATCGAGCTAAATAAGTGTTACTATATAGCTGTATAGATTTGATGATTTTGCTCGAGGATGGGAGTTCTCTTGAGGATACTTTGGGAACTGCTTGCGACCAAACCTCGTAGTGACTTTAGCACCTAACGGAATTTCCTATACACCAAGTGCGACTCTCCCTAGATACCTACCCTAAATTCCTCCTCCACCGTTTAGAATCGGGTGATAGAATGGCTATCTATTTCAGTAACAACAATCGCCGAGACATGTATGCTTGGTGGTATGTACACGTGTGAAATGAGGCAATTATAATTATGGTGGCCAACATAATTATAAATGCGTCACAACCCACGTGGACATATGCGACCACGCATACGTAGATCGGTGTGGGCACACCTTAGGAACCAAATTTTGGCGTGGTATTATGTTTGAGGACGTTAAGTATAGACATTCGGAACTCAACTGTCCTTTCCTTGCAGAGATCATGGCACCAAAGAGGGTAACACGCAGTACTGGCCGAGGTGGTGCGGCACCAAGGGGTGGAAGGACAAGTGAGCGTGGAGGTAGAGAAGGCGGTAGCGACATGGGTAACAATGACAACAACACTGGCGGAAACCCTGATTTTGCCGCCATCATCGCTCAACAACTTCAAATCTTGCTTCCCACTATTGTCACACAAGTTGGAAACCATATGAATAACTCGGGAAACCACGGGAACGGTACTGGCAACACCAACAATGTAGTTGGCAGTGGCAACAATAACAACACCAACAACAACAACAACAACAGAACTGGATGAACGTATAAGGAATTTTCAGTATGCAAACCCGTGGAGTTTGATGGTATAGGAGGTGCTTTGGCGTATACTCGATGGGTAGAAAAGACAGAGTCAGTGATCGACATCAGCAATTGTGCCACACATCAGAGGGTGAAGTATGCTGCTTGCTTGCTATCAGGGAAGGCATTGACATGGTGGAATACACAGCTACAAGCTAGGGGCAGTGAAGCAGCTATAGGTATGACATGGGACGAATTTAAGGCGTTATTGCAAGAAGAGTACTGCCCGGACAATGAAATGCAGAAACTGGAACATGAACTTTATCATCACTCTATGATAGGAGCTGGTCACGCAGCCTACACAGATCGATTCCATGAATTAGCCAGACTAGTTCCTCATATGGTTACCCCTGAATCCAAGAGAATCGCGAGGTACATATATGGTCTTGTGCCTGAAATCCGTGGAACTGTGAAAACGACTGAGCCGTCTACAATACAAAGTGCAATACTGAGGGCAGGAACCCTGATGGACGAGATGGTTAGAAATGGTACTTTGAAGAGCAGTGACAAGAGGAAGGAAGCGAGTGGGTCGAATAAGCAGATGGACGTGGTAGCAGACAACAAAAGGGCAAGAGTTTTTATGGAAACTGGTACCGAACAAAGAGAGTATGCGGGTACACATCCCAAGTGTGCTAAATGTGCTTATCATCATCCGAAGACCAAGCCCTGCCGCTTGTGTACAAATTGCAATCGATACGGCCATTTTAAGGAACAGTGTAAAACACAGGTAGCACCGGCTAACGTGGGCAACATGAGAAATAATCAAAGGACTTGCTTTGAATGTAACAGCCCGAACCACTTCCGGAATCATTGTCCTAAGTTGAATGGAACGCAGAGGCAACCACAAGGTAACCAACACCTAGCTTTAGCAATTGAAGGAAACAACCCAAACCCTGTACTCAATATCAGTCCACCCCAACCTCGAGCATTCTATATAGGGACCAAGGCAGCCCGCAATGCATAACTGGTACGTTTTCCCTAGACCATTAAGTGATCCACCGTATTATTCAGATTCAGTGAGTCTCATTAGATAAGAAACCTAGACGCTTAAGTTTTGGCATAAACACTTTGACCATACACTTGATTTCGCGAAACCTTAGGGTAGAACTTTATGTATCATCGATTGAATCACGAGGACGTGATTCCTCTGACATGGGAAGAATGTCACAATTCTCAATTTTTGGTCATTTCTCAAACTCTACATTCATCATACTAGTCATGCATGGGTTTTGCATTTCACATTAAACGTATAATTTCATATTAAATAAACGTTATCGCGTAATAAATTATTTTGAACATTTGATCCGTTACTTCCAAAAATTTATCACAATATATTTTTATACACATATTAAGTTATAAAAATATTATTTTTAGTTTACCCGGTGTTTTAAATTTATTTCGTATATAAATTGTTATGTTTATATAAATTACGACGGTTTTCTTAAATTCAACCCGATAAATATTTATTCACTCAAATCTTTCAAGAAATGTATTTTTATAATTTTTATCACTTCAATATGTTTTATTTTGACCCTTTAAAATTTATTTTAGTTAACGCTACCTTAAATACTCAAATGTGTAGACAAGTTACTACTATTACTTAACAATACTACAAGTACACATTTATTTTACATCTTTATAAAAAAAAAAAAAATGTATAATCTTAAACAAATACACCCCCTTGTCGACACAAGGGGGTTAGTCATCCCAAATTGCAAATATCTTCTACTACATATGCATTATAATACAATATACATTCACTTAACTCATTCATATCCAAGTTACAAAATCAAAGACCATTTCTCTTCCTTTTTCTCTACACAAACCGGCAACACCATAGGGATCAAGAGGATCATCTCAATTTTTCAAGACAAGGTTTATTACACTCTAGTATCATTTGTTGTATAGGTTTTGCAATAAAAAACCTCAAGTGATTAGGAAAACCCTTTGTTCTCTTAAACCTCGTCAAGTATTCTTGTAAGCATCTCATGTTTATTTTTCATCATACATATTTATTTCATAATCATTTCATCATATTTGAGCAAAAACATGCAAGTCATATGATGTTGTACCACTTTTTCATTGATTTTTAAGGGTTATATATATCTAAGTCATCCTATAATTATTCCTTGTTATATATTTATTTTGGTGATGTCTAGGAAACCATGACACCCTAAGAAGGTGTATGGTAGGATTAGAATAGCTCCGGAGTTGTTTTGAATGGGTTAGAATAGGTTTGGCGCGAGAAAAACTCATTTCGACACATTTTAAGTAGGGTCTGTCCATATTTTTTAATTCTGGGAAAATCCGACAGTAGATAAATATTTTTGGGCTAGATATTTGGAAAATACACTTTAAAAAGAAAACGTGGCCGCTTGAACGGATTAAAACGGAGCTATAACGAAGAAGTTATGAAATTTTCAAGTTTGACGAGGAAAACTATTAATTTCATAAATTTCAGCATGAAAATGTCACTCTTTACGAGTCAAAAATGAGTCTTAAGCTTTATAAATTGTGTCGACTTATCAAAAATATATTAGTATACTTTGACACGAATCTAAGGATGTACAAAACGTAGAAAACGGACTTGTAACGATTAAATTACACGCGATAAGCCAAGTTGCCATAACTTTATTCTATTAGCAAAATTAATATATTCTCTATTAAAAACATACTACGGCAACTAAAGGACCATGTTGGCGGACGTTTTTAACAATGATGTAGAACTTTTTATAACGTGATGTCTTCTAGTAAAAGTAAGTTCGCCTAGCATATTTTCCAAAATGTCCAACCGTTTGTTGAGCGGAGTTGTAACGAATAAAATATAGTCACTCAAACTTTGCCGAAAACCATCCTTTAAACTATATTTTTGGCCTAAAGTGCAATACTTAACCTATATTTTTCTTTGTGATCGAGACCTCTAGGATGTAAACTTAAATGCTAAAACTTTGAGATGATAACACAAGCTTTCCAAAACTGTTGAGTTCATTTCCTAACACTAGGTGTGCACTATTTTGCGACTATCGTAGGAGGTTGTTTCAACGTAACTACAAGTAGAGTATTTTTATATACGACGAGATGTCATAAACATATATTTTGACGATAAACATTATTTCCAAAACGTACAAGTGGTATGGATATCATATGGAGTTGCATGCACAACATTGTTTCACGCATTCACGACAACATATCGTAACTCAAGTCATGACATTCATTTTAGGTCGCGGATAGTTTCCGAGCCTCATTTTAGTGCACTTCATTTTGTTAGCATATCAATCATACCAGGTGAGTTCATACCCCGCTTTTACTCATTTAAATTCCTATAAACTATTTGGGGCGAGATATATGCTTATTTATCCAAACATTTAAACTCTTTTGCCAAACAACATTACTTATACTTTACACTTGATTGCGTTATATACTTGATTGGGTTATACTTGATTTCATATGCATATTTGGAACAAACATACAAGAATTAGTGGCTCCAAATTAAGTTGTTGGAAGGCTATTAATTTACAAACATACAAGAATTAGTGGCTCCAAATTAAGTTGTTGGAAGGCTATTAATTTACAATCATCCCAATATTTATATGTTGGAAGGCCATTTTTATGGATACAGCCCAACGTGAGCGTTGGAGGAACATCCCAACACGAGTTGTTGGAAGACCCTTGTGGTGACATTTATACTTTTAACTACCTTAATGCGCATATTCATGATTGTCATTCTATTTTAGGCAATGGGTTGTGAACACACAGGTTGCAAGTTTTGTATGGGCGGAACTTGGAACTGAGTGGATTTACAATGCCTTTGCTGTGTGAACATTTCTCAAAGTATTTCAGATCATTTTATTACAAACTTATGAACTCACCAACCTTTGTGTTGACACTTTTTAGCATATTTATCTCAGGTTGTAAGGCGATAGCATTTCATGGAGCTTTTGGGTCTCATGGCATACATTGGAGTCTAGTGTTTTTATCTATTACCATTCGACATGTTTTGTAAACCTTTATGTATTATCAAACTTTGGGATCTCATGTGTTGTAAACTTTAACTTATTTAATCGAATGGTAAACTCTTTAAAAACATCTCATTATAGAGGTCGTTTTCTTTATCCATACTTTGTGCTATGACGTCATACCCCAATGACACTATCGTTCCGCTGCGATATTTTGGGGGTGTGACAGAACAACATTCAAAGTTTTGTACCTCAGAGTCAGAGAAAGCCATGAGAGCAAATTCAGTAGCAACAAGAGCAGCATCTGAAGGTTCTTCCTCTTGATCATCAGCCATGAAACTCCAATCATAGCTCACACCATCAATAGCCAACATTGCCTTTGGTTCTTCCACAGTTGGTTCCTTCTTTTGCTTATACCAAGTAGACCTGGTGTCCTTGGTCTTTGGTCTTCTACATTCTCTAGCAAAGTGTCCAAACTTGTGGCAGTTAAAGCACTCCACTTTGTTCTTATCAAAGAATGCAGTTTCACTACCATTGATGTGAATAGGCTTGCCAGTCTTCTTGTAGAATTTCCTAGCCCTCATGCTAAGAAGAGCTATCTGCCATTTTATATCCATCTCCTCTAAGTAATCTTCATCAATTTGCTCTATGTCTTCATGAGTTAAGATAGAGCCATTTACTTGAGTGGAGATGAAAGCATAAAAGGTAGGATCTCCAATACTAGCAATCTTCTTCTTTGAACCTGCAGTGGTAACACTAACATTACTAGTGGAAACTTTAGAACCAGTAGTGGCAACATCATCATCATTATCATCTTTAGAATCATCACTGTCAACAGAGGTTGACAACAATGCCAAGCTACTAGAGCTTGTACCAAGTTACCCTGCTTTCTTCAACCTTTGCTCAATAAGTTTGAAGTTGTTGTAAAGATCATTGAGCTTCATTGTTTCTATGTCTGAATTGTTTTCCCAGACAGTAACATTAGTTTGAAACTCTGAAGGAAAACTTATTAAAAACTTCAAATTAAGGTCTTCCTTTTCTACCTCAATGCCAAACACAGTCAGTTGTGTAACAATCTTCTGGAGTTTGGTGAAGATGCTATCAAGTGAGTCATTGCTTAAAGCGGAGAATTTTTCATAACTTTGCTTCAACAATGTCTTTTGTGTCTTCTTTGTAGCATTATTACCACCAAACACTGAGCAAATCTCTTCAAACAGTTCTTTAGCAGTCGTGAACTTGCTGAATGCAATGATCTTGTCTCTAGGAAGAGTCATCAGCAATAAACTTCTAGCCTTAAGATCATTCTTCCTTAGTGCTTTTTCAATACTAGATTCAGGCACAGAAACTTTCACAACATCTGTGTCACCAACCTTCTGAGTACTAGTCACAGGCTTGAAAGAATCACCAGTTTGAATGATCTCGCATAGAGCATAGTCCTAAATGAGAAAGTATTGCTCAATCAGTATCCTCCACATCTCAAAGAGTTTGAGCTTAGGTAGCCTTAGTGTAAAAGAGTTGGACTGGTTGTTTTACATCTCCATTGAATTGAGTGAGTAGGTTAAGCTAATTCCTTGGATCTTCTAAAACAAAATATCCGAACCTTCGCTCTGACACCACTTGATGGATCTCGACACACACCTTGTGTCAATGATATTTTGTATAATATTATTAAGCACGTGGAATTTACTTAGAAATACTTAGAAGACGGATTGTATGATGTATTGTAAGTAAACACAGATTAAACACAAAACTTAAACTCCAATATTATTAATGAATAATATGAGTGATCTTGCTTATCACTAGGGTTACACCTTGAAGCCTTTGTAAGTAATACGTAGGTAATTAGACAAGTACCTAAGACAATGACCTAGGACCTCCTTTTATACAACAAGGAGTCCTTTACAAGATAAGTATAAAGCTAACAATATAGAATATACACAAGATCTATTCTATACTTATCTAGACGCGTTCTCCTATAGCAGTGGTAATAATGTACCATCAGTGGTAATACGTTTCCACTGCTAGTGTAATCAAAGCAGTGTAAACCACAACTATCCGTGGTAACAGATAATTCCCAACACTTATCTCGGTACTCGTATCATCATCTTCTTAAACTATATCATCTTCTCTATCTTTGTAAATATTTATCAAAAACAAAATACAAAAATATAAAACCAGCAAAACAAAATAGAAAAATATAAAACATTCAAAAACCCATAAAAAATCAAAAAAATTTGAAAAATTCCAAAAATATGTTTTCTCAAGAGATGTCTTCTGGTACCGATAACATCTACGGTCATAGAAATGTCATTCAATAATGGCACGTGACCATAGATGAAGTTCGAGCAGGAGGTGTAAATATTCTTTCCCAAAAGATGTCTCAAAATATGGCTTGCAGTTATTTCAGACTGTAACCCGTGCTTAAACCATGGCTTGCTATTATTTTAGATAGCAACCCATTTTTCAAAAAAGGAAAGTGCTACGCTTAAACGATTTTCACAAAATTCGCGCACTTATCCTAAAAACAAATTGAGGAAAATATGTCAAAGGACTGCTGTTCCTACACAAATGTTTTTCCTTCTATAAATTCTTCAGAAAAATATTTGTTGTTTTCAAAAATTGTGGTAAATGAGTTGCTTGTAAATCAATTAGATTCAGAGTTTTCGTAAAAATTGAAAACTCAATCAATGACTTCAGCGCTTTTAAACTTTTCAGAAAATAAGTCATTGATTGAGGGGGAGAATGTTTTCAAATCTATATCATCTAACGAGCTTATCTAATTATCCTATATGCTTAACTGAAAATGATGTTAACCTACGTTGAAGGACTAGGTGCCTAGGATATGATTGTTAGGATTAGATGATTAGAGTTTGATGCACACATTATTCCCATGCATTTACATGATCTGATTGGTATGTTGAATTGACTTTTATTAGTCGATTGCTGTTTGGGTGTTGTCGACCACCATATATCTGTTTGTGTTGACTAACGTATGCAGATAAGATGGTTATAAGAATGTTCCCGATCCGGATCCCACAATTGAAGATGATTGGATGCCGAAAGGAAAGGGTAACTATATCTTAGGTTGACAAATGAAGAAAAAGAGCTTAATTTGACCTCTATGGAGAGTTGGCATGAAAAAATGCAATGTAAGAGGTCTCACTACTTCAGCAGATGGTTTTCTTCATCATCAAATGAAGAAACGGAGCTTAATTTGACCTCTATGGAGAGTTGACATGAAAAAATGCAACGTAAGAGGTCGCACTGCATTAGTAGATGGTTTTCTTCCAAACCTCCAGCAACAACAAAAAAAGCAGCTCTACACCACCTAACGTATCTTTGTGCAGGATAATAGTGATGATACCATTTAAAAAAAACAATTTTTTAAATAATATTGTTTTGAAAAATGGAAAAATATTGGATTTGAAAATAAATTGGACTTAATTTTGGAAATCACCAGACTTCATTTTATCAAAACTTAAGTCACTCAATCATCGACTACGGTCATCGATTGAGGGGGAGAGTGATTTTAAATAAAATATTTTCAAACGATATTTCTTCATAAAAGTCCGGTCTGTACGATAATAAGTGGTGATCTAAAGATTTAATGTTATGTCATGGTATGATTTTCTTTAAAACTCAAAGATCTTCAAAATGAAATTCTTTTCTGTTCTTTTTTGATTGTGAAATTGTTTTATTTTACTTAAAGATCTCTTAAAACTATCATACCTGACACTAACAATCTTTAATGTCTAAAAGTGATCCTTATCAGTCATTTCTCAAATTTAAATTTTGCCATGTCTTTCCCCAAACTTTTCTAAATGATTTAAATCTTTTGGGATCACAAATCTCAAATGGTTTGAAATTTTTGATCGGGGGAGAGATCGTGATTTAAATCTCAAATCTGTTTTAATGGAATTTTTTTAAGTCCTTCAAAGGCACTCCTGCCTCCATATGCCAAACGATTTCAATATACATAATGCACATGTTGAGGGGGAGCATTTATCCAAAAACAAGATAAGTTTTTAAATCAGGCACATTTTCTCCCATGTTTTCTAAACCTTATTAAATCACATGGGATTCAAAATCTCAAAGGGTTTGATATTTTTGATCGGGGGAGAATTTGTGATTTAATAATGAAATTTGATAAAAGGTGATCGTTTTGATTCAATTGTGCAGGCAACTCTCACATATGTGCTAAACGCTTTCGAATCTCGAAGCATATATTGAGGGCGAGCATTTCAAAAAGAAAATAAACTTTCAAGGTACAAAGATTTCTATGTTTCAACATAAAGTACCTTGATTGATTTTCAAAATGGTTTCTTAATGGCTTTTGTGATCGTGGAAGTACTTCAAAAATATCTTGCCTCTATGTGATAAAATGATTTCAAATATCCTACGCACATATTGAGGGGGAGAATTTACCAAAGAAATTCAAATGGCTTTTTCTAAGGAAATTGTGATCAAGAAATTGTTTCTAAGAACTCTTGCCTCCATGTGCTAATCAATTTAAAAATCATACGCACATGTTGAGGGGGAGAATTTGTAAAATGATCAAAACAATGAGAATTTACTAAAGAAATTCAAATGGCTTTTTCTAAGGAAATTGTGATCAAGAAATTGTTTCTAAGAACTCTTGACTCCATGTGCTAATCAATTTCAAAATCATACGCACATGTTGAGGGGGAGCATTTCTAAAAGATCAAAACAATTAAGGTACAAAATGCTTTGATATTATATCACAAGTACCTTGATTGATTTTCCAAATGACTTTTCAATTGGTTTCGAGAAGGAAAGAACAATACCAAAAGACCGACCAAATTTACTTTATGTATGGAGATATAAGGATGGTTAGGTTAGGTATTCGTTCCCTCGATCCCGCCAGAGCCAGAGGGATCTACCCAGGGACAATCTACTAGATAGTGTAGAAGTCCTTAGGTATGATGAAAAAAGGAGAAAAGTGAGAAACAGGAAGAGTGCGGACTGAGGCTGAGCTAGTACTAGAATAAACCCAACAAGGTTTTAGTTATGATGTCTCGGTAAGCACAGAAGGGGTTGAAGAATGAAAAAGAATTGAATGAGAAAAGGGTGAAAAGAAATAGCCCTCCATTAATTCAACCTTAGGGCAGAAACTGGGTTCAATACATATGCTACTAGTGGTTACCAAGGTAACACTGGTATTGTAGACAAGACGTCATGGACCCAGTGACGCACTGCACTACAACTTCCCAAGCTACTCAAGTTTCTCTTAAAAGGACTTGTTTCATTCTCACGGGGAACCTACATTATCTATCGACTTTCTCTTAGAGATGGTTGATATTGAAAAAGGAGACCCTCTCCCTAGTTTCTGGCATAGGAAACCAAATGTGCACAATTGAGTCTAGAGCCAAGAGATCGTCAAAAATATCTCATTAGGACACAAAATTAATGAAGACTTGCTATTTTACTCAATGTGGAAAGTAAGTATATATTAAGAGTTATACGAATTATCCTTGTAGTATTGCCAGAACATCCGAGTGATATGTAAAGTATTCGCGATGAAGATGGAAATCCTTCTAGAGCCAACATCAAACAAGCTCTTGGTGGGTGACATGTGAGATCTTTTCAAAAGATTAAGCTTGTGACAACTGGATAGAAACGATGGGGCGATTCACTCTTGAATCAACCTTGGTCCAGGAAATGAATTGACGAATACTTTTGGAAAAACCGTTCGATGTGCAAATATTCTTTTCTCTAGCACATCGAATGTGTATTCATATTTCGAACTCAAAAAGTATCTCTGATTGAAAAAATACTTTTGGAAAAACTGTTCGATGTGCAAATCTCTTCTTTTCTCTAGCACATCGAATGTGTATTCTTGTTCAAATACAAAAAGTATTTTTGATTGAAAATTGGTCTTTCTCATCAAACCTTCGTCGTATTGCAAAACTCTTTCTTCAAGCAATACGTGATTGTTTTCAAATCAATTTTTCATCAATCAGTGAATGTTAATTCGCTGGTTCACTCGCTCAGTGTTATCTTCTTTGAGAGGTTCCGGTTTGAGAACGGCTAGAGCAGCTGCGAAACCCTGTCAAGGAAATTCTTTGGAATTATACCTGACCACAGGCAGTACTTGTACTGATCAACGGGGAACCATAGGCCGTGTACCTCAATTCAACGAAAGTGATCAAAGACACTTTCGTGTGTTTTATTGCTAACTTTTATTTGCAGGTACATTTGGACGGTTGCAGCTGATCAGATTTGAGAAGTCAATCCAAAGCCACAAGCTTACAGCATCCACACTTAATTGAAGAAATCATGACTAGTGCATATCTACATAACCTGGCTCTGATATTTTTATACTATGCTTCTGCTACGCTGCTGCAAATATCATGAACCAGTAAAGATTCCGTTACTCTGATGGAAAGATGTCATGATCCTGAAAGTGTGAGCATGTCAGTCCAAAAGTCACAACATCACATGATGGCAACACAATAAAGGGTGATCCAGAGATTTACTGTGGCTGATGATCTCAAAGAAAGCTCGAAGATCATCAAAGATGTGGATCAGTTAAAGGCCTCCACTAAAAGTACAAATCATTGCGGACTTTGAAGAATCGCTACTAAAGCACAAATATTGTGAAACTAGAAGAATAGAAGTCTACGAGCTCAGAACTAAAGACAAAGATAGATTGCTAGGATGCAAAATGTATTTCATGCGGTGACCTCCCTTAGGGGGAGATTGTTAGGAATTTGAAATTCCATGTTAAAGTGTCGGTCACCCCAATTATGGTCTAGCATATGTTAGCTCGTAGACGTGTCGTTATTTACGTTATTGATAATGCTACACGCGTCGTTCGGGGTCAAAGGAACTTCCTTTTTGTCGAGCAAGTTTTTCAACACCCTAGGCAGTGAACCTAATCGTTGTAGTGTAGGATTAGGGTAAGCCACGGGAATTGATATCGTTCTCTAGGGAAATAGGAATGCTAGTGAGAAGTTACTACGCTAAGGTTGGGGTTGAGGAAGATTACTTTTTATCTTTTTATATTTTTTAGGAAAGGAAAGGTACAAATCTCGGGGTTTGGATTTGGGGGTTGGTATTTCTACCGATTACTCTACTTATCTAATTATCTAATCTAAGGTGTATGTAGTCTATGTCTAATTATTGTGTGCTCGTATGATGGTTTAAAGATGTGTTTACTTAGGTTTTATTACTCCTTATCTATCTCCTATTGATGGTTGAATTGTCATGTCCTTATTCTTAATCGCGTTGTGTGTCTAAAGTCGTAGGGTATGCGTTTGTCCCTAACTCTTTGAACTTACCAAAGGGTCTCGTCTACAAAAACCTCTAGGAATTATAAACTCTAACTCTAAGGCACTCTTTGGATAGTTTAGCCTACAACTGCTCTAAATGTTATAGTCCAAGGTTCACAAAGATCAATCAAGCATTAATTACACAACGAATGACCTATCGCATTACTAGATCATTAACAATTAAAATAAGAGACAACCAATCAATATTCAATAATTAAGTTTCATATTCCCTAAGCAAACACACAAGTAAATTAGCTGGACATGGAGAACATGCAAGCATACACACAAGTAATTGAAGACATAATTGAATTAATGAAGTAAAACACTTATCTTGATGTAAGATAGGGTTTAGAACCCTAAAATACTGTACAAGACAGCCTTGGTTCGGTTTAGGTTTTTACTCCAAAGGACAACACACTAAAACTGAAAAATTCAGATTCTATATATAAGATTACAATTACGACGGCGTCACCTTATGATTTGTGACGCCGTCGGGTCGCCGTCATTAGGGTTTCGTCTTGGCCACGTTAGTCTTGCGACGGCGTTACCTTATGCTTGTGACGTTGTCCCCTTCAGTCTCTAACGCCGTCTGGATCAAATCTAGGTCGTCTGAGTTGCGATGGCCTACTCTTTTAAAGCCTGACACCGTCACTTGAAAATAAGCAATTTGGCTACTGTCCCGTTGCAGAAGTGCTCCGACGGCGTCGCAGTTAAGCATTGACGTCGTCCCCTTGTATTTCAGCAGCTTGAGTGTCTCGATTCTTGACTTTGGCTATTTTCTTCGTATATCCGCGCCTTTTCATCCAAATAAGTGCCATTCCAGCAATTTGCCTTCAAGAGACCTAAAAAGTGAAAAGGAACGATATTAAGTAATAACGGATACAAAAGTGATCAAATAAGGGGTTAAACGACCCCTCAAAAAGGTACATTTTAAAACCTTATCAGTTATTTAGTAGTTAATTAGTTAGTTTGTAGCGTAGTTTAGTTTAGTGTAACACCGTGGAGGAAGGACGGGCCTTTACCCACTGTATGCCTGATCCACAGCCCGTCAGGAGGGCGTATTGTTTGTAACTATAAATACCCTCTACCTCCCAAGGTAGAGGGTTGGAACTAGTAAAGCTAACCTTGAATTTTGTGTTTTATTTCTCTCTCTAGAATTCCCTCTCCTATTTTCATCTTTCTAACCATGGCTTTCTTGTATTATCACCATCCTAGACCACCCGAATCATCTAAACAACATATTATACACGATCCTACAATATCTTCTAATTCACACTTGAAATCAACAAAATAACCCTAGGATCATGTAGGAATCAACTCTAGCTCCATCTTCTTAGTAATTCTTGAAGTACAAAACAAAGTATGGATTGGTGTTGGAAATGGACGGCAAGGAGATGAGACCAAAAGAGAGTTTATGTGTGATTTTGCATTAAAATGATAAGAATGATGTGAATTTGGTGTAAGTGGGGGACAAAATATTGAGGTGAATAAGAGTGGAAGTGTGAGGAGAAGCCACATGGCTTTGTGGTTTATGTTTGCATGCCACCTCACTTTTGAGGTGGTAGTGCATGTGTTATTTTGATAACATTTAGTTTTTAGGGTATAGTTTGGTCCTGGTAATTACTAATGTTAA
This sequence comes from Chrysanthemum seticuspe, assembly GCA_019973895.1. Taxonomy (NCBI): domain Eukaryota; kingdom Viridiplantae; phylum Streptophyta; class Magnoliopsida; order Asterales; family Asteraceae; genus Chrysanthemum; species Chrysanthemum seticuspe. The sequence goes on from BPTQ01000009.1 coordinate 154,142,042, forward strand.
GCCCTTAAGTCACGAAACTTAAAACCGGGTAACGTAAAAATGTAATACTTCCAAAAATGTTAAAACTTATCAATATACTCCAACTAGGTATATTAAAAGTAGGATAAGTCTAATATGGTGTTTCTATGTTGTTAAAACCTAATAACATAGGTTCGAGCACGCATATTACTTAAACGTAAAATGTGTACCTAAAATTGGCAAAGTGGCAATAAGTCATATGAATTATGACTAGTGGTGAAACTAAAGTATTTTTTCTTGAACACATAGACTTTTCCTAGTCTTGTGTTGGTTGTGAGGATAATTCATACTATTTAATTTTTGAGATTACTTATTCAAATAATTAAAAGTAATTTATATAACGTAAAATAGTAAAATATAGACCTGAAATATGCGAGGTGCTACACCACATTTGTCCGAGAACCCATTGGGTCCACGGCTAAAGACTGATGAGACCTTTGAAAGTGCCAATGACACTTCTTTACCTGAGGTATATGTGTTTGGAAATAAAAAGACAAGTGTAGAGTCTAATGAACCAAAGCAAGAACAGACCACTAAACTTATAGGACCAACTGACAAACCTGTTAGGAAACAAGTGAATTTCCCAACAATCCTCCCCTAAACTTGTGATTGGGTTTCAGAATCACAAGTTTCTTCAATCCTTGAGGATTCTTCCAAACTCACTTTCCTTTGCTAGGTCTTCCAGCTTGGTCAAAGATCTTTATCAGCAACTCCTTAGCCATTTCAACTGCGTTTCTCATCCTTAGCCCTGTTGTCAGCATTTGTAGAAGAGTTCCAAGTGCAAGTGGATAAGTTCTTTCAACCAACATATAGATATCAGTTCCATTGCATGTAGTGACCAAGTGCAGTCCACATGAATCAATCAGGATCCAGCTGAGAGCTTCATTACCATGTTGAAACTTCCATTGCTCTCCTGTTGGATCTGGTTCAAAGATATTCTGGAGTTTGTAAAGTAGCTCCAGATCCTTATCATTATCTGGATCTCTGTTCTTGAACATGTCTTTGACTAACTCCTATAGCTTGAGTAGATCCTCCCTGTCAATGAATGCAAATAGATCTACCAAATACAAGTAAGCACTCTTCCTTCCACCAGCTCTGTGAATTCTCCAATGCCTCTTTCCATCTTCAGTGTAGATATCCCAATTGATGATTGGATACCTAGTGTTGATGGGCTTTGAGTACAGTGCTTCTTCAGGAGCTTCAATTAACATCATTCTGCCGAGCTCTTCTTCAGTGAGTCCACCTTCTTCAGAGGCTTTCAATCTTTTAGGTGCAGTTGAGGAAGCTCCTTCTTCCGATGGTCTTTTGTAGCTTTCAATAGGCTGTGACCTTTCAACAACATCATCAGCTTGCATAGGTTTGAAGTCCAGAAATCTTCTTTGGGTTAAGTCAGCCAGTCTTTTAAGAGTCTCCGAAGATAATTGATTAAGCTGCTTCAATGTTCTTCTGTATTCACCTTGATACTTGATGTACTTACAGAGATACATCTTTTGCTGACTTTTGTTTGGAGGTCTTGAGGCCTTTTCAATTTCTCTTTGTTGTCTGAACTGACTCTGTCTTCTAGCCAATATTTCACTGAACAACTGAGCTACTTCATTGATACTTTCCCTGATCTTGTTGCAGATTTTGTTGTACCTGCTGAGTAGCTTCTACTTTGGCTCTCATGTCATCCCATGTTTGCCAGTCTTCGTCCAGTTTAGCCATCCTTTTCTTTTCTTTCGCTGCAGCTCTTTCTGCAGTTCTTCCTCATCTCATTCTGCTGCAAGCTTCCTTGCTGCCTCTTCATTCAGTCTTTCAATCTCTTTCTTCTTCTTTGGTATTTCCACCAAGATACCATTGCCTTTGTCTTTAGGATCAATCTTTGGAGCTGAAGAAGTTGGTGAAGCTGGAGCACCTCCTTCTTGGATGACAACTCCCTTTTCTTTAGGCTTGGGAGCTGCTGACTTGGTCTTCTTCCTTAAGTACAGAACATGAGGCTTCTTGTAAGTGGGAGAGATGGGGACTGTTTTCTTCAAGCTTTGAAGTCCCAGTACATCATGCTTATCTCTTTCCTCTTCATCACTATCTTCAATAAGAGTGGTAGTGATGGTAATGACCTCTGTTGTTGCTTGTTGTAAATCAGCAACTATCTGAACAATAGGACTTAATACCGATTGTAGACCACCAGTAGTACTAACCATAGTACTATCAGTACTAACTACAACACTAACAGTACTAACTGGGATAGTACTGATGGTGCATGTAGGAGTACTAAGTACTTCTTCTACATTAATGTTGACCTGAACTTCTTCTTCATCAACAAAAGGGCTTTGAAAAGCTGAAGCTGCACCACCTTGCCATTGACCAAATTCACTTCTACCCTGAATATCAGAACTCCTCCCCTGTTTGGTAGAATCCTCTGTTGAGGTGCTAGAGACTCTAAACTTGGCCTTTCTTTTAAGAGATGCAGTGACTGAAGATGATTCTGCAGTGGGCCTAGAGATAAGCTTGACTTGATGCTCTAACTTTTTCATCTTTAGCAGCATTCTGGTATGAACTTTTGCAGCAGCTTTCTTTTGTTCATCCAAAGCAATCTCCAGAGTATTCACTTTTCTGCATAAGAACCTGTACAATTCCTTCATTTCATTGAGTGATAAGCTGCCCTCACCACTTCCAAGTATGTTACCTGCTAAGAGAGGTGGGTCACTGGGCAATTGAGATGCACTCCCAGGCCTGGCCTGAGCAGATACACCCCCCCCCCATTTTTAGCCTTTGCTTGGGTCCACCCTGTGAGGAGTGCTCACTAGGTGTTGGCATGGGTTGGGTCTTATTTATGTTACCAATATCCTCACCAGCTTCTAAGCTTGGATGAGTAATGGTAGCCCTTACCATTCTATCTCCTACATCAACTGAGATAGGCTCATCTGGTACAATGTTAAGAGGAGAATGGGGCTGAGCTGTCCCACTCTCCTGTCTGGAGTGCCTACTTGGTGATGAAAGTTGTTGATTTGGAGAATTTTCACCATATGTGGGTGTGTGTTGGGATCCACCTGTGCTTGATGGTCCTTCACCCTCTGCAATAAACATATTTGGAAATAATGGCACTACAACCCCACTATATCCTACCATATCCCTTAACATATTAGAAAACACTTTGGCTGTGAGTATTTTTTATGGATAAATATTTTTGTGAGGCTGCAAGTTTTGTCTCTGAAGATCCAAAAATATTTGTATAAACCTAGGATACATCAGAAACTTGGTTTTGCAAACTGCATTTTTAAGCATACCCTTAAAAATATAATTTGAAAAGTTGAACACCCTTCCTGTTGCAAGGCAGATCAAGGCTGTGGCTATGTTTGTGGGAAAAGCATCCCAACCAGTCCTTTTGTGACTCAAGCAATGTAAGAGGTTATGAATTAGAAACCTCCATTGTGGGGAAAACTAACTTTTATGAAAGTTGAAAGTATTGTCATGTCTATACCCCATCAATGTGAGTTGTTCAATTATTTCAGTGGCTGGCAAAGTGCTAAGACCTTCAGCATCTCTAAGATGAAGATGTTCTCTTAGAGAAGCTGCAGTAATAACAATTTGTGTGCCATCCACTGTACCAATTAACTGTTGTACCCCTTCCTCATTTGTTGAGGCAATAGCAGTTTGCCAAAACTTCCTGACAGTGGTACATAAGATAGTAGGGTTTAAAAGTAAAGCAAACCTGATGCTGCTTCTGTTTAGAAAGGCTACTATCTCAGTGAATTCCTCATTGCCTTTAGGAAAATCCAAGAACGCCACCATGTTGTGCTTATCGACAAAATCAAAAGGAGCCATGAGCAAGAAGAATAAGGTTTAGTAAAGTGGGATTAGATCGCAAAAGCATTTAGTGAATTTTGGTGAAAGCAATTGGAAAGTTATGCAATATATAGAGAGTTGGAGAATTTTGGTTGAACCGCCTTGTAAATATTTATGGTATTAAGTGAAGAGAAACCAATTAGGAAACTCTTATATAAAGAAACAGATGGTAACAACTCAATTTGCAAAAGTAGTCATTGCATAACAGAATTTTGGAATAAGTACTAATGGCTAGTTCATCAGTACTAACTATGCTTATCAGTACTAACTTATAACCATCAGTATTAACTTTACCCATCAGTATTATCTTATAGTTTGGAAATTATAATACTGAACCCCAATTTTGAAGGGATTAAGTGTGGTGACATAAACTTAATCATGGTCGGCCTTACATGGCCTCTGGTTTGGTGAAAACCAATGGTTTCAGTGCATAGCACTTCCTATGATGGATAGTCTCATTAAAAGGGCCTTCCTGATAGGGTTTCCAGCTCGTGGCAGGTGTTCCCTCCAACACAAGTGTTGGATTCATGGTTGCTCGCTGTTCTCTAGGCCAGATGCCCTTGGGCTAGTCACACTATCTGTAAACAGATAGAATGGCAAAGAGTGAGTTAGTGTAGAATGACCTGACCAACTGAAACCATCAATTCATGTTCATTAATACCACAAGATGCCACATAATGCTTTGGCATCACAAAGTCTAGAGTTACAACAAGTTCCATCATGTGGTTGCATAAGAATGAGCATAAGTGAGAGAACCACACTTGTTGTAACCATCAGTCACCAAATTCCATCCATACTGCTTGTGCTAAACCTAAAAAGTTAGTCCAAAACCAAGAAAATAAAATCCAAGAGATTTTCTTACCAATCCATATTAACTTTACACAGTCAGTATTAAGTAGATAACAATCAGTACTAACCATCAGTTGACAAAACTTTACAAAAATTGAGAGATATAAGACATATTATGGATGAAGAATCCCAATACTTGTGACCAAGTTCTGAAACCTTCCCAATTCAAAAGCTTTTGTTAAAAGATCTGCAACATTAAACTCAGTATCAATCCTATCAACCTGAATAAGTTTCTTTTCATTACAGTCCCTTATAAAGTGATGTCTTATCTCAATGTGTTTAGTTTTAGAATGAGCAACTAAATTTTTTGTAATACATATAGTACTGTTGTTATCTATGTAAATGATAGTGCCCATAAAATTATACCCATAGTCAAGCGTCTGATTCTGGATCCAAAGAACTTGACCACAGCAACTTGTAGCAGCTACATACTCAGCCTCAGTTGTAGAGTTTGCCACAACGCTTTGCTTCTTGCACTGCATTGAAATCAACCTATCACCAAGAAATTGACATCTTCCAGTGGTTGACTTCCTATCAAGACTTGCCCCAGCATATTCACTGTCAGAGTAAGCTACCAGATCAAAGGGAGAGTCCTTAGGATACCAAAGGCCTAGGTGAGCATGGCCTTTCAGATATCTAAAGATTCTTTTAATAGCATGCATGTGAGAGAGCTTTGGAAAAACATGAAATCTTGCACATGCACACACTGCAAACATAATATCTAGTCTGGAGGCAGTCAAATACATCAATGATCCAATCATTGACATGTAGAGATGCTGATCAACTTCTTCACCATCAGCATCTGGAAGTAGTGGCTTGTTGTGCTCCATATGAGTGCTTGCAATCTTTGTATTTTTATAGCCAAACTTCACCAAAATGTCCTTGACATACTTATCATGACTGATAAATATGCCATATGTCTTCTGCTTGACCTGTAGCCTAAGAAATAAGGTGAGTTCTCCTATGGAACTCATCTGAAATATATCATGCATCATTATTTCAAACTCTCTGCATAGATCCTGCTTGGTTGAGCAAAAAATAATGTCATCTACATATATCCAAACCAACAGGATATCATTCTTCACATTCTTGATGAATAGAGTCTGATCAATCTTCCCTCTTCTGAAGTCATTGCCCAAAAGATACTTGGCTAACATTTCATACCAAGCTCTTGGGGCCTGATGCAAACCATAGAGTGCTTTTTGTACCTTGTAAACTTTGTTAGGAAAGGTTGGATCTTCAAAGCCAGGAGGTTGACAGACATATACCTCCTCTTCAATCTTCCCATAGAGGAAAGCACTCTTCACATCCATCTGGTATATTGTGAAGTCTTTATATGATGCATAGGCCAGGAATAGTTGAATAGATTCAATCCTTGCCACTGGAGCAAAGACCTCTTCATAGTCAATTCCTTCCTGTTGTGTATACCCTTGAGCCACCAGTCTAGCCTTGTTCCTTATTACCACACCCCTTTCATCCTTCTTGTTTTTGAAGACCCATTTAGTGCCAATAGCTCTCTTGCCTTCAGGAAGATCCACCAGAACCCATACATTCTGAAGTTTGAATTGGAGAAGCTCTTCTTGCATTGCTTCTACCCAGGATTCATCTTCAAGAGCTTTGTAAACTTTCTTTGGTTCTGCTTGGAAAACAAAACAAGTAAAGAGACAATTTTTATGTGTCCCCATGGATCCTTTCTTCATAAATGACACTAAAGAATCCAATCTCACTATGCTGAACTTTTGATCTTGTAGTTCTTTCAGCATTGGCATCCCCAATAACATTCTCCAAGGTATGATCCTGATTGATTCTTCTGTGTGGTGTAGCAGGAACAACATAAGATGAAGCTATATTAGTAAAATCAATCTCATCAGCTTCACCATAGGGATCGGGAACCTCTGTATTAACTTATGGAATAGAATGAGGACCATCAATACTAAATTCTGGCTCATCAGTACTAACATGTGGCTTATCAATATTAACCACATTAGTACTAATCACTTGAGGTTCTATAATTGTGTCATCTGTATTGGTTACACCTTCTTCAGCATTAGAATTATTTGTCTTTTGAGGTTGATCATCATCTTTGTTTTCCTCCCCTGAAGAAGTGCTTCTAACTGAGTTGTCCTTCCAAATGGGCAATAAGATGCAGTCATCATCATCATCAAAATCTGTATCAGGACCTTGCTTTTCTCCTGTAATAATGTTAGAATCCACAGAAACAGGCACATAGTTCATAGATTATGTTAGCATATCAATATCAAAAAGACATTTTGGTCCTTGCCCCTCTAGACTAGGTTTATCCTCAAGGAACTCTATGTGCAGATTCTCCTCTATCCTTCTGGTTCTAGAATTATAAACCCTAAAGGCTTTACTATTCAAAGAGTAGCTAACCAGATATTCGCTATCAGATTTTCCATCAAACTTACCTAAATGGTCAATGGTATTGAGAATAGAGACATGACACCCAAAAGGTTTAAGAAAGTCTAGGGTAGGCTTTCTACCTAAAAACAGCTCATAGGGAGTCTTGCCATGAGGCTTTACTATCAGTACCCTGTTCTGAACATAACAAGCAGTATCAACTGCCTCAGCCCAAAATGTTGTGGGTAACTTAGAATCTGTTAACATAGTCCTAGCAGCCTCAATCAATGTCCTATTTCTCCTTTCAGCAACCCCATTTTGCTAAGGAGTCCTAGCTACACTATATTCTCTTATAATACCCATAAGTTGACAGAAATCATTCATCACTTGGTTTTTAAACTCTGTTCCATTATCACACCTAATGATTTTAACTTTCTTATCAGCTAGGTTCTCTACTGCAGTTATGTATGACTTAAGGATTTCACTGGTCTCATCCTTAGTATTCATGAAGAAAACCCAAGTAAATCTGCTAAAATCATAAGTCACAACCAAACAATACTTCTTAAAATTTAGGCTGCTAACAGAGGTGGGGCCAAATAAGTCCATGTGCAGCCTATGAAGTGGTTGGGTGATAGAGTTAAAAACCTTGGGCTTACAAGAGGCTCTATGCTGCTTCCCTTTGAGGCATGCACTACAGGTCTGTTTATTTTCAATTCTTTTTGAAGGTAAACCTTTTACAAGGTTATTTTTAGCTAAAAGATTTATTACCTTAAAGTTCACATAACCTAGCCTTCTATGCCATAACATAGATTCATCCAAAGAAGCGGTAGCAACTATACATGTGAGGTTTTCTTTGGGCACTATGTTTTTCATACTTACACTGTATAGATTGCTTTTCCTAGGGAACTTAAGAAGCATCTCATCTTCACTAGGCAACTTAAAATTAGGAGATAAAACCAAGAAATCAATATCTGTGAACAGAACAAAATTCTTCTTGTCACACATTTGTGACACACTAAAAAGGTTGTATTTGAGTTCTTTCACATAGTACATATCTTCAAAGTCCAAATTCCCAGTCTTGATTGTGCCTTTACCAGTAATTCTTCCACCAATTCCTCCTCCAAAAGAAACATATCCTCCATTCAAATCAGTGAAGTCTGAAAGATAGGATAGATTTCCAGTCATGTGCCTTGAACACCCACTGTCTGAATAGCCAAGATCATCGTTATTGTTGGAATGTCCCTGCACACAAAATAAAGGAAATTAGTTCATTTTGGGGACCCAAGCCATTACTGACTTGGATTTGCCTCGTGCATCAATGTAATCATATTTCTTGAGAGTAACTGATGCACTGTTGGGTTGAGTAGTCTTTCTGATGGATCTTAAACACACACCTTGTGTTAGTGATACTTTGAGTTATATTAATAAGCACGCGGAATATACTTAGTAATACTTAGAAGATGGATTATATGATGTAATGTAAGTGAGAACAATGTAACACAAATCTTCTATATTATTATGAATAATACGAGTGATCTTGCTTATCACTAGGGTTACACCTTGAAGCTTACGTACCAATAACAATGACATATGATCTCCTTTTATAGCACAAGGAGTCCTTTACAAGATAAGTATAATGCTAACTATATAGAATATACACAAGATCTTTTCTATACTTATCTATATACGACTACTTAACAATTATCCTAATAACAGTGGTAATAATATGTACTAGTAGTGGTAATGTGTTTCCACTGCTAGTGCATTCTTTAGCAGTGTCTTCCACAAGCCTATCAGTGGTAACTGTTAACTTTATTCCCAACAATCCTCCCCTAAACTTATGATTTCTCTGCAAATCAATAAGTTTCTTCAATCTTCATTATATGCAAGGATTTGGGAATTCTTCCAAACACTTCACTTTTTTCTTAACGCCTGAATAGCTCTTGAACATTGATCTTGAATCCTATGTATCAAAGCTCTTACCTTCTCATTATCTTCATGAACCCTTCATGCTGTAGATAACATCACAGTGAGAATTCCAGCTCTAAGTAAGTATTCTTTCTCAGCAAACATAAATGCATCCACTCTAGTATTTGTAGAAACATGATGAACTTCACATGAATCATAGTAAGTCCATGTAGTACCAACACATTAAGCTTCAAACTTCCAAAAATTATCATTAACATCTGGTTCATAGAGCCTTCTTAGATCAACCCATAACTACATTTCCTTCATATCTTTAAGCTTGTCAACATCAAACCTTTCTTGAACTAACCTCCACAGTGTATTCAGATCATGTCTGTTACATGCTTTGATGAGTTCTTCAAACAGAATGAATGACGAAGTTTCACCACCTAGCCTTGTAATCTTCCATGTTAGAGCAAAATTGCTATCAGTGTAAACTTCCCAATCAACAATAGGATGTCTGACTTGCAGTGGGTCAGGATAAAAATCTTCTTCAATCACAATCATACCAGTCAGCTGTTCTTCAGTGAATTTCTCAGTTTGAACTTCTTGTCCTTCAGCAAACTTTTTTTGTGTGTGTCTGAGGTTCACTTTCTTTGGTTTTTCTCTTCAGATGAGGATATCTTCTTTCTTCTTCTTCAGAGTTCATAGGAATAAAGTCTTGATCTTGCCTTTTAACTCTGTAGTAGATACCTTCAACCTTATCATCAGTCATCCCTTTGAACTGATGCTTTTTCCAGCCACCAACACTGCAACAATAAGCTTTCATCATTGAAATAACTTGTGCCTTGGTTGGTTGTCTTGGTTTCTTTTGACCATTTATGACTGAAACAATTGCATCTTGAAGTGCTTGGCTATTCTTCATTTGAATGAAATCCTTCAACTGTGCAGTTCTTTGTTCTTCAATTTCTTGTTCTGTAGGTACATAAGTAAACTCTGGAGTCTTTTCTCTGAAAATTGTAGGTGGAACAGTGGAAACTGGATTTTCATCCATTAGACCAGTGGTTTCCATTATGTCCAGCCTTTTAGCCTCCATGAAGTCTGCAATTTCTAATTCATCTAGCCTTTTCTTATTTGTAACTTCATCTTCAGTAATCTTTCTAGCAACCTCTGCATCATGAGCAATTTGAGCTTGTTGTTTCATTGAAACCTTCCTTCTTTGTTGCTCTTCACTCTGCAAAACTGCTTTACCTTTCTCCTTCTTCTTTTTTTCGATTTCTTTTTCTATAGTGGTAATAGTTTGACCAGCAGTGGTAACTTGCTCTGCAGTGGGAATGGTATCAGTGGTTGCAGAACTGAAAATTTCTTGCTCTGATTGCTATTGAGGTACTTCTTGAGTATCAGCTTCCTCAGTAACTCCAAAATTAACATCACCTTCATCTCCAAAATTAATCTTCCTCCCCTTGGTTTCAGCATCTGCTTTCCTCCCCTGTTTGGGAGAATTCCCAAAATCTTCACTGAAGCCCTCTGAGTCACTATCATGAGGTAAGGATGGAGATGATATCACTATCTTTGCAGGTCTCCTTTTCTGCTTCAACCCCTGCAACTCTTTCTTCAAATTCTGAATCTCTTCTTTCAAATGTGTAACATCCTTGGAATGTTTCTCCTTTACTTGTGCCAAATCTTTCTGCAGAGATTCAACCTGCTTAGTTAGTTTGGTACAAAGTTCCATCAATTCCATAGGTTTCCCACTGCCCTCAACACTTCCAACTGTGTGACCTGTTGGGAGAGGTGAATCATAGGGCATTGGCTCAGACTCACTCCTAGTTGGACTAGGTAGAAGCCTGGAACCACCATTGCTTGTTCCTAAACCAAAAGGATCAGGTACATGCTCTGATACCACTTGATGGATCTTAAACACACACCTTGTGTTAGTGATACTTTGAGTTATATTAATAAGCACGCGGAATATACTTAGTAATACTTAGAAGATGGATTATATGATGTAATGTAAGTGAGAAAAATATAACACAAAGCTTCAATATTATTATGAATAATACGAGTGATCATGATTATCACTAGGGTTACACCTTGAAGCTTACGTACCAATAACGATGACCTAGGATCTCCTTTTATAGCAAAACGAGTCCTTTACAAGATAATTATAATGCTAACTATATAGAATATATACAAGATCTTTTTTCTATACTTATCTATATACGACTACTTAACAATTATCCTAATAACAGTGGCAATAATATGTACTAGCAGTGGTAATGTGTTTCCACTGCTAGTGCATTCTTCAGCAGTGTCTTCCACAAGCCTATCAGTGGTAACTGTTAGCTTTATTCCTAACTCTTTCTAACCAACAAGATGAGGGCTTAACAGCATTGCCCTTGATTCCCTTAGCAGCACTCACTTTAGAACCAATAGTTTTCATTTTTGGCTTAAAAGTGTTAACTTTTGGCCTATCAGTATTAAGTTTTGGTTCATATGTATTTACCTTTTTTCTTGTAAAACTTGATTTGTACATCATAAGATTTAAAGGTTTGTGCTGCTCTAGCATGAAAGGGCCTTGGTGAAGTAGATGGTGATTTAGAAAAGTTTCTTTTGGGTCTGTCACCAAATACTTTGGGTTGTGGTCTAGCAGTATTAACTGGCTTTGTACTATTCAAAGATTTTATGCCAGTTTTAAGAAGAACTGCTCTTTAGGTCATGACGGGTTGAGGTCTCATGGGGTGTCTGCATTGAGCCTGCAGATGAGAAAAACTTCCATACACAAAGCAAGATTTATTATACATGACAAATTCATCTCCTAGTTGCTCAGATTTTAGCTGGTTCCAGTTTCTTTTGTTACCTCTAGGAGTAGATGACCTGTTTCTATACATCTCAGCGTATTTCACTGGTTTCCTAACAGGTTTGTCAGTTGGTCCTATAGGTTTAGTGTCCTGTTCTTGCTTTGGTTCACTAGACTCTACACTTGTTTTTTTATTTCCAAACACATATACCTCAGGTAAAGAAGTGTCACTGGCACTTTCAAAGGTCTCATCAGTCTTTTTAGCCTTGGACCCAATGGGTTCTCGGACAAATGTGGGTACTTTAAACTCTTCTAAGCCAGTGTGTTCAAGGTCTATTCCAGGAGGTGAGGGAATACCTCTGATCGGTGGTGGTGTTGTCTTATAACCCATATTTGATTTGGCTTTGCCAATTAGTGCTTTTTCAAGGAATTTATCAACTCTCTTTGAGTTATAATGCTGTATATCTTGAAGAGTCTCAACACTTAGGGTGTGTTTGTTTTTTTTTTAAAAGTCTTACTAGCCCTCTTACTCTTACCAGTAAGAGGTGGGCAGACGTTTTGGTTGTTTATTTTTTGGTTTTGAGTAAGACCCAGTTAGACATATAACATCTCACTCAGTAAGAGGTGGGAGACTTGTCTTACTGCCTCTTACTCGTTTTGTAAACTTTATATAATATATTTGATTGTTTATTAACTATGTTATATTTATGATAAAAAGTCTTGTTTCATATTTACATAATTTACTTATTATCGCATTGCGTTTGTTTAATAAACAAATTGCAAAAACGAGCACTTAAAATCATTCGAACAATTATAAAAAAACAAACAACATTATTTCGTTCAGATTTAGACTTTCTAACCACCTCTTACCAATAAGATGTGTTAGTCAGATTCAGACCCAAAACATCTTAATGAAACAAACATACCCTTAGTTCTATGTTGTCTTTAATTTGTGTGACTCTTTCTAGTTCTTCTTTTAACATAGTTATGGTGGTGTCTTTAAAAGAAATTTCCCTACTAAGTACAACAGTTGCTTTAGTAAACTTTGACTCATCTTCTTTAGAATGCACAATTTGTTTTTCTAAAACAGCTAAGCCTCTTTTATGATTTGCCAAATTATAACTAGTTTTGGAAAACTCTTTAGCCAGTTTATCATTTTGATTTTTAAGAGACTCATATTCACTTAATGAGACATATGTATCTGAGCAATTTGATTTAGTAAGTACCTCAGATACCAAAGCCATATTGACTCTCCTCATCATCAACCATGAAGCTCCAAGCATACCCAACACCATCAATAGCCACCATTGCTTTAGAGGATGAGTCATTGGTTTCACTACTCTTTCCCTTGTTCCTGGGGCTTCTGCATTCCCTGGCAAAATTCCCAAGCTTGCCACAGTTGTAGCATTCTACCTTTCCTTTTCCAAACCCAACAATATCTGCATCATTGATCTTAATCTGCCTACCAGTTCTCTTCATGAACCTTATTGCCCTCATACTAATCAAAGAAATGTTCCACTTGATATCCATCTCTTCCATATCATCTTCATCGATCTGTCTCAGATCATCATGGGTGATCTGAGACCCATGTTGTTGCTCAGAGATGAAAGCAGAAATTGTACTTTCATTGATACCTGCTGCGGTGGTGACAACACAATCAATACTAATATTAGTACTAGAAGTACTAACACCAAAACTATCCTTATCAGCACTAGTGACTGGATGAGCTACAAAAGCTATGTTTTGTGATCCAGCACTGGAAGATGTAGTTGTAGCTCTCTTCATATCTTGTTCAATCACCTTAAAGCTATTGAACAGATTGTCCAACCCCATAGATTCAAATTCAGCCTTGTTCTTCCATACAATGACATGAGTGTCCCATTTTGGTGATGGAAGACTTCTAACAAACCTGAGATTGATGTCCTCCTGAGTGATATCCAATCCCAATATAGCTAGTTGACTGACAAGCTTTTGAACCCTATTGTAAACTGAGTCAATGGACTCAATTGCACCAGCAATGTAATTTTCAAATTCTTGCTTCAAGAGAGCTTTCTAAGTTTTGTTGGTGGCAGATTTCCCACCAAATCTTGTTTCAATGGCTTTGAACAAGGATTGAGCATCCTTGTGTTTGCTGAAGGTGAGTTGATGATCATCAGGTAATGCCATGAGAAGGAGACTTCTGACCTTGAGATCATTGCCTCTTAGAGCCATTTCTTCATTAGTGATGGGATCACCTTAATCTTTAATAACAACCTTACCACCAACTTCTTCAGTGACAATGGATTTGTAGGAGTCTCCATTGATCACAATGTTCCACAGCTAAAAGTCAAGCACCAAAAAGTACTACTCTATGCGCATTCTCCAGAGTTCATATTCATTTGGCTGCAACTTAGGAACTCTGGTAACAGCACTGGATTTGCTTGAGTCAAAATCCATTTCTTCAGATTTGTCACACAGGATCTTCTAAAAACAAAGCTTCAGGACACAAGCTCTGATACCACTTGTGGAGTCCCAAACCTTGGATCTAGAACACTTAGCTTGTAAACGTGTAGTTGCCTTGGATGGTTCCAAAACAACAATGAGAAACCTTGTTGTAGATACACACAAGTATGCGAAATCTACTTGAATGCACTTAGATGATTAATGTAAGAACAAATATAACACCAACAGCTTCAATATTATTGATTAATAATACGAGTACTCTCCTAGTACTAGGGTTTACAACCTTGAAGCTTTTCTTAAGACGGCTAGAGTATTTGTATGGTATTTGCTTAACCTAGCTAGGATCTCCTTTTATACACTAAGGAGATCCCTTACAGAGATAACTATGCATTAAGTATATCATATCTTCTATTGGAATAGAAAATATGCTGTTACAAACCTTACACGACATACTTAATATAGAATAGTACAAACTCAACACTACCAGTACTAACATTTGCACTATCAGTACTAACTAGTTAATACTTTTCTAACACCACTATTAGTACTAACTTTAATACTATATGTATTAACTCCAAAAGTGAATTTCCCAACAATAGCTGATCAGCTTTTTCCTCTAACTCAAACTCCCTTTGGTAGTCTAAACACTATTGCTTGCCATTAAATGACTCCCTAGAATAGAACAACACTATAGTTGACCTTAGTGCATGCCAAAATTCTTAGTGGTCAAGAATTTAATTCATTAACTCAACTTCATCCTTTATAAACCAAGTATTCTTATGAGTTTAAACCACCATTCAAACTACATTCCAAAAATCAGTAGCTAAGACATCTAGTACATCTTCTCTCTCACTATGACTAAAGCATCTGGGAAGAACTCTTCAACCAAAAGTTCATCCAAAAACAATGCTCATATGGTTAATGGGATAGGCTCTACCGAGTCATCTCCCGTAAGAAGTCCAAACGCTAGAATCCCTCCTCAACAAACTCAATAAACCAAAGCTAGAAAAACCGCTCGGATTAGCATTCGACCTTTTGAGTTGGAAAGGGCTTCATCAAGCACTAAACCAAACACACCTATCTCTAGTAAAACACCCAAGCCTTCATTTCTAGAACCTAGACTACATTCCTTTACCGAACCTCTCTCCCATCCAAATCTCTACTCATTAGAAGACGCACCACTAAGGACTTCCTATTCACCAACCTTCTCGTTAAATAGGGAACCACCTTCACCATCAAATAGTCCATTTTTGGAGACAAGAGATCACCAAAGAACCAACAATATAGAAGACTTCCCATCTCCACCACTAACTCGTACATCATCACCCTCATTTCTAGTGGAACCACACCCTACGTCGCTCAACTCACCTTCACAAATTCCACCATCCTTTGTGGAGCCTCCTCAAAACATTCCACCTCCTTCATTTCCTAGTGATAACATCAAATATTCCTGAATATTAAGTGTCAATTTCCCTCGATAATGCTTGTATTTTATATCATTTATATGGATTTATGCTTGTTTTCCTCTATATTTCACTTTGAGGTAAATTACGAGCATTGGAGCTAATAAGACACGGATTTAGAGGGTTTATTAAAGATATACGATAGTATGCCCATTTTGAAGTAATTACGATGTAACGCTTCTCTCACATTACGCCGTAACACAAGTGTGACTCAGAAGACCAACTCAACTGAAGATTACGGCGTAACTCCATCTTAGGATTATGCCGTAACTAATTAGGTCAAATGATGTTCCACGCCGCTGCAAGCTATGTCGTAACTCTTTCCACGATTACGATGTAATCATGATTTTGTAACGTATATTGAAGATACGGCGTAACTCATTCCATGTGTTACGCCAGAACCAGCTTTTATAGAGCAAATTACGAAGATATTGATGCTACGGCGTAACTCTCAACTTAAGTTACGCCGTAACTAGATCTGGCCTATAAATACCAGCCCTAAATTCTGAATTTCACATCATTAACCCCACACACAAAGTAGAGAACATGGGTAGGAGACAGAAGGCAGATCTGGAAGAGCATACGGAGCCATCTCCAAGGGAGAAATCACTCCGAAACGATAAGCATTAGCGATCTATCATTTCTTTTACTTTAAATTCATGTATTTCATTATGTTAAACATTGAATCGATTGTTTCAATTAATATGATCGGCTAAGGACCTCTGGTGCTAGCCTAGTTATGATTCCTTAATTGTTATGTTTATGTTTACATTGCTTCCGTATAATTGTTTCTAGTGTATGCATAGTTTGTTGGTAGCTACCCTTGTTTCGGTAGTTTTAAATGGCGGTAGTGTCTAGTTTCTTAGGAGAATTGACCAAATGACCCTAAGTAGGTAGACTGAGTGGGAAGGGTAATAATTGACCAATTGATGACCCTTCTTCGCTTGTGCGATTTGACAAACGGATCACCTACCGTTTGGATAAACTTAAGAAGTTAGGGATGAGTGTCTAAGATGATAGCGCCCGGGCACTCATTATTATGAATCTTTCATGTAGCAGGACTTAATGACTTGGCTTAGGGGACTAAAAACAACTTGACTTTCAAGGGTAGTAGCTTGATCTCTGGTGGAAACCTTTGCTGATAGGTTAGGACGAACTGACCAAATGTTGTCCTAGCGACTTAAACCCCCACTTGAAGCAATTGGAAGTAATTAGACATGAAAATAACATGATAGGATGAGTAACTAGGTTAGCACACTTCTCCTTTATTGATCACAACCCTTGCCTTTATTCTCTTTGCTTTATTTTCTTGCTTTATTAGTTTATTAATCATTTTAATCTTAAAACCCATTAAAATCTGTGACACCCAGACTTAATTAGAATCCGCTCACATAGCTCTTAGGACGACCTCGGTTTTACCGATTACTACACTACACACGATTGAGTACACTGCCCGTTAGTGCATAAGGTAGACCATAGGTAAACGAGACAATTATAAATATTAAAACCTGGTCAGTAAAACCTGCATCAAGTTTTTGGTGCCGCTGCCGGGGAGTTATATTAGGATTTTCGTTAAGTCTTTCATTTTTTGTTTTGTTTTAAATTTTCTCAATTTCTCATGATCTTTTTTCTAGTTTAAGGTACCATGGAAGTTGTTAACATTGATGACATCACTATTGAGGAATATTTGGCGTTGACCAGGAAGAACAACGGTCGAGGCTCGTCAAACCGACAATTGGAGCTAATATCCATTTTGAGATTAAAGAGCAGTTTATGAGGGAGATTCGTGCTAACCCTTTCTCAGGAAACAGGGACAAAGATGCATATGAACACATTGATTAGTTGCTTTAATTCTATTTTTTATTTTGTTTCTTCATTTGTATGCGCCATGTGGTGAGATTTTAGTGTAGCTGTAGTTATATGTGCTTTGATACAGCTGGTTTGAAGTTATATGGGTGTTTGGGACTGTGGGTAAGAACCATTTCTGTCATGGGTGTGTTGGTTTCAAAATGCAGCCAAAAATGAAATATTTAAATTCTATATTATCAATTTGGAGCCACATTTTAAAATTATGAAATTTGGAGCCAAATTTCAGCCAAAATTTTTAAAAGTACTTAGGAATTTATGGTTTCCTTATTTGAAAAACTGCCCCATAATGAGCCTTAATTTTACTCCAATAAATCAGGATTCAAGCAAAACAACCAGAACCTCAATTTTTACACCATTATTTACCAATTAAGTTTACTAATTTTCTTTAACACATTACTTCTGACGAATCATGGCAACTCAAACCAATTGTCAGGATGATTTGGTTTATTCTGATCGTGAAAATGATAAACCATTTGGATATGAATCAGAGGCGTATTCAGATGAGGGTGAGGATGCTGAAAACAACCATTCAAATGCGAATGTTGTTAAGAGGGGCATAACTAGGTTAGCAAAGTTTCACAGGGATTATGGAAAAACCGACGGAATAAAGGTCAGTGTAACCTTCGATGCACTGAATAGGATATCAGGAAAACACAGGGCATTGTTTTCGAGTTTTTTGGGTGATTTGGTTCGTGAGCATATAGGTGTCAGGATTCTATCCTGGAGGAAGGTTGCTTCAGAAGCAAGAGATAAAATGTGGGACGAAATCACGGTACTCATATACTTTTTTTTAACTAGTAGTGGCTTGGCTGTCGTAGGTACAAGGTGTTAATAAGTTTATCTCTGCATTTACATTATGTTCAACTAATTAACAACATTGTGTTAATCTTTGCAACGATATTTTGATGTTGGCTTGACTGTCCGAAAGCTGATAATGAATCGTCTTGGTCAACTTCTAAGGAATTTCAGAAGGAAATTGACCGAAAACTACATATTGCCCAACCAAAATACCCTTTCAAAACTTAATGAAGTCCCGGCGAAGTATAGTGCAATTATAAAAGCTGAAGATTGGGTAAATTTTGTAAACTACACGGCCACCGAGGAATACAAGGTGTTAATTATTCATTTTTATTCAAGTTCAAATATCTGTCACATTTGATGTTTCCATATATATTAGTTGTATACTATCAGCATTACTACATCTAAACACCTTTTTTATTTTGTGTTGCAAGGTGAAATCAGCTGCATCTAAAGTGGCGCGTTCCAAGTCTGTTTGTCACACCCCCAAATTACCTGTTTTGCAGCGGAATGGAATTCCTGGGGATTGACTGTCATAGCATCACAATCACAGTTATATTGAACGACCTAAAGTGTCGTTTGAAAAGAACATCGTTTGATTTAATAAAACAATCAGAGTTTACAAAGTATAGGTCCCAAATGAAAATCAACTTGTGCGGAAATAAGTTTGTTACAATTCAAACGATGTTTTTAAAGTGCGTAAAACCCAAATGAGACGCGTCGTCACCGCGACTCTAAGATGTGTCCACATGCATGCCATGAAGTGAATGCCTTAGATACCTGAGATAAAACATGCTTAAAAAGGTCAACACAAAGGTTGAGTGAAATCCATAGGTTTAATTAATTCGTTTGAACACAATAATCGTAGTGTGAGTTAAATTGTTTCACACTCATCGTTGAAAACAAAACAGTATTTATTTCACTAAGTTCATGACAACCAAAGCGTAAACATCGCACCAATAAAAATTGGTAATCATCGTTTCATCGCCGCCCTAATAGGTAAACTTGCCAATTTACCTTAATGATTCAAATATAGTGCGCTCGATTTCCCCTAACCGGGTCAATAAGAGCGGGAGTGTTAATTCCAATAGGCCTATTCACAATATTCGCGCTCACTCGCAAATGACTAATGGTGCATGATGTAGGGACTTCAAACATGGCAAATACTTAGTGATAATAAAACATTCGGATGTAGCATACATTTCAAAGCATTTGTGTTCGATTAAAAATGTAGCATGTATCTCCCCCATGAGTTTGTAAAACAGTTAAAAGAGTAAAAGTGGGGCTATGAACTCACCTGTTGCAATGATTATGATGACAAAAGTGGATACACTGAAACGTAGCGTAATACTTTAACCTTGACCTATTATGAATGATATGATACGTAATGAGTTATGATGTAATGTTATGCATGCATTTCGTATGTTATTTATACCATTTGTGAGTTTTGAAAATAATACTTATTGTCGAAAAATACTCTTTTGACGTCTTGACCATTCTTAAATTACTTTACAAGTATTTACGTCAAAATGTCATCCTACAATAGTTTCTTAAGGATTTATTGTGAAATTTTAACTTTTCGTCGTAAAATAATGTCGTTGGAAATTTCATGAAAGTGACAAAAAAAATGGCCTCGAAAAGCTAGTCGTAAAATGGTGTACGTCGAACGTTAGGAAACGAACTCAACGGTTTTGGAAAGCTTGTATCAAAATCTAGAAGTTTTAGTACATGATTTTTCGTCATAGAGGTCTCGAACATAAAGAAAAACATAGGTTAAGTAGGGTGATTTTGTCCAAATGTGGTTTAAAAAGTGAGTTTCGGCAAAGTTTAAGCAACCGTAAATAATTCATTACAACTCCGCTATACAAACGGTTGGTCATTTTGGAAAATATGCTTGATAATCTCACTTTTATTAGAAGACATCTCGTTACAAAAAGTTCTACGTCAACGTTAAAAATAGCCTTCAATATGGTCACTTTGTTTATCCGTAACACTTTGTCAAATAAAAATAAAATAGTTTTTCTTAACTAATAAGTTACGGCAATTTTGTGAAAACGTGCATATTTTAGTCGTTACAAATCCGTTTTCTACGTATTATACGTCCTTAGCTTCGTATCAAAGTATACTAATATATTTTTGATAAGTCGAAATAATTTATAAAGCTTAAGACTCGTTTTTGACTCGTACAATACAAAAATAGTGTGCTGAAATTTTCAGGACGTATATATTTCGTCGTCAAACTTGAAAAATTCGTAACTTCTTCGTTATAGCTCCGTTTTAATCCGTTCAAGCGGCCACGGATTCGTTTTAAAGTATATTTTCTAAATATCTAGGCCAAAAATTCGTGTCTACTGTCGGATTTTCCAGAAATACAAAACAAGATCAGACCCTTATTTATACTCGTCGAAAAGAGTTTTTCTCGTACTAAACCTATTCCAATCCCTTCAAAACAACTCCAAAGCTATTCTAATCCTACCATACACCTTCTTAGGGTGTCATGGGTTCCTAAACATCATCAAGACTAATATATAACAAGGGATAAATTATAGGATGACTTATATATATAAAACTCTAAAATCAATGTAAAAATGGTATAAATATCCATAAGTCTTGCATACTTTGCTCAAAAATGATGAAATAGATATGGAATGATAATGAAAGATGTAAAATGAAAATGATATGCTTACTAGTTACTTGATGAGGTGATAAGAACAAAGGATTAAACCTAAACACCTTAGGTTTTTATTTCAAAACCTTGATTAAGAGTGTAACTAGATTGTTTTAAACTTGACTAGCAAAATTTTTATGATGATCCTCTCTTGGTCCTTGGTTGGCCGGTTCTAGCAAGAGAGAAAGGAGGAGAGATTTTTATTTTTCACTTTGAAAATGATGTATCTATGTGATGTTGAATTATTGATATAAATGTAATAAGACTTGTTTGCAAGACAAGATCCACAATTCAAGTGGAGTTGATGGATCTTGTCTAGTTCATTCATTTATTTATTATTATTATTATATATATTTTTTTTTCAAATTTGCATAAGTGTAATTATATGTAAGTTACTTGAAGACTTGTGGTAAATCGTGTACACATTTGAATATTTAGGGTAGCGTTAACTAAAATAAATTTTAACGAGTCAAAGTAAAATATGTTGAGGTCATAAAAATTATAAAAATACATTTCTTGCAAAAATTTGAGTGAACTAATAATTATCGTGTAGTTTTTTAGAAAAGCGTCGTAATAATATAAATTTAACGATTTATATATAAAATAAATTTAAAATACTAGGTAAACTCAAAATATTATTTTTATAAACTAAATGCAAGTATAAAAATATGTCGGGATAGTTTTTGGAAGTATCGGATTAAATGTTCAAAATAATAACTTACGCGATAGCGTTTATTTAATATGAAATTTACGCGTTTAAGGTGAAATGCAAAATCATGAATGAACTAACATGATGAAAATGATGTTAATGAAATGTAGACTAAACTTAGTCTATATGAAATGTCCGTGATGATATGATCATGAATTCGCCGCTAAACCATTAAGGTTACGCGAATTTAGAACACGCAAACCTAGTTTACGATAAATGATGAAATAGTGAAACATGAATTGTTTTGAGAAATGACCTGAAAGTACGAGTTGTCACATTCGCCCATCCAAAAAGGAATTCAGTCCCTGAATTCAGTTCGTGTTAGTCTATCGAATTTTTGAGTTTGTGATGAATATCGAGGAGAGAAGACATGGAGAAGTGTCGTTACGGTTGTCGATGATTGAGAGCGTACAAAACATCGTAGTAAAGAAAATATCGGATGAATCTCTCATAAGTAACACTTTGAATTGGAACATGTGAAAATTTTGCTTGCACTAAGTTTTATAAATAACCGCTCCCAACATAACATGATCCCTCCAGAATTAGACATAGTTAGCTAGGCTATGTATAATTAAGGAACGATGACGTGACGTTCGGTTTAGTTGTTATAACTCTCAATGTTTACAAGGATTTAAACCGTGTCGTTAAAATGGTAGTTAAAGTAAAAAGAATTAAAATTCTCGTACATGATATCGAATCGAAAGGAAATAAAGTACGATAGATGAGAATATTTTACAACGAGTGGTTTAACAAAAGTAGTACATCTTAAGTCATAAGATTCGGATACGATGAAAGACTTAAACTTAGTACGACATAGTACATAAAGAAAAATAAGACTGTTAGTTTCCGAACTTCTTCAGTCTTCCGCGTCGTTGATACCTTGACGAGCTTCTCCTCCTCCTAACATGTATGCATTCCCATGAGCACCTTCAACTTGTTGACCTTGGTTTTGAGGACATTGATTCCGATAGTGCCCCTGCTCCCCACATCCGAAGCATGTGACTACGGCTTTACCTTTACAATCCCTGGCTAGATGTCCCGGTTTTTGGCATTTGTGGCACTTGGCAGGGCAAGGACCCGAGTGATGAAAATTACATCGATTACATAGTGGGTGTGTTCCAGCATACCCTCTGCCTCCCATTGGTGCAGCGACATAAACCATTCCCGCTTCTTGCCTTCTATTTTGTTGTTGATGACGGTTAGTGTTGCGGTTTTAGTTGTTGTTGTTATAACCTCCTTGGTCGTTTTCCCATTTCCTTTTGTTGTTGTTGATTTGGTTATCGTCGTTGTTGTTGTTGTTTTGGTTATTGTTGTAGTTGGTGCGGTTGTTGGTATTGTTGTTACGGTTGGTGTTGGTGATGTTGCCCCTCTTTACTACTTGTGCCATGAGCTTTTTAGACACTCGAATAGATTCCTCAATCGTTTGCGGATCAAAGGAAGTCACATCACCTTGAATAATCTCAGGAAGTCCTTCAATGAAAGCCTCCAGTAGCTTCTCATTATCCGAAACCATAGATGGGCATAACACGGCCAATTCTTGAAACCTTCGAATGTAAGTATCAATGTCATACCCAATAGTTACCAACTCATAGAATTCGGTCTCCAACTTCTTCACCTCCGTACGCGGGCAAAACTTCTTTGTTACCAAACCTTTGAATTGCTCCCAAGTGAGCTTGAAAGCATTTTCCATTCCCATCGGCTGAGCATAAGAGTTCCACCACGACAATGCTCCATCAAGTAGTGTACTCGTAGCAAACTTGACCTTGCTATCATCCGGGCAATTACATAACAAAAACACGGACTCCAATTTCTCGAACCATCTAACCATGGCAGTGGCTCCTTCGGTACCTCTAAACTTAGTGGGATCTCCACTTTTGAAATCCTTATACGAACAGCTTTTAACTCCGGACCCTCCTGCATTTCCTGCAGCAGCAGCAAGCCTAGCGGCTTCGGCTTCCCTCGCAATTCTAGCGGCTTCGGCAGTAGCCGCGGCCTCAGCAGCAGCAGCAGCCACCGTTTCCCTTTCAATCCTTAGAGCATCGGCTATGCTATCCCTTACTAACTTTTGAATAGCCGCTTGTGTCAATTCGGGTGCAGCTTTCTTCAGCGCCATATTTTCTTCAAAATAAAAGGAAAGGTGAGATGTAGCAAAGTCCGATGTCAATAATAAACGCTCCAAAGAGATGTGATAAGAAATGATAAGTTTGAGGTTATTTTTCAAAATGATCGACGGGTTCTGAAAAGATGGGTTATGAGGTGTTGTAAGTGCTTCAAATGTATAATGGTTTAGTGACTTAATGTGTTAATAACGTGTAACTCGACATGTTAGTGGTGAAACAAAGGAGTGAGAGTGACTTCGTCCTACTTAAAGGTTTATCTCGGCATTCGACGTTATCGGTGATGAGTCAATTGATGTTGAAATTTTGATGGGGAATAACAAGGCATTCTCGACATTGGAGTATGAAGAAAAATAATGGAATGGGCATTTAAAGGCATCCATGTGACAATCGATATGAAATGAAAGTAAATAACTCGAAAAATGTACGTATAAATCGCATGCAAAGTGAACATGCACTTATGATGAAATGATGAGATGCTATGATGATGTAGTTATAGTCTAGGGTCAATGATGCAACCTAGTTCTCTATAACCGAAGCTCTGATGCCAATCTGTCACACCCCCAAATTACCTGTTTTGCAGCGGAATGGAATTCCTGGGGATTGACTGTCATAGCATCACAATCACAGTTATATTGAACGACCTAAAGTGTCGTTTGAAAAGAACATCGTTTGATTTAATAAAACAATCAGAGTTTACAAAGTATAGGTCCCAAATGAAAATCAACTTGTGCGGAAATAAGTTTGTTACAATTCAAACGATGTTTTTAAAGTGCGTAAAACCCAAATGAGACGCGTCATCACCGCGACTCTAAGATGTGTCCACATGCATGCCATGAAGTGAATGCCTTAGATACCTGAGATAAAACATGCTTAAAAAGGTCAACACAAAGGTTGAGTGAAATCCATAGGTTTAATTAATTCGTTTGAACACAATAATCGTAGTGTGAGTTAAATTGTTTCACACTCATCGTTGAAAACAAAACAGTATTTATTTCACTAAGTTCATGACAACCAAAGCGTAAACATCGCACCAATAAAAATTGGTAATCATCGTTTCATCGCCGCCCTAATAGGTAAACTTGCCAATTTACCTTAATGATTCAAATATAGTGCGCTCGATTTCCCCTAACCGGGTCAATAAGAGCGGGAGTGTTAATTCCAATAGGCCTATTCACAATATTCGCGCTCACTCGCAAATGACTAATGGTGCATGATGTAGGGACTTCAAACATGGCAAATACTTAGTGATAATAAAACATTCGGATGTAGCATACAGTTCAAAGCATTTGTGTTCGATTAAAAATGTAGCATGTATCTCCCCCATGAGTTTGTAAAACAGTTAAAAGAGTAAAAGTGGGGCTATGAACTCACCTGTTGCAATGATTATGATGACAAAAGTGGATACACTGAAATGTAGCGTAATACTTTAACCTTGACCTATTATGAATGATATGATACGTAATGAGTTATGATGTAATGTTATGCATGCATTTCGTATGTTATTTATACCATTTGTGAGTTTTGAAAATAATACTTATTGTCGAAAAATACTCTTTTGACGTCTTGACCATTCTTAAATTACTTTACAAGTATTTACGTCAAAATGTCATCCTACAATAGTTTCTTAAGGATTTATTGTGAAATTTTAACTTTTCGTCGTAAAATAATGTCGTTGGAAATTTCATGAAAGTGACAAAAAAAATGGCCTCGAAAAGCTAGTCGTAAAATGGTGTACGTCGAACGTTAGGAAACGAACTCAACGGTTTTGGAAAGCTTGTATCAAAATCTAGAAGTTTTAGTACATGAGTTTTCGTCATAGAGGTCTCGAACATAAAGAAAAACATAGGTTAAGTAGGGTGATTTTGTCCAAATGTGGTTTAAAAAGTGAGTTTCGGCAAAGTTTAAGCAACCGTAAATAATTCATTACAACTCCGCTATACAAACGGTTGGTCATTTTGGAAAATATGCTTGATAATCTCACTTTTATTAGAAGACATCTCGTTACAAAAAGTTCTACGTCAACGTTAAAAATAGCCTTCAATATGGTCACTTTGTTTATCCGTAACACTTTGTCAAATAAAAATAAAATAGTTTTTCTTAACTAATAAGTTACGGCAATTTTGTGAAAACGTGCATATTTTAGTCGTTACAAATCCGTTTTCTACGTATTATACGTCCTTAGCTTCGTATCAAAGTATACTAATATATTTTTGATAAGTCGAAATAATTTATAAAGCTTAAGACTCGTTTTTGACTCGTACAATACAAAAATAGTGTGCTGAAATTTTCAGGACGTATATATTTCGTCGTCAAACTTGAAAAATTCATAACTTCTTCGTTATAGCTCCGTTTTAATCCGTTCAAGCGGCCACGGATTCGTTTTAAAGTATATTTTCTAAATATCTAGGCCAAAAATTCGTGTCTACTGTCGGATTTTCCAGAAATACAAAACAAGATCAGACCCTTATTTATACTCGTCGAAAAGAGTTTTTCTCGTACTAAACCTATTCCAATCCCTTCAAAACAACTCCAAAGCTATTCTAATCCTACCATACACCTTCTTAGGGTGTCATGGGTTCCTAAACATCATCAAGACTAATATATAACAAGGGATAAATTATAGGATGACTTATATATATAAAACTCTAAAATCAATGTAAAAATGGTATAAATATCCATAAGTCTTGCATACTTTGCTCAAAAATGATGAAATAGATATGGAATGATAATGAAAGATGTAAAATGAAAATGATATGCTTACTAGTTACTTGATGAGGTGATAAGAACAAAGGATTAAACCTAAACACGTTAGGTTTTTATTTCAAAACCTTGATTAAGAGTGTAACTAGATTGTTTTAAACTTGACTAGCAAAATTTTTATGATGATCCTCTCTTGGTCCTTGGTTGGCCGGTTCTAGCAAGAGAGAAAGGAGGAGAGATTTTTATTTTTCACTTTGAAAATGATGTATCTATGTGATGTTGAATTATTGATATAAATGTAATAAGACTTGTTTGCAAGACAAGATCCACAATTCAAGTGGAGTTGATGGATCTTGTCTAGTTCATTCATTTATTTATTATTATTATTATATATATTTTTTTTTCAAATTTGCATAAGTGTAATTATATGTAAGTTACTTGAAGACTTGTGGTAAATCGTGTACACATTTGAATATTTAGGGTAGCGTTAACTAAAATAAATTTTAACGAGTCAAAGTAAAATATGTTGAGGTCATAAAAATTATAAAAATACATTTCTTGCAAAAATTTGAGTGAACTAATAATTATCGTGTAGTTTTTTAGAAAAGCGTCGTAATAATATAAATTTAACGATTTATATATAAAATAAATTTAAAATACTAGGTAAACTCAAAATATTATTTTTATAAACTAAATGAAAGTATAAAAATATGTCGGGATAGTTTTTGGAAGTATCGGATTAAATGTTCAAAATAATAACTTACGCGATAGCGTTTATTTAATATGAAATTTACGCGTTTAAGGTGAAATGCAAAATCATGAATGAACTAACATGATGAAAATGATGTTAATGAAATGTAGACTAAACTTAGTCTATATGAAATGTCCGTGATGATATGATCATGAATTCGCCGCTAAAATATTAAGGTTACGCGAATTTAGAACACGCAAACCTAGTTTACGATAAATGATGAAATAGTGAAACATGAATTGTTTTGAGAAATGACCTGAAAGTACGAGTTGTCACATTCGCCCATCCAAAAAGGAATTCAGTCCCTGAATTCAGTTCGTGTTAGTCTATCGAATTTTTGAGTTTGTGATGAATATCGAGGAGAGAAGACATGGAGAAGTGTCGTTACGGTTGTCGATGATTGAGAGCGTACAAAACATCGTAGTAAAGAAAATATCGGATGAATCTCTCATAAGTAACACTTTGAATTGGAACATGTGAAAATTTTGCTTGCACTAAGTTTTATAAATAACCGCTCCCAACATAACATGATCCCTCCAGAATTAGACATAGTTAGCTAGGCTATGTATAATTAAGGAACGATGACGTGACGTTCGGTTTAGTTGTTATAACTCTCAATGTTTACAAGGATTTAAACCGTGTCGTTAAAATGGTAGTTAAAGTAAAAAGAATTAAAATTCTCGTACATGATATCGAATCGAAAGGAAATAAAGTACGATAGATGAGAATATTTTACAACGAGTGGTTTAACAAAAGTAGTACATCTTAAGTCATAAGATTCGGATACGATGAAAGACTTAAACTTAGTACGACATAGTACATAAAGAAAAATAAGACTGTTAGTTTCCGAACTTCTTCAGTCTTCCGCGTCGTTGATACCTTGACGAGCTTCTCCTCCTCCTAACATGTATGCATTCCCATGAGCACCTTCAACTTGTTGACCTTGGTTTTGAGGACATTGATTCCGATAGTGCCCCTGCTCCCCACATCCGAAGCATGTGACTACGGCTTTACCTTTACAATCCCTGGCTAGATGTCCCGGTTTTTGGCATTTGTGGCACTTGGCAGGGCAAGGACCCGAGTGATGAAAATTACATCGATTACATAGTGGGTGTGTTCCAGCATACCCTCTGCCTCCCATTGGTGCAGCGACATAAACCATTCCCGCTTCTTGCCTTCTATTTTGTTGTTGATGACGGTTAGTGTTGCGGTTTTAGTTGTTGTTGTTATAACCTCCTTGGTCGTTTTCCCATTTCCTTTTGTTGTTGTTGATTTGGTTATCGTCGTTGTTGTTGTTGTTTTGGTTATTGTTGTAGTTGGTGCGGTTGTTGGTATTGTTGTTACGGTTGGTGTTGGTGATGTTGCCCCTCTTTACTACTTGTGCCATGAGCTTTTGAGACACTCGAATAGATTCCTCAATCGTTTGCGGATCAAAGGAAGTCACATCACCTTGAATAATCTCAGGAAGTCCTTCAATGAAAGCCTCCAGTAGCTTCTCATTATCCGAAACCATAGATGGGCATAACACGGCCAATTCTTGAAACCTTCGAATGTAAGTATCAATGTCATACCCAATAGTTACCAACTCATAGAATTCGGTCTCCAACTTCTTCACCTCCGTACGCGGGCAAAACTTCTTTGTTACCAAACCTTTGAATTGCTCCCAAGTGAGCTTGAAAGCATTTTCCATTCCCATCGGCTGAGCATAAGAGTTCCACCACGACAATGCTCCATCAAGTAGTGTACTCGTAGCAAACTTGACCTTGCTATCATCCGGGCAATTACATAACAAAAACACGGACTCCAATTTCTCGAACCATCTAACCATGGCAGTGGCTCCTTCGGTACCTCTAAACTTAGTGGGATCTCCACTTTTGAAATCCTTATACGAACAGCTTTTAACTCCGGACCCTCCTGCATTTCCTGCAGCAGCAGCAAGCCTAGCGGCTTCGGCTTCCCTCGCAATTCTAGCGGCTTCGGCAGTAGCCGCGGCCTCAGCAGCAGCAGCAGCCACCGTTTCCCTTTCAATCCTTAGAGCATCGGCTATGCTATCCCTTACTAACTTTTGAATAGCCGCTTGTGTCAATTCGGGTGCAGCTTTCTTCGGTGCCATATTTTCTTCAAAATAAAAGGAAAGGTGAGATGTAGCAAAGTCCGATGTCAATAATAAACGCTCCAAAGAGATGTGATAAGAAATGATAAGTTTGAGGTTATTTTTCAAAATGATCGACGGGTTCTGAAAAGATGGGTTATGAGGTGTTGTAAGTGCTTCAAATGTATAATGGTTTAGTGACTTAATGTGTTAATAACGTGTAACTCGACATGTTAGTGGTGAAACAAAGGAGTGAGAGTGACTTCGTCCTACTTAAAGGTTTATCTCGGCATTCGACGTTATTGGTGATGAGTCAATTGATGTTGAAATTTTGATGGGGAATAACAAGGCATTCTCGACATTGGAGTATGAAGAAAAATAATGGAATGGGCATTTAAAGGCATCCATGTGACAATCGATATGAAATGAAAGTAAATAACTCGAAAAATGTACGTATAAATCGCATGCAAAGTGAACATGCACTTATGATGAAATGATGAGATGCTATGATGATGTAGTTATAGTCTAGGGTCAATGATGCAACCTAGTTCTCTATAACCGAAGCTCTGATGCCAATCTGTCACACCCCCAAATTACCTGTTTTGCAGCGGAATGGAATTCCTGGGGATTGACTGTCATAGCATCACAATCACAGTTATATTGAACGACCTAAAGTGTCGTTTGAAAAGAACATCGTTTGATTTAATAAAACAATCAGAGTTTACAAAGTATAGGTCCCAAATGAAAATCAACTTGTGCGGAAATAAGTTTGTTACAATTCAAACGATGTTTTTAAAGTGCGTAAAACCCAAATGAGACGCGTCGTCACCGCGACTCTAAGATGTGTCCACATGCATGCCATGAAGTGAATGCCTTAGATACCTGAGATAAAACATGCTTAAAAAGGTCAACACAAAGGTTGAGTGAAATCCATAGGTTTAATTAATTCGTTTGAACACAATAATCGTAGTGTGAGTTAAATTGTTTCACACTCATCGTTGAAAACAAAACAGTATTTATTTCACTAAGTTCATGACAACCAAAGCGTAAACATCGCACCAATAAAAATTGGTAATCATCGTTTCATCGCCGCCCTAATAGGTAAACTTGCCAATTTACCTTAATGATTCAAATATAGTGCGCTCGATTTCCCCTAACCGGGTCAATAAGAGCGGGAGTGTTAATTCCAATAGGCCTATTCACAATATTCGCGCTCACTCGCAAATGACTAATGGTGCATGATGTAGGGACTTCAAACATGGCAAATACTTAGTGATAATAAAACATTCGGATGTAGCATACAGTTCAAAGCATTTGTGTTCGATTAAAAATGTAGCATGTATCTCCCCCATGAGTTTGTAAAACAGTTAAAAGAGTAAAAGTGGGGCTATGAACTCACATGTTGCAATGATTATGATGACAAAAGTGGATACACTGAAATGTAGCGTAATACTTTAACCTTGACCTATTATGAATGATATGATACGTAATGAGTTATGATGTAATGTTATGCATGCATTTCGTATGTTATTTATACCATTTGTGAGTTTTGAAAATAATACTTATTGTCGAAAAATACTCTTTTGACGTCTTGACCATTCTTAAATTACTTTACAAGTATTTACGTCAAAATGTCATCCTACAATAGTTTCTTAAGGATTTATTGTGAAATTTTAACTTTTCGTCGTAAAATAATGTCGTTGGAAATTTCATGAAAGTGACAAAAAAAAATGGCCTCGAAAAGCTAGTCGTAAAATGGTGTACGTCGAACGTTAGGAAACGAACTCAACGGTTTTGGAAAGCTTGTATCAAAATCTAGAAGTTTTAGTACATGAGTTTTCGTCATAGAGGTCTCGAACATAAAGAAAAACATAGGTTAAGTAGGGTGATTTTGTCCAAATGTGGTTTAAAAAGTGAGTTTCGGCAAAGTTTAAGCAACCGTAAATAATTCATTACAACTCCGCTATACAAACGGTTGGTCATTTTGGAAAATATGCTTGATAATCTCACTTTTATTAGAAGACATCTCGTTACAAAAAGTTCTACGTCAACGTTAAAAATAGCCTTCAATATGGTCACTTTGTTTATCCGTAACACTTTGTCAAATAAAAATAAAATAGTTTTTCTTAACTAATAAGTTACGGCAATTTTGTGAAAACGTGCATATTTTAGTCGTTACAAATCCGTATTATACGTCCTTAGCTTCGTATCAAAGTATACTAATATATTTTTGATAAGTCGAAATAATTTATAAAGCTTAAGACTCGTTTTTGACTCGTACAATACAAAAATAGTGTGCTGAAATTTTCAGGACGTATATATTTCGTCGTCAAACTTGAAAAATTCATAACTTCTTCGTTATAGCTCCGTTTTAATCCGTTCAAGCGGCCACGGATTCGTTTTAAAGTATATTTTCTAAATATCTAGGCCAAAAATTCGTGTCTACTGTCGGATTTTCCAGAAATACAAAACAAGATCAGACCCTTATTTATACTCGTCGAAAAGAGTTTTTCTCGTACTAAACCTATTCCAATCCCTTCAAAACAACTCCAAAGCTATTCTAATCCTACCATACACCTTCTTAGGGTGTCATGGGTTCCTAAACATCATCAAGACTAATATATAACAAGGGATAAATTATAGGATGACTTATATATATAAAACTCTAAAATCAAT
Source organism: Chrysanthemum seticuspe (assembly GCA_019973895.1). NCBI lineage: Eukaryota > Viridiplantae > Streptophyta > Magnoliopsida > Asterales > Asteraceae > Chrysanthemum > Chrysanthemum seticuspe. Next base: position 154,174,082 of record BPTQ01000009.1, read on the forward strand.
GTAAAAATGGTATAAATATCCATAAGTCTTGCACACTTTGCTCAAAAATGATGAAATAAATATGGAATGATAATGAAAGATGTAAAATGAAAATGATATGCTTACTAGTTACTTGATGAGGTGATAAGAACAAAGGATTAAACCTAAACACCTTAGGTTTTTATTTCAAAACCTTGATTAAGAGTGTAACTAGATTGTTTTAAACTTGACTAGCAAAATTTTTATGATGATCCTCTCTTGGTCCTTGGTTGGCCGGTTCTAGCAAGAGAGAAAGGAGGAGACATTTTTATTTTTCACTTTGAAAATGATGTATCTATGTGATGTTGAATTATTGATATAAATGTAATAAGACTTGTTTGCAAGACAAGATCCACAATTCAAGTGGAGTTGATAGATCTTGTCTAGTTCATTCATTTATTTATTATTATTATTATATATATTTTTTTTTCAAATTTGCATAAGTGTAATTATATGTAAGTTACTTGAAGACTTGTGGTAAATCGTGTACACATTTGAATATTTAGGGTAGCGTTAACTAAAATAAATTTTAACGAGTCAAAGTAAAATATGTTGAGGTCATAAAAATTATAAAAATACATTTCTTGCAAAAATTTGAGTGAACTAATAATTATCGTGTAGTTTTTTAGAAAAGCGTCGTAATAATATAAATTTAACGATTTATATATAAAATAAATTTAAAATACTAGGTAAACTCAAAATATTATTTTTATAAACTAAATGCAAGTATAAAAATATGTCGGGATAGTTTTTGGAAGTATCGGATTAAATGTTCAAAATAATAACTTACGCGATAGCGTTTATTTAATATGAAATTTACGCGTTTAAGGTGAAATGCAAAATCATGAATGAACTAACATGATGAAAATGATGTTAATGAAATGTAGACTAAACTTAGTCTATATGAAATGTCCGTGATGATATGATCATGAATTCGCCGCTAAACCATTAAGGTTACGCGAATTTAGAACACGCAAACCTAGTTTACGATAAATGATGAAATAGTAAAACATGAATTGTTTTGAGAAATGACCTGAAAGTACGAGTTGTCACACTGTTTATCAGCATAGAATGGGACGAGGTGGATACGCCCGTGTGATGGATAAAATGCTAACATTAAACATTAAACATTTGCATTTAATAGCATCATACTATCGTTTATATTGGTTTATCTTACAAGTGTATGTATTTGATGTTTATAAGATCGAGAATAAAGAAATTGAACCAGATGAAGAACCACCGCGTGGTACGCTGTGGTTGAAAGGAAGGGTGAATAAAGACGGAGAATTTCACGATGATGATATCAGAACAGTGGGACAAAAAATTTTAAGTTTGACTCATTTTATGATTATGTTTATTGTTAGTTATAAGTTAATACTGATAGTGTATTAGTTAAAACTGATAGTGTATTAGTTAAAACTGTTAGTTATTAATTAATTCTGTTAGTTATAAGTTAATACTGTTATTTATAATTTGATACTGGTAGAATTAAATAACCTATTTCCCATATTGTGTGTGCAAAAAGAGACGGAGGAGAAGATCAAACAAGGAACCTTGAAGCTTGATCATGGCACTGATGCCATGATATTTGTATTAGGTAAGGAAAAGGGAGGATATGCGAGAGGAGTGGGAGGTGGAGTAACCTACAAGAGGTATTTTGATCTGCCTCGAATCAGACAAGCATCTGATGAAAGAGTGGTGTTACTTCAAAGTGAACTTGATGATGAGAGGCGCCAACCTCAAGAAAAAGAGGCGGTAATACAGGATTTGATGAAACAATTGGCTGCACAAAGGGGGCAGTTGCAGTCAACTTCAACTCCATTGACAGAAACGGAAGTAAGACATAAGAAAGTAACATTCCATCTTTTTTTTACCCTTTTAAATACTGCTGCAGTCTTCTTAAACAATTTATATTTCAGGTGTCTCCGGTGAACATTAATCTTTTAAATAGCAGTGCTGATGAGGATGCCGGAACACATGTTGCTGGACGTGAGAAAGTTGCGAGCATTGAGAAGTCTAATGGACTTGCAACTTTGGAAAAGGAAATTCAAATAAGTGTAAGTAATAAATCACCCCCCCCGGGATTTTTGAATTCTACATACATTATTTATTTACCGTGTATTATACATATAGGAAACTGTTAAATCTATCGCATCTAAGAAATCGACTAGATCAAAACAAAAGGATTTTTCACGTCAACTTTCTGGATCACAAGAACAGGAGTCTCCATTAACAGTACTACCACAAGTATGTATTTAAACATTTTCATATGTTCTTTAGTTTAATTAATTACTGATACATATATACATGCAACAAATTATCTTTTTAGGTAATTAAGTGCAGACTATGGCACTTAAAGAAATCAACTATTATTGTGGAGGGTACCGTGTACAAAACTGATGGAAAACAAATGCTTCATAACAAACCACTCCCAAAGGATTGCTACAGAGTGTCTATTGAAAAATCTTTAGTGGATGCAGCGTGCATACCGGATGTAGGAAGTAACGGTCTCAAAACAATTAAGGATGCAGTAGGTGGTTTTTATGCATGGCCAAAGGATCAAGTGGTTTTTGATGAAAAGGTACATAGATGCATGTGTTTTATAAACCTACATATATCATTCTTCATATTTAATTCAGTGTTTGATACCCAGGCTTTTGTTTCCTAGAGGTAACACCACCAAGTACCATAAAATTGATTGGTGAGAACAGAACTGCACCTAAATTACATACGAAGCGCTACGTCTCTAGTCATACCATGCAAAAGGAAGCTAAGAAGATCAAGAGTCAGAAGTCGTTAAATTATTGAGAATTTTATTATGTACGACATTACAATTTTATATACATTCCAATTTTATTGTATTTGAATATATTTTGAATATATTTTTATATATTAGAATTTGTTTTGATATATATTGATTTCTTATATGTGACTAAAAGATTCATATAGTCACAATTATTAACACTTTTTGGTCACAGTTTGCTTAATTCGATGCGTGACTAAATGTTAGAAAGCGCCACACAAACATAAAATTAATGTGGCCATTGGATGAGCATTAATCACACAAAACACACATTTCTTCACTTAAAACACCATATGGTCACACTTATTAACACTTTTGGCCACTTTATGCTTAATTTGTATGTGACTAAATACCCAAAAGAAACATGCTTTGTGTGACTAAATGTTAGAAAAGGCCACACAAACATAAAATTCATGTGGCCATTGGATGATCAATAGTCACACAAAACACACATTTCTTCACTTAAAACACCATATGGTCACACTTATTAACACTTTTAGCCACTTTATGGTTAATTGCATGTGACTAAATACCCAAAAGAAACATGCTTTGCGTGACTAAATGTTAGAAAAGGCCACACAAACATAAAATTCATGTGACCATTGGATGAGCAATAGTCACACAAAACACACATTTCTTCACTTAAAACACCATATGGTTACACTTATTAACACTTTTGGCCACTTTATGATTAATTGGAGGTGACTAAATACCCAAAAGAAACGTGCTTTGTGTGACTAAATGTTAGAAAAGGCCACACAAACATAAAATTCATGTGGCCATTGGATGATCAATAGTCACACAAAACACACATTTCTTCACTTGAAACACCATATGGCCACACTTATTAACACTTTTGGCCACTTTATGCTTAATTTGTATGTGACTAAATACCCAAAAGAAACATGCTTTGTGTGACTAAATGTTAGAAAAGGCCACACAAACATAAAATTCATGTGGCCATTGGATGATCAATAGTCACACAAAACACACATTTCTTCACTTAAAACACCATATGGTCACACTTATTAACACTTTTAGCCACTTTATGGTTAATTGCATGTGACTAAATACCCAAAAGAAACATGCTTTGCGTGACTAAATGTTAGAAAAGGCCACAAAAACATAAAATTCATGTGACCATTGGATGAGCAATAGTCACACAAAACACACATTTCTTCACTTAAAACACCATATGGTCACACTTATTAACACTTTTGGCCACTTTATGATTAATTGGATGTGACTAAATACCCAAAAGAAACGTGCTTTGTGTGACTAAATGTTAGAAAAGGCCACACAAACATAAAATTCATGTGGCCATTGGATGATCAATAGTCACAAAAAACACACATTTCTTCACTTGAAACACCATATGGTCACACTTATTAACACTTTTGGACACTTTATGATTAATTGAACGTGACTAAATACCCAAAAGAAACATGCTTTGTGTGACTAAATGTTAGAAAAGGCCACACAAACATAAAATTCAAGTGGCCATTGGATGATCAATAGTCACACAAAACACACATTTCTTCACTTAAAACACCATATGGTCACACTTATTAACACTTTTAGCCACTTTATGGTTAATTGTATGTGACTAAATACCCAAAACAAACATGATTTGTGTGACTAAATGTTAGAAAAGGCCTCACAAACATAAAATTCATGTGGCCATTGGATGATCAATACTCACACAAAAGACACCTTTCTTCACTTGAAACACCATATGGTCACACTTATTAACACTTTTAGCCACTTTATGATTAATTGTATGTGACTAAATACCCAAAACAAACATGCTTTGTGTGACTAAATGTTAGAAAAGGCCACACAAACATAAAATTCAAGTGGCCATTAGATGATGAATAGTCACACAAAAGACATATTTCTTCACCTTAAACAACATATGGTCACACTTATTAACACTTTTTGCCACTTTATGCTTAATTGTATGTGACTAAATACCCAAAACAAACATGCTTTGTGTGACTATACAGTGTTTATGGTCACTAATACGGATTAATCCAACAAAATTTGTACCTAATTAGTCACACATGTTACGGTTTTGGTTACTCTTTTGCAATAGAGACTAAAAAAAAGTCAAACACGTGACCATAGGGTACCTATGGTCGCGCGACCTTTAGTCACACACGGCCGAAAAAACATGTGTGACTATATGTATATCGTCACACATATTCGGTGTGGCCAAATCCACTTTTTGTTCTAGTGCTTCACATCAAGTCGCTCAATCATTACCACCATCTTTTCTAAACCATGACAAGGATTGCTACCATTGTCAATATGTTGAAGGGCTGATACATGAACTACGTGAGGAGCAACGTTTCATATTTTATCACCTCCTAGAACGTTTCGATGAGGTCAACAAACCCAAACAACCATGAGCCTAAGGATCAAAATGGTGTCCTAGTCTCAAACTTGAGTGAGATCGTTTAGGAATCCCATCTTATGTTTAGTCATCCTCTTGAAGATTGGACAAAATCAACAAGTCTACTCATCCTTAGACTCAAGCACATTGTTTCTCTTTAAGTTTTGGTCACTTATTAGTATTAGTAGGATATGCATTACATCGCTAAATCATTCTCTTAGTTTTTAGAGATATGTTGATCATATCTTATGTTTTATTGAATGATAGTTAATATGCCTTATTGCTTTGAGTATATGTTTGTTACTTGAATATTTATCTCATTTTGATGTTAACATTATTTGTTACATCACCATTGCTGAATTCTGTCATCAGATAGATGGATCCCTGAGATTTGCCTAGACAGATCCTTCCAAGAATGGAACCATGGGATCCGTGCAACAGAAGACCAAATTTCTACTAACTCGAGTCTTATTTTCATGAAATTATGCACTATAAACTTGTTTTCTAACCTTTGTTTTGTAGATTTTCAAAATACACATGAAGACTTTGACACCCTAAGCTAGGGGAGCTTTGTGTCAAACCTTACATTCCAAAACCATTTGCAATATAATCCTCATATGGATGACATTTCTTTACGTCCCCTTACAAAGTTGCAATCATCTAGGGGGAGCATTATCGTCACTAAGACGAAACCATTTGCAAACATAGTTGCAATGCATTACCTTAGTAGTTTTTATTTACTTGACGCCCTTGCAAAGGGATGCACTCATCAAGGGGGAGTTAAGAAGAGAACTCTACCCGTCACTTGCTCTCTATACTTATTTTTTTCTTTTACATGTTTTTCTTAAAACATTGTGTTAGTTTCTTTTCGACGCTCTTTTTGTTTCGACAAAAAGGGAGAGAAGAGAGTAAAAACTCCAATTCGAACTTTTACGAATTTTAGTTTTTCCTTAAAATAATTTTATGTTTTGTCATCAATAAAAAGGGGGAGATTGTTAATAAAAATAAGCCGTAAAAACATTTATTTATATTTTACGATCTTCTAATATTTTGTCGATAACAAACGTAAAATTATTTTAACGAAACAAATAAAATACGTAAATGGTTTAAGCCAATAGTTTTCTAACACACTTACGTTTTCACATAAAACACTACAGCAAGTATAAGTGATTTTATGATTTAGTAATACATATGTACAGCAACTAGTGTTTACATATTGGGCAAATATATACATAACTAGTATGTATTATAATCGGTAATACAATTGGGTAGAAACTTAAGTATTTGACCCATTGACCAAATACATTGAATGTAGTTGGGTACAACCCAAAGTTCATGACCCATACCCATGGAGCTTGACCCATAAATCATTGCATGACATCATGCTTATGTCATATATGGATAATATCCATGACCCATGGTATTAATCCATGACCCATAGTCTTAATCCATGAACCATGGACTAGATGCATTGCATCTTATAGATACTTTGTATCTACTTGGATACCCATGATCCATAACCCATGACCCATGACCCAAAACCCATGGGAAAAAGGGAGCGTCCCACGGATCCCCAGTAATACACTGGACGGATCCCTCAAGTGAGGGATCCGTGGGATCCGTGGAACAGTAGATGTTTTTATTCTATAAATAGTGAGCCATTTCTTCCTTTTGGGTTACCACTCCCACACATACTTTCCTCAAGTATTGTAACCTTCTAACCACATATCCTAAGGATCTCTTCTATGTAGTTTGTCTTTTGCTTTTGTGTGACTCTCTAGGTTCCTCTTAAAGGAGAGAACACCACTTCTTGAAGTCAAGCAAGCTCAAGTCCATGAGTTGCCATGCTTCGTCATCATCAAGACTACTGAGGTTCTCTTGATTGATACTTCTTTCTTCCTCCATAGAAGTGTTGTGTCCAAGGCATTAGTGAAGGATGCCAAAAGAGTCAATAAGAAAGCATTAGTGAAAGGTGCTTAACGTCCATGTCAAAAGCATTAATGAATAATGCTAAAAGAGTCAAGACGAAGGCATTAGTGAAAGGTACTAAGCGTTCGTGTCAAGGGCATTAGTGAAAGATGCCTAGGAGTCAAATCAAGTGGCATTAGTGAAGGATGCCAAGGTCGTATAATTGAGGAGGTGCATCGTTATACATATAGTAATAGTTTGTTTCCAAGGATATTGATATCCTTGATGGTGTTGTAATAAGGAGTGGGTCTCCTATGGGCTTAGGTTTTGTGTAGTGTTGGGTAGTAGTTCCTCCATTGTAATGGAACTTGGTACTTAGCCTAGTACCGGATAAAGGGTAGGCGACGTTGTGGTAGGTGTGGTTCTCCTTTGTGAAAGAACTCGGTGGTTAGCCCAGTACCGGAAAAAGAGTAGCCGACGTTGTGAAGGCTTCTCCGCCATAAGGAGTTGGTGTCGTATAGTGATTACGAACTCTCGAGTATATGACTCGGGGAGTGGAGTAGGGCAAGTAAGGTGTCCTTGTAGCCGAACCACTATAAATACTCGTGTCGTGGTTATGTGCTTCTTACTCTTTATCTTTCATTACACTTTTATATATCTATCTATCAATGTCCAACATACACATCTAAATAGATTGACATAAGTCGATCTAAATATTTTAAAACATAGTTTTAATTGCTAAAACTATTAAACCCCTCCTTCTAGTTTTCCACAATTATGACTTTTTTGTTGCCTTTTGAGAGAACTTCAATTTGTGTTGTTGTTGGTATAAGCATGTGGGGAATCAGCACGATTATCTCCCAAGAGCATCCATAAGAAGAAAACATAAGATTGGGTTAGTGAAAACACCAATCGATCACTGTGGTTTTTTCTTAAAGAATTGACCACTGCGATTGTTCTTCTGATGAATGTCTTGATTCCATTTACCTTGGTCGGGCGAATCAGCCATCCAAATCCCATAAGGGACAGTTGGCATTAGATTGAACTAGTTCAAGTAATGACCCACATCTTCGAGACTCGATTCTTGAAAGGAATCTCCTTAACGGCATTTCCACCACTTACAAGTTCGAACTTCAAGCGTGTTATTAGCATAGTGTGAAAACGTATCTCTCATTCTAGCTAAGGTTGTTCCTGAACTGGAGTCCCTCAAGTAGGATAACACAATGTACCGAAGTACACCTACAGTTCAGGTGAGTCACTGAGGTACACCGAAGCATCACCCCATGACTGTAGACCGTTTGAGACAACACTAAGCGTAACCCACAAGGAGTTACCAAAGTGACCTGCTGTCAGGGCTATTTGATGTTGACCCTGGCAGGAGTTTCCATTCAATCACTGAGGATCACAGTTGTGACCCCCTTATAAATGTTCTCGACAAATTGCTAAGATCTGTGTAAGACTTTAGAATTGTATCATTCGCGTCCTTAATGTTGAACGACAAGTGATGAAATGTCAAGTGTTCCTAAAAGATCTTTTGATGAATCTCGTGGCTCTAGACTCAATAGTGCGCCTTGGTTTTCCTGAGCGGAGACTAGGGAGAGGGTCTCCTTCTTCAATACCAACAATCTCTAAGAGAAAGCCGATAATTTACGTAGGGTTCCGTGTGAGAATAAACAAGCTTCTGTTGAGAGAAACTTGAGTGGCTAAAAAGGTTTAGTGCATGCGTCACTTGGTCCATGACGACTTTAATCTTCAATACCGGTGTCATCTAGTGACAACCAGTAGCATATGTATTGAACCCGGTGTTTGCCCTAAGTTGAATAATTTGGAGGGATGTTTCTTTTCACCCTTTTCTTTACTTTTCTTTTTAATTCTTCAACTCCTTGTTTCTTCGATTCTCATTTTCTCCTTTTTATTATCATACCTAAGGACTTCTAAATAGTAACTATTGGTGGTGTCCTTGGGTAGATACCTCCGGCTCTGGCAGATCATAGGACGTTTATTCCTAAACTTAGTCATCTTATAACTACTTGACTATCCTATGTTGCCATAAAACCATTTTCTCGAAAATCTCTCAAAGTGTTTATGAATTAAAGCATGTTTGTCACACTTCGAGAGTTTTGCATTTTCAGAACTACTCCCCCTCCACACGTGCTTAAGTATTTTGACAGAAATCTGCACGGTGAGGGAAGAGCTCACACTTTTTTAATTAATCGACTCAAGATAGACAATTCCCCATGAGACACGGTTACGTTGTATAGTTAAAGAGTTGCATTGTCAGGTTTTAGGTGACAACTAGCTCTAATAACTTTCTTGAAGGTGTTGATAAACCTTGAAAATGTTGTCAAACCCATCAAAGTTCATGTCTATCAAGAGTTTCTCGAAGAGGTACAATCTAAACGGATAAGTCTTGGAAGAAAATCTTTTCGATGTATGGCAGTTTAGATCTCGTCAAATCATGGGTTAAGTCTTTGCCACGAAGATTCAATCATATTTACAACATATTTGTATCACAATTTTTATCCCCCTCAAAAATGGCATATATGTGTTATTTTTGATGAAATTTTTGATATCGAATATGACCATTTCGAGCTTTGTGGGAAGATTTCCACGAAGAACGTTTTGTGAACAAATATTTTTAGCAAATACTCCCCCTCAACAAGTAATATTAACTTTTGAGATTTTGAAAACATAAGGGGAAGTACTTGTTCTTTTGAGCAAAACTTTGAAAAGTGAAAGGTTTGATAAGTTTTACTCAAAACTAAGAAGCTTTCGCTCCTTTTATAGGATTGTGGCACTGATGCATACCACAAGGTCCTTTCATTACAAGTACGGGTTGTGCACTGTTATATGTGCACAAGCCATTGTCAATATACAAATCATGTAATCCAAATGCCAATCAAGAAATAGTTTAAAGAGTACCAGACAATCCTTCAATAAGACCAGGAGTTTTCTCTTGACATTGATAACCCGTAAGCGAGAAACTCTCTCTTCCACCCACAAAGCTCTTTAGCCTCTGCATCTAATCCCGATGAAATAATCTTTCATCTATCCTTGTGATTATCTTCTTAGCATCCCTCCTTTCCTTAGAGTTCCACCACTTCTTTGACCCAATTCCTTGCTGCATGTCCTTCAACCGATACGCTAAACCATCACGAAGTAACTTCAACGTGTGATCGCAAAACTTGTGAACCTCGTTGTACGCCATGAAGCAGTTGTGGTGAAGTTCACTGCGGTAAACAGCTCCAAACTTTGGTTTCTTCAAAATGGTGTACTGAGATAGTTGGTTTATATCGAGAAAGTGTAGCAACGGTTTTGTGAGATTGACTTGTTTCTGGTAAGATTCCACATCAAGTTGAAGATCTTCAATACGTTCCTAGATCACTCTGCATCGAATGAATATCATCAATGATGTGATGTACTGGAGCTGAATGTTGGTGGAGAATTGTCTCATCCGACCTTGTACCTTAGCAAGGTACATGTCTTCGATGTCGTTGAGCGACAACCTCGGAAAATCAGCTTCAGTAAAGTCATATTCTTGCTCGTCCTGGCATTTGACTTTGATCTCCTTTAGGAATCAGTAATCCCACTTTGTAGCTAGAGAGACATTGATTATCACAACGATCCTTTGATCACTAAACACCTCTTTGTTTGACTTTTGAACTTGGCAGCTTCTGTAGTATAGTCTTCTCCTTTCTGGTCAATGGTGAATGCCAAACTGAGCATCAGGATCATAATCCGCCACGTTGTCAAAGAAGTATTGGTAGGGAATCTTGGGTTGTGCTGGTCGACCAATGGTTGGTAGTGGTTTGGTCCAGTCTGTGTAATATGGAGTCTTATCTTGTCTTGTTAAGTCAATGTTCGATTCGGGGTTGAGCTAATCAATGTTGTTAGACATAGCTCGTGCGATGTTGTCGAGATGGTATTCGAATTTAATGGCACTGTCGGAGCTGTCTTTAGTAGTTGAAAAGCATCATTTTTGATCTGGCGTAGCTCCCCTTTCGTCATCTTCTTAACCTTGAACTTATCCTGGATAATTTTAACATGCTCCATAGTATGACCATCTACCGGTTCTTGGCCTTCCGGTAATCGAGGTGTATCATCAACAAACTTGCTGAACCCTTCAAATTCATAGATTTCATCTTCATCTAACTAGGAGACGACAAAGCTGGATATCGTCTTCTTTGGTTTGGATGATGGTCCTGGTTTTTGCTTAGTTGATGTTGTAGATGAGGGCTATTATTGAGGCTCGGGAATTTTTTCGCCATCACCACCGGTGTATTCAAAGTGATCACCAGTTTTCTCCAACGATGGTGGTGACTTAAACTCCTGAGGTTTATCAGATGTTGAAGTCTTTTGAGATGCTTGGGTAGTGGAGGTGGTCTTTGGTGGTGGTGGAGGCATAGATGAGGACTCGCCTATTTTCTTTTGACGTTTAGCCTTTGGATCCTTGTCCGCATCATCATCGTCTGTTGGTCGCTTTTCCTGACCAGCTGCTTCCTTGCCTGTTGTCTTCAGTTGATATGTAAGCAATGCCTCAAAGAGTTTTGGTTCATCAGATGTGAAAGTTGGAGATCGCGGAGACATCTGTATTATCAGCTGAGAAATCAGGTCAGCTTTGGTGATATTAGGAGGCAGAATTGGTCGGGTTTGCATAACCACCGGTGTTGTTGTAATTGTTTTCCTGACCATAGTCTTCAGATATGGGTAAAGTTGTTTTGCAAACATTTCTTTCGTTACTCCAGGGACAGTTTTGGGAAGGAACTGATGAGTATAATCCCGAATTTACTCATCCATTTCTACTTTTATGTCTCTGTTGAGGAATAACTTGATCTATTCTCTTTCCTCCATGAAATTGTTCATCTCATTACCAAGTAATTTGATCCTATCAGCAAGCTGATTCAACTTTTTGTCAATTGCGTTACATCTTCTTGCTTGCTTGACAGCCTTTTGGATCTTGGTCTTGGCATGATATGCCCATGTATCAATGGGTTTCTTGATTGACCTGGATGATGATCTGGTGGTTCTTTCTTTAGATGGCGGTGGTGAGGAGTGAGATGATGATTTAGCTGTGGATGGGTCTTGAGGTGGCTCTGAAGATTGTTCCGGATTGTGTTCAGGGTTATCTTGAAGATAGTTATCAGCTTCCTCTTGAGCTCGTGCCTTTTCCTCATCCTTTTCCCTAGCCGCTTTCTCCACATCTTTATCTATGATCTTCTCAGTCTTTTCCTGTTCTTCTTCCTCAAAGTCGAACGAAACTTCATACTCTTGCTGCTGCTGCTCTGTAGATTCCTTAGTGGTGGCACCAGTTCCCTTATCGGGTTGATTAACCGCATCAAGAACTGGTGTGATGAGAGCTCTAACACTGGAACCTCCAGGGCCTCTAGTTTGCTGAAGGTTGATTTCCTTAGCAACATGCTCTAACCTCAGCTACTTAAGCGTTTTGTGGAATTGTTGTTCATCCTTTGGTTATGTATCTTCATCAGAACTTTGTTCTTCTTCTTCAGCCATTGGTGTCTTCCCTTTGTCTGATTTTGGACTAGGTGGTTTGTCTTCTGACCTCGGTGAGGTTGTATCATCTGTAGCTGTTTCAGAATAGTAAACCACCTTTTCAAACTTAGTAGCTTCAGAGTCGTCATCCTCTGGATTCGGTTCTGGTTTAGGATTAGGATGAGCGACCTGAGATAGGATTCTTTTCTTGAAGCTTGGATGCCTCTTTGGACACTTATGAGCGCTCCCAGTGCTTCCAGTACTACCAGTGCTTCCTTACCTTCTTGTCTTCTTGGTAGGAATAGCTGAAGTCTTCTCATCCATAAAACCGACTTTACCTGCACTCACTGCTTCTTGATATCGTAGATACGACGGAAGACTCTTGATTGTGTCAGTGAGAAGGCAGTCCAGTAACACTGCACCTTGCTTCTTTGTTGATGAGTCCTTAAAGCTGACAACATTTAATGTATGCTCATATAACACAGAATGATTCTTGGGGTCGTTTATTCTCATGGGGATGTCCCAGATTTGCCCAAGAATATTCTGAATCAACAACTTCGTATATCTGATAAAGGGAACCTTTTGTGGAAAACTAGAAAGGGGGGTTGAATAGTTTTACCAATTAAAACTTCCTTTTAAACTATTTAGATCGACTTATGTCAATCTATTTGGTTGTGTGTGTTGGATGTTGATAAACAAGCATATAAAGATATGTAATGAAAAGATAAGAGTAAGAAGCACAAAACCACAACGCGAGTATTTATAGTGGTTCGGCTACAAGGACACCTTCCTTGCCCTACTCCACTCCCCGAGTCACCTACTCGAGAGTTTGTAATCACTACACCAATCTCCTTATGGCGGAGAAGCCTTCACAACGTCGCTTAATCTTTTTCCGGTACAAAGATAAATACCGAGTTCTTTCACACCAAGGCGAACCACACCTAACACAACGTCGCCTACCCTTTATACGGTGCTAGGCTAATCACCGAGTTCTTTCACACCTTAGGTGAACTACACCTTCACAACGTCGCCTACCCTTTATTAGGTACTAGGCTAAGTACCTAGTTCCATTGCAATGGAGGAACTACTACCACACTACACCAACGACTAATAACAAAGGAGATCTACTCCTTTACAACATCATCAAGGACATCAATATCCTTGGATCTAATGCTAGTCTATCTAGTACATCGAAACACACCATATCGAATGTACATCTAAGGCACCTTTCACTAATGCCTTTGATTAGATCTACAAGACACCTTTCACTAATGTCTTGTGTCTTCACTTCTAAGCACCTTTCACTAATGCTTCTTGTCTTGACTTCTAAACACCTACCACAAGTGCTTATCCTATAGACGATAGATACCCTTCACTAATATCTTCGTCTTGACACTTGAGACATCTTTCACTAATGTCTTTAACACTACGCTTCTTTGAAGAAAGAAATGGATCATCAACAAGAGGACTTCAATAGCCTTGATGATGAGGAAGCTTGGCAACTCATGGACTTGAGCTTGCTCGACTTCAAAGGTGGTGATCCTTCCTTTAAAAGGAACCTAAAAGATCACACAAAAACAAAACTACAAACATAGATCTCTTGGATCTATGGTTAGTGAGATTTAACTCAGGGGAGAAAGTATGTTGGAGAGGGGTGAGATATAATGAAGAAATGGCTCACTATTTATAGAGGAAAAACCTACTGTTTCCCCGGATCCCACGGATCCCTTCCACTTGGGATCCGGCTGGCACAAAGCTAGGGATCCGTGGTCCGCTCCTCTTTGCCCATGGGTATTTTGGGTTATGGGTCATGGGTCATGGGTTATGGGTTGATCCATGGTTTTCAATCTAGATACAATGTACCTTAAGGATACATTGAACTTGTGTAAGTGGTATATATAAAACCATAGGTTATGGGTCAAAAACCATTTGCTAGTTTTTATCTATTTAGTATATACTTGCTTTTACCCATTTTAGTATATACTTGTTTTTACCCATTTTAGTGTACTTAATATAAGTATGTATTAACCCAATATGTAAACACAAGTTGTTGTACATATGTATCTAACTCATAGAGTTACTTAAACTTGTTAAGCCAATATGTAAACACTAGTTGTTGTACATGTGTATCTAAAATATAAAATCACTTAATCTTGTTATAGTGTTTTATGTGAAAAGTAAGTGTGTTATAAAACTATTAGTTCAAACCATTTACGTATTTTATTTGTTTCGTTAATATGATTTTACTTTTGTTATCGACAAAACATTAGAAGATCGTAAAATATAAATAAACGTTTTTACGGCTTATTTGTATTAACAATCTCCCCCTTTTTGTTGATGACAAAACATAACATTATTTTAAGGAAAAGCTAAAATTCGTAAAATTTTGAATTTGTAGTTTTCAGTTTCTTCTCCCCCTTTTTGTCGAAACAAAAAGTGTTTGAAAGAGAGCAACACATCGTTTTTAAGAAAAACATGTGAAAGGAAAAAAATAGAGAGCAAGTAACGGGAAAGGATCTCGTCGTTACTCCCCCTTGACGAGTCCACCCCTAAGTAAGGGCGTCAAGAAACTAATTCTAATCTAGTTCATTTGCAACTAACTTATGCAAAGGATTACGTCTATGTGACGGGTGTGCTCCCCCTAGATGATTGCAATATTTGCAATGGGAAGTCATGAAATTAAATACAAATGTTGCAAGTAATTTTGCAACGTGTTGTTTTGACACCAAGCTCCCCTAGCTTTAGGATGTCAAATACTTTATGTGTTAATTGAAAAACTGCAAAACAAGGGTTAGAAAACAAGTATAATTCACAATTTCTGGCAAATGTGATAAAGAAAAATATTCTGACTTCACGGATCCCACGGTTCCCTTTTAGTAGGGATCCGTCTAGGCAATACTGAGTGTTGGGATATGAAAGTGCTGAAGATATCAAAGTACTGAAGATATGAAAGTACTGTAAGCTACAAAGTACTGGAAGAAGTCAAAGAGTCAAAGTACTGCTAAAGACATAGTCAAAGTACTGCAAGATGAAGTCAAAGTACTGCTAGAACAAAAGAACTGTTATATTCGTTTATGGAAAGTATTGTATTCCATGTTTAGATTACTTGTCGTACAAGGTTATCAATTGTAAACGGACTAGGATATCCTTGAGCCTATAAAAGGACTCCTAGATTGGCATTAGAGGTACGATTTCAGAAAAAGAGTTTTAGAGTTTACGAATTAGTGTTTTAGAGAAAAGTTCGATTATCTTAGAGTTGTATTAGAGTATCTGCATAATAAGCAGATTTAGAGTTTATAATAAAGTTATTCTTCTTAGCTTTGTTAAGTAAATTCCGCGTACTTGATAAAGATTGCTCAGTGTTTCTTTGTTAATAACTTAGGATTTATCCGAGGTTATTAAACCTTAACAAGCTAGTTAAGTTAGTTTGATTAAAGTATATCGATCCAACAAGTGGTATCAGAGCTTGTGTGGAAACTCTGACTAGGAAGAAACCCTACTTCAACTATATTCAAGATGTCGACTGAAGCTGTTCCACCACCCTCAATCACCTCACTCAGAATTCCAATAATCAAGAAAGGAGAATATGATCTCTGGTGCATGAAGATGAGGCAGTATATTGCCATTACAGACCATGCTCTATGGAATGTTATTGTGAATGGGAATGAAGTTGTTTCAGATCCCATTGTTGTTCCTGGACAACCTACAGCATCAAAGGCAGTCTTACCAGCAGCAACCCTAAGGAATCAAGAGAAGGCTCTAAACATTCTCTTATCTGCCATTCCAGATGGACATCTTCTCAAGTTTCATGATGCTAAAGATGCTAAGCAGCTCTGGGCTGCTCTCAAGACCAGATTTGGAGGGAATGAAGCCTCTAAGAAGATGCACAGAAATTTGCTGAAGCAACAGTTTGAAACTTTCACAGTAGGAGAAAGAGAGAGTCTTAATGCTGCATATGATAGGTTTCAGAATCTCCTCAACATGTTGGAGTTATACAAGGCAGAAGTATCAGTTGAGGATGCTAATTTGAAGTTTCTAAGGAGTTTTCCATCTACATAGCATGTGATTGCTACTATGATCAGAGGACAACAAGGATTGGATGTTATGGACTTTGATGATCTCTATCATCAACTGAAGGTGTATGAACATGAGATGAGTGGTCAACCCAATTCCAAATCTCACAGTATTGCTTTTCTATCATCTGAAAAGAAGAGCAGTACTTCCAAAAGTACTGCTTCTCCTCAAAGTATTGTTTCTCAAAGTACTGCTGTTTACAATCCCCCATCATATGCTCAGCAGACCTCACCATCTACCACTTTGCACTCAGATGAAGTTGTGTGCTCCTTCTTTGCACAACAAGCAAGCTTACCTGTCACTTTTGAAGAGGATCTAGCACAGATTGAAGAAGATGCACTTGAAGAAATTGATATCAGGTGGCAAGTTGCTATGATCACTGCAAGGATCAAAAAGTACATGAAGAAGACAGGCAAAAGTATTGATTTCAAACCAAAACAAGGAATAACTTTTGACAAATCTAAAATTGAAGGCTTCAATTGTCAAAAGACTGGTCACTTTGCAAGGGAGTGCAGGTTTGCTAAGTATCAAGCAAACAGAACATCTGTGAAGCCTAAACTTGAGCTCAAAGAAATACCAATCACTGAAATAAAGGATTTGGTTGCTCAAGAGAAGTTATCAGAAGTTGACTGGAGTGAAGAATTTGATGATGAACCGGTGACTTACTGTATGGTAGCAGTGGAAGATGCAGTTGAAGACACAGTGGAAGCATTGGACTGGAGCACTGCTTTTGATGAAGAATCTGAACATGCTGCTTTGGAATCTGATGATGGCTTTGGAGGATTTGATTGGAGCAAAGAAAGTGAAGATGATCATGTTCTTCTTGCTATGGTGGCTACTTCACCAACTCAGTCACCTATCTCTGAGGTATGCTCAAACTGTTATGACTTTTATCAAAAATTACTTAACAGTTATGTGATTGAAAGAGATAATTGTATTAGGGCTAGGTCTGAGGTAGCAGGTTATCAAATTACTTTAGAGTCTATGGAAGCTAAAATCATCTCACATGAAAATAATGAAATGGCTTGGGCTGAAAAGTATGAACAACAGGATTACCAGTTAAAACTTAGTGAATGGAAACTAAACTGTAAAATTGCTGAAATTGAGACATTAACTAAGGAAAGAGATGATTTGTTAGCTAAGTTTGCTGCTTGGGGAGAGTCTGGCTTGTCCCATGTTGCTTATGTTGAAAAACAGAGAAGGGCTTACATTAGAACAGGCTTAGGATTTGGAATGGACTTTAGTAACATAGATGAAAACCAACCTAGTGATCAGGATGATGGTGTTTTTGAGGACATAACCACTAGTGATGATGAGCTCATTAACTATGTAGATTCATCTAGTAATGAGGGCTCAGTAAGTGAACCACCTCCTGAATATAAGAAAGACAATGGTTATCATGCTGTTCCTCATCCCATTAGTCATCAACCCTCTAGGCCTGATGTTTCTCGTTATGGAGTAGACAGTCTAGAGTTTAGGAAGAAGCTTGTTGCTCAATCTAGGTCTGAGAAACCCAAAGAAACTGTTGAAAATAATGTTCAAAATCAAGCAGTACCTTTAAACCAAAGTACTGCTCAACAAGCAGTACCTACTGCAAAACCTTTTCAAAACAGTACTGCTAAACCTTTTTGGGATAATTTTGCTCAAAACAGATTTTATCAGTCATCAAGAAGGCAAAATAATTTTGGGCATAGACATAGAAGAAATCACTTTGGTCATATGGGTCAAAAACTGTGTTTTGTGTGTTCTAGTCCTACTCACTTAATCAAAGATTGTGACAAACACTCAGAATATCTAAGCAAGTTTCCAAGGAATAAGTCTACAAATCAGAAACCTAGAGAGCACAAATCAGTTTGGACAAACTCAAATAGGGTTAATCACAGAAACTTCACATCAGATCATAGATACCCACATTAGAGAAGACCTTCAGTATCTCACAGTACTTTCCAAAGTACTGCTCAAAAACAAGGTACTGATAACACTACTTGGAATAGGGATTCTAGGAGATCTCACTATCAACCTAGAAGGTATCACAATTCATATAGGGGATCTAGATCACAGGAACCACCTGTTAAAACTGAATGGGTAAAAAGGGAAAGTACTGCTGAGAGACATACAGTACGTTCAACAAAAAGTGAATCAGATGTTTTTGTGACACAAGAAAATGCTAAAAATCTGGTGAAAGAGATTTATGTTGAAAAACCAGAGAGTTTTGAAAATCCACATGCTAAAAATAATAAGATAATTTTGGATCATCATTTGAAAGATAGTGGGAATTACATACTCAAAAAAATTTAAGTTTGTAACTCCTCAAGGGGAACACAAGTCAATAATGGCTTGGGTTCCTAAAAGTTTCTAACTCTTTTCTTTGTGTGCAGGGCAACCCAGAAGAGGAGCTTAAAGATCATCTTATTGTGGATAGTGGTTGCTCTGGAAGTATGACAGGCGATAAAGAGATCCTGTCTGATTTTAGAAATATTAGTGGAGGAAAAGTTGCATTTGGGAATGATCCCAATGGAGGAAGGATTACTGGGAAAGGAACAATTAAAGCTGGGAGAATCGATTTTGAGAATGTCAGATATGTGAAGGAGCTAAAGTTCAACTTGTTGTCAGTCTCTCAAATTTGTGATAAAAAGCATCATGTGTTATTCACTGACACATAATGTCTCATTCTTTCTTCTGACTTCAAACCTGTTGATGATGACTTGGTAGTACTTAGAGTACCAAGGACAAATGATGTGTATAGTTTAGACATGAAGAGTCTACATTCCTATGGAAGAGTCACATGTTTGGTGGCTAAAGCAACATCTGAAGAGGCACATCAATGGCATAGAAGATTGGGTCATGTTAATTTCAAGAACATCAACAAACTGGTCAAAGGCAATTTAGTTAGAGGTTTACCTTCAAAGACTTACAAGAATGATCAATCATGTTTGGCATGCAAGAAGGGTAAACAACACAAAGCTTCCTGCAAGAAGCTTGAGGAAAGAACTATTAGAGAACCATTGGAGGTGTTACATATGGATTTATTTGGACCTGTCTCTGTGGCAAGTTTAAATAAGAAGAAGTACTGTTTGGTTATTACTGATGATTGTAGTAGATTCAGTTGGGTTTTCTTTTTGGGCTTTAAAGATGATACCTTTGATGCTATTCATACTCTAATTATAGCACTTGAAAACCAATTAAGACTTAAGGTTAGAGGTATTAGATGTGACAATGGAACTGAATTCAAGAACAAACCTATGGATGACTTTTGTGCAAATAAAGGCATAAAAAGGGAGTTTAGTATTGCTAGAACAGCACAGCAAAATGGTGTTGCAGAGAGGAAGAATAGGACCTTGATTGAAGCAGCAAGGACAATGTTAGCAGATTCCCATCTCCCTATTCAATTTTGGGCAGAAGCTATAAGTACTGCATGCTATGTACTTAACAGGGTATCTGTCACCAAACCACAGATAAAGACACCCTATGAATTGCTGATGGGCAATAAACCCAACATTCGTTTTATGAAGCCTTTTGGATGTCCTCTTACTATATTAAACACCATTGATAATCTGGGGAAGTTTGATGGCAAGTCTGAAGAAGGTTACTGATGAGTGTGTGAATACTCATCATTTTTGGTTAATTCTGAACTGCAAAACGTTTAAAAATGCTCATAAATGCATCAAAATACTGAAAATATTCCAAAATTGCATTTTATATGTTTCAGATGTAAAATGTTCAAAATCAGATGAAAAATGAGCTAAGTTTGCAGAATTGGCAGTTTCAGTCCCCCAAGTTTCAAAAGTTGTCAGAAACAGTCCCTGAGCACATAATTTCAAAAGAAAAGTCACCAAAGGTCCTTTTAAAATCATAAGTTGTCAAATTTAGTCATTTGGTGAAAAATATCAAAAGTTTTGAGAAATTACAAGTTTGGTCCTCCAAGTTTGAAAATTGGCAAAAATGGCCCTTGGAAATTTGAAAATGTCAAGATTGGTCCTTATACTTTTAGAGCTTGTCACTTTTAGCCCTTGGAGCAACTTTGATGAATTGGCAGAACTGGTCCCTCTATTTTCAGAAATTGCAACATTAGTCCTTGTCATATTAAACCCTTTACACCCATTTTGACCCTATTAAATACATGTGACCCCTGCCTTTTTCCCCTTGGACCCCCTATCAAATAGCATTTTTGAACCCCTTCATAATATATTAAGCTAGTCAAACACCGGTCAAACCTCTTCTCCTTTCCCCCATTTCCCTCCCCACTGTCTGCTACTCCCATACCCAGCCACCAACACAACCACCCAGCTCACAATCTCCTTTCCATGTCCCCTCCACCTCAACTAACATCCAAGATGCATTAAATGTACCTTCCCCCCCCCTCACTCAACCCCATCTGTCAAACACCAATTTTGGCGCCAAAATCTCATTCAAAGGCCAGGATCAGTTTTAAGCCATCCAATGGCTGAAAACTGATGGGAACTATTCAGAAGAGAGAGAAATGAAGCTTGGATTATAAAAGAGAGAAGAAGGAAGAGTAGAAGAGCAGTCTTTTAGTTTTTAAGTTTTATTAATGTCGTTTTTATCTCAAAGTTTTTAATTAAGTGTAATATCTGTAATCTTTTGTTGTCTTGTATCAAACTCATGTTAAATCATCAATATAATCTATTTTAAGCTTCAGTTTCAAAGTTTATCTCAAAGTCATAATTTTGAGTCCACTATTGAATATTTCAGTTTAAGTTTCAAACATTTAAGCTTCTACAAGCTCAGTTCTCAGTTCTAATAAGCTTCTATCAACTACTTAGAGCTTTTGATAAGCTCACATTTAAGTTTCTAGCAAAATTGGACCTTGGTCAACAAAAGTCAACTGGGAGCAAAAATGGTATGAAAAGGGGCAATGGTTGATTCAGATATGGATTTGGGTTAGTTCAGAGACATTGGGTTGGATAAATTAGGTTAGAGGTTCATGGGTTCATTGTTTCAAGCCATAGTGGCTAAGGACCAACTGTGAGTAATTTTCAAGTTCATTTGCATAATCTTCATTTGCAGTGATAAGTAGTTTAATTTTGTTGAATAAGTTGTAACTAGGTTGGGTAGATTTAGATTGATCATTAATTCAAGTGTGCTCAGTTGTTATCTCATTTAAATTTGCAAAACAGTCATTAAAGGTGTGTTTGGATTTGCTCTTTAATCTGTCTCATAGGCTTATGCAGTGGATAATGGTTGTTGGTTCATGTTTGTTAAGTCCAAATAAACTCATATCTGTCACAATTTTGTGCCTGCAACCCTCAATAGTCAAATCTTCATATTAACTGTCCTAACCATTTCACTGTTGAGATTTTAAAGAAACATAATCTTATTTTGTGTTCAAAAATCATTAAGCTAGATTGCAGTAGTCTTGTTTCATCCATATACATCATATTCAGCTGAGAAATCAAGATCAAACTTCAAAATAGTCAACATTTCACTTTTGTCTTAAAAGTCAAAATTTGGAGAAGTGGTTTTGAGCCATTCTAGAAACAATTTTCATGAGCTCATTTTTGGGCCAAATTACATGAAATTGTAGGTTTAAGAAGTTCAGCTGGTCTATTTTGTTATTACCATTTTTGTATAATTTTGCAATTTTTTTAGAAGCTTCAAAACAGCTTCTCAATTTGGTCCTAATTCCCCTGTACACAGAAACTCAGCTTATGCTGAGTTTTTCTCAGTTTTGTCTAGGGTTGCACAGAGTTCATTAGAGCTTATCCAAGCTTGGTTTTTGGTTTAAACATAGTCACCCAGGTCTAGTGTAGGTTCCAAGTTTTTGTTTTAGATTTCTAGCTTATTTGAGTGCTTATTTTGTGGCTGCAAGTAGAACCTTGAAACTGTTTTTGTGCATTCAATTCAAATAAGCCAAATCTTTGTAGATTGCTAGCCAGAGGTTTAGACTTGTTGTTTTAAGTTACATTTGGGTTATTATAGCATATTAGGACTTCTGTAATCAGTTGGTGGCTTGTTTTGATCATTTGGCTTATTCAAGTGCTTATTTATAAGCCCTTGGCTGAGCAGTTCCATATTCTTACACATAAGCACCTGTTTTTCCATTTTTCCTGGATTCCAAATATAATTTTAGAGTTTTCCTGAAATTTTCAGATTTTTCCAAGTCAGTTTGCTATTTTTCTTGATTTAAATTAGTTTTTAAGCATTTTTAATTAGCATTTAATACAAAAAATTAAGAAAAGGTTCAAAAAAAATAATTTTTCATTTTTCTTAAGTTAAGATAAATATAAAAAGACAAAAAAATATTTTTCTAGATTTTTCTTAGTTAAACTTGTATTTTTAAGTAATTTAAGTAGTTTTAAATAGTTTTTAATTCCTAGAAAATCCAAAAATATTCAGAAAAATATAAAAATAGTTTTGAAAATTCTTTTTTGTCATTTTAGATTTTTCCAAGTCTTAATTTTATATCTCTAGCTTCATTTCCTATTTTCTTGTATTTTAGGTGATTATTTAATAGTTAAAATTAGTTTTTAATTAATAATAATTAATTAAATAGTTATAAAATTAATTTTCTTTTTCTAAATATTTTCTTTTATCATTAGGTTTGTAAAAATATCATTTTCATATTTTTAGGATTAATATTGTGCAAGTTTTACATTTTCTGTTGTACGCTACGTAGTTTTTAATTTCAGTTTTATAAAAACATAAAAACAAAAACATCATTTTGCAAATAGTGATAGCGTTTATTTAATATTTTTTATCTTTTTAATTTCCTTTAATTTGCATTTAAGCCTCTGTAATTTGTTGGCTTTTTCTGTAGTTATAATCATTATCAAATCCCTTTTTCGTTCAAATTTCTCGATCACTATTCGTTGGGTAATCCATTGCATAGCTCGCTGGGACATAACGACCCGGGGAAACACTATACTCCTCAGATCTTCATTGAGTTCGTGTCTGAACCGTTTTAAGTTTGTTACGGTCGGCCATTCACAAGTGGCCGGTTTGAGTGATAAAACTTGACGGTTTGGCACGCATCAGTTACCTATTGGGTTATTGTACTAACAGTAAAGGCTTTAGAGTATACAACAGAGTTACTAAGAAGATTCAAGATTGTCTTAATGTTGAGTTTTTAGAAGATCAAGACAATGAGAAAGGAAAAGGTCCTGATTGGATGTTTGATCTTGAGATTTTATCTCCTTCGATGAATTATGTTCCTGTTAGAGAAGAAAATCAACCTTTGCACACTGACGAAGATATCCAATATGTTGTTCATGATGTTCATATTAGACCTGATGCTGTTCCTGATAAAGATCCTGTAAGTCCAAAACAAAGTACTGTTGTTCCTAAGCAAAGTACTGATTCTCCAAAACAAAGTACTGTTGCACCACAATCCTCATTATTTGCTGAGGATCAATCTATTCAAGAGGAACTTAATCAGATGCTTCTTCAAGATGTTTTAGCACATTCTTACAATGATGAACAAAGGAGAGCTTATGAAGAGGCAAAGAAGAAAAACAAGACTACAGAATACTCTCACAGTACTTTGGACAGTACTTTCGACCAAAGTACTGCTGCACCTGTTTACAGTACTTTAGATGATTTGGATGATCCTACCATGCCTGGGTTAGAAGAAACTGATGATGAGCTTGAAGATGAAGGTTTTTTCACAGATTCCAATGAAGGTGCTGATTATACTAACTTAGATGATACATATGAAGTTCCACAGTCTCCAATCTTACGAATTCATAAGAATCATCCAGCTGATCAAATCATTGGTCCTTCTACTTCTGGAGTTATTACAAGACACAAAGCTAAGGGTCTCTCTAAACCTCACAATGCTTTACTTAGCTTTGTATATAAACAAAACAGGCTGAATCATAAGGACCATCAAACCTGCTTATTTACCTGTTTCATCTCTCAAGAGGAACCCAAGAATATTGCTCAAGCTTTGACTAAAGAAAGCTGGGTTGAAGCTATGCAGGAAGAACTTCTTCAATTTAAACTTCAAGAAGTTTGGGTTTTATGTGATCTTCCAGATGGGAAGAGAGTTATTGGAACCAGATGGGTTTTTAGAGTCAAAAGAGATGAAAGAGGCAATGTTATCAAAAACAAGGCAAGGTTAGTTGCTCAGGGTTATAGACAGGAGGAAGGGGTAGATTATGATGAGGTATTTGCTCCTGTAGCAAGGATTGAAGCAATTAGAAAATTTCTTGCTTTTGCTTCTTATATGGGTTTTCAGGTCTACCAGATGGATGTCAAGAGTGCCTTTTTATATGGTACTATTACAGAAGAGGTGTATGTGAAACAACCTCCAGGTTTTGAAGATCCTAAACATCTAAACAAAGTCTATAAGGTGGTTAAGGCTCTTTATGGTCTTCATCAGGCACCTAGAGCTTGGATGAGAGGCTCTCTACATTCTTACTACAACATGGATACAGGAGGGGAGCTATAGACAAGACTTTGTTTATTGATGAGTGTCTAAATACTCATCATTTTTGTACAATCTAGACTGCAAAAACATCTGAAAACACTCAAAAATGCATCAAAATGATGAAAATATCACAAATCAGTGTTTTATGTGTTTTAAATGCAAAAAAGATCAAAATCAGATGAAAAACGTATCAAGTTTGCAAAATTGGCAGTTTTAGTCCCCCAAGTTTCAAAAGTTGTCAAAAACAGTCCCTGGTAAATCTAAATAAAGGAAAATATCATTTTAAGTCCCTAGGGATTCTTAAGTTGTCAAAATTGGTCTTTGAGATTCAAAATTGCAAAATTACAACTTAGGTCCCTAAACTTTGAAAAATGTCATAAATGGTCCTTGGAAAATTGGAAAATGTCAAGTTTGGTCCTTGTACTTTTGGAGATTGTCACTTTTAGCCCTTGGAACAAATTTGATGAAATGGCAGCAATGGTCCCTTGTTTTTCAGAATTTACACTAATGGTCCTTGATAATTAATACCCTTTAAACTCATTTGGACCCTATCATATGCCAATTGTGACCCTGCCATTCCAAGTGACCCCCTGTCATATGCATTTTGGACCCCTTCCAATATCTAACACCCGGTCAACCAAATAGTCAAACAAATCACCCCCTTGGCGCCACTTTTTCTTCCTTCACCAACTGCTTCTGCAACCACTCTTCCTCCCTCACCTCCACCTCAACATATCACCATCCATGTCCCCTCTACCTCCACCAATATCCAAATATCATTAATTACCTCACCCCTCATCTCACTCAACCAACAACTGCCTAATACCCATTTCCCGCCAAAAATAGTTTCAATGGCCAAGATTACTTTAAGCCATCCAATGGCTGAGAAAATGATGGGAATTAATCAGAAACAAGTGGGAAGAAGTTTGGAATATAAAAAGAGGCAAGAGAAGAGGAGGAAAGGAGGTAGCTAGTTTAAAGTTTTTCCTTTATGTCGTTTTTTTTAAATAAAAGTCTTAGTTTAAGTTCAAATGTTGTAATTTCAGTTGCTTTGTATAACATTCAAGTTAAATCATCATTGTAGGTGCTTTTGAGTATCAATCCAAGCTTTTTATAAAAGTTTCATATTGCATGTTACTGTTGCAAATTTCATTCTCAAATTCTTAGGTTTAATCTTTCAGTAGCTTGTATTTAATCTCAAACAAGCTTGTATAAGCTCATGATAGCTTTGTATAAGCTTACATTCAAGGTTTAAATAATTTTGGTACATGGTCAAAGAAAGTCAATTGTGGGGTGAAATTATGGTTCAAGCAGTTTGGTTATGCTATGTGACAACCCGTACTTTCAGGTCATTTCTCAAAACAATTCATGCTTCACCATTTCATCATTTATCGTAAACTAAGTTTGCGTGTTCCAAATTCGCGTAACCTTATTGGTTTAGCGGCGAATTCATGATCATATCATCACGAACATTTCATATAGACTAAGTTTAGTCTACATTTCATTAGCATCATTTGCATCATGATAGTTCATTCATGATTTTGCATTTCACCTTAAACGCGTAAATTTCATATTAAATAAACGTTATCGCGTAAGTTATTATTTTGAACATTTAATCCGATGCTTCCAAAAATAATCCCGATATATTTTTATACTTACATTTAGTTTATAAAAATAATATTTTGAGTTACCTAGTGTTTTAAATTTATTTTTGTATATAAATCGTTAAATTTATATTATTACGACGCTTTTCTTAAAAACTACACGATAATTATTATATCACTCAAATTTTACAAGAAATGTATTTTTACAATTTTTATGATCTCATTATACTTTACTTTGATCTATTAAAAATTATTTTTACCTAAAACTACCTTAAATACACTAATGTATATACAATCTTACAAGTTATTATTAACTATACATTATACTTACACTTTTTACAATTTCATACAATAAATAAGAGAAAAAAATATATATATATTTTGTAAATACTTCCCCCCCTGGCCGACCAAGGGGGGGTAGTGCATTAAATGTTGGTAACTCTTTTCTTGATTGTATAGATCTATACTTCACTTATTTTCTACACTTCATTCATTCATTCTCATTATTTCAAAGTTAGTAAAAGTTTTTTTTCTTCTCTCTTGTTTCATCCTCCAAACCGGCCATACAAGAAGTGTATGAAGGAATTCATAAAAATTTTCAAGATCAAGTCTAAAACAATCTAGTTACACTCTTATTAAAGGTTTTGAAATAAAAACCTAGGGTGTTTAGGTTTAATCCTTGTCCTTATCACCTCATCAAGTAACTAGTAAGCATATCACTTTCATTTTACATCTTTCATTATCATTTCATATGTATTTCATCATTTTTTTTGAGCAAGCATGCAAGACTTATGGGTATTTATACCATTTTTATATTGTTTTTAAGAGTTTTATATATATAAGTCATCCTATAATTTATCCCTTGTTATATATTGGTCTTGATGATGTTTAGGAACCCATGACACCCTAAGAAGGTGTATGGTAGGATTAGAATAGCTTTGGAGTTGTTTTGAAGGGATTGGAATAGGTTTAGTACGAGAAAAACTCTTTTCGACAAGTATAAATAAGGGTCTGATCTTATTTTGTATTTCTGGAAAATCCGACAGTAGACATGAATTTTTGGCCTAGATAATTAGAAAATATACTTTAAAACGAATCCGTGGCCGCTTGAACGTATTAAAACGGAGTTATAACTAAGAAGTTATGAATTTTTCAAGTTTGACGACGAAATATATATTTTCTGAAAATTTCAGCAAACTGTTTTTGTTTTGTACGAGTCAAAAACGAGTCTTAAGCTTTATAAATTATTTCGACTTATCAAAAATATATTAGTATACTTTGATACGAAGCTAAGGACGTATAATACGTAGAAAACGGATTTGTAACGACTAAAATATACACGTTTTCACAAAATTGCCGTAACTTTATTTTTTAGAAAAAAACTATATTATTTTTAGTTGACAAGTGTTACGGTAAACAAAACGACCATATTGAAGGCTATTTTTAATGTTGACGTAGAACTTTTTGTAACGAGATGTCTTCTAATAAAATCGAGATCACCAAGCATATTTTCCAAAATGACCAACCGTTTGTATAGCGGAGTTGTAATAAATTATTTACGGTTGCTTAAA
This sequence comes from Chrysanthemum seticuspe, assembly GCA_019973895.1. NCBI lineage: Eukaryota > Viridiplantae > Streptophyta > Magnoliopsida > Asterales > Asteraceae > Chrysanthemum > Chrysanthemum seticuspe. The sequence goes on from BPTQ01000009.1 coordinate 154,202,334, forward strand.
CTTTGCCGAAACTCACTTTTTAAACTACATTCGGACAAAATCACCCTACTTAACCTATATTTTTCTTTATGAACGAGACCTCTAGGATAAAAACTTAAATGACAAAACTTCGAGATTTTGATACAAGCTTTCCAAAACCGTTGAGTTCGTTTCCTAAAGTTCAACGTACACCATTTTACAACTAGCTTTTCGAGGCCATTTTTGTCACTTTCATGAAATTTCCAACGACATTATTTTACGACGAAAAGTTAAAATTTCACAATAAATCATTAAGAAACCATTGTAGGATTACATTTTGACGTAAATACTTGCAAAGTAATTTAAGAATGGTCAAGACGTCTAAAGAGTATTTTTCGACGAAGAGTATTATTTTCAAAACTCACAAATGGTATAAATAACATACGAAATGCATGCATAACATTACATCATAACTCATTACGTATCATAACATTCATAATAGGTTAAGGTTAAATGATCACGCTACATTTCAGTGTACTCACTCTTGTCATTGTACCCAATTCTTCAAGTGAGTTTTCATAGCCCCGTCGTACATGTTTATAATTATTTTCAAACCTACGGGGGAGAATACATTGCACAACATTTTTATTACGATACCAAGTATGTTAAATTCATTTACATTGCTTAAGTTACCACATGCCAATTGAAAGTCCCCATTATATTACATGAACCGTTAATCTTAGAAGCGAGGGTGAGTGGATAGATCTATCGAGGGTGACTCCTCCATCCGGGTTGGTGAATCCCAACTAGTCATACGGATGCATTTCATTTAATAACATTATTGAGTTGTCTGGCAAACACTCTGTTGGGGCGTACATCATGAACAGTCTAGTTTCGGTGTCATGGACTTATAGCAATTGTAACATTTTTCTGTGGCATGATTGTCATACATGGTCTATACTTGCGTAGTCGTATAAAACATTTACCTAAACCTATGATTTCTCACCAACATTATTGTTGACCGTTTTAGCAATGTATTTTCAGGTAACTAAGGCATACTCATCATGGCATGGTTAAGGAACCTTTTGAGTCGCGGCGTCGACTTATATCATTGTACATTATGGCACTTTCTTTCAAAACCATCGTTTGGACTTGTAATATATTTATATTTCCGCAAACTTTGTAAACTTTTGGGACCTATGTTGTAACTCTGAACGCTTTTATTAAATATCCAACGATGTGTTTTTAAACGACACTTTAGGTCATTCAATATAACTGTGATTGTGGTGCTATGACAGTCTATCCCCAGGAATTCCATTCCGCTGCAAAACAGGTAAATTGGGGGTGTGACATGCTATGGGTTGATGCAGCTTGGATTAGGGTTGGAAATAGATTAGGTCAGTGCAGGATTTGGTTTGGTTTAGCCTGAGAAACAGTTGGACACATGTGAGTGAGTTTCTCACTTTCAAATTTCAAGCCATTTTGCATTTTATGCTTATACTTGTATCTGTGATCATTGGTAGTTTTAATGTGTTTATCCAGTTGTATTTAGGTCATTCATACTCAGTTTGATCAATGATGTATGATAGTTCAGTGGTTAGCTTCTTTAATTTGCATAACAGTCAATTAAGTAGTGTTTGGATTTGCTGTTTGATCAGTGGTTTAGGGTAGTTCAGTATAAGGTTCTTGTTGTTTCATGCTTGGTAACCTTATGTGAGTTCATATCAGTCTCATCTTGTGCCTGCATTTGCTCCAAAGTCAAAATCACTTTGCATCTGTCTTAAATAGCTTTACTGTTGGGACTTTGCAAGATCCAACTCTTATTTTGTGTTCTAAATACATAGATATAGATTGAATTAGGTTTATCTCATCATAATACATCAATATCTGTCCACAAATTGGATTCAAACTTCAAGTTAGTCAACTTTTCAATATTGTTTAAAAAGTCAAAATGCACAAAACTTGTTTTGGGCCTAGCTAGAGTGAATTTTCTTGGACTCATTTCTGAGTCTATCTTAGTGAAACTTATGGTTTTAAAATCTTCAGTAGGTCTATTTTCTTATCCACATTTTTGTATAATTTTGTGAATTTTTTTTAAGCCTCATACTGGCTTGTCAATTAGAGCTTATATGCCCTGTGCAGGGGACTGATCTGCACAGGTTTTGTGCAGATCTTGTAGCTCTTGCACAGAGCTCATCTGAGCACCTCTAGGTCTAGTTTTTAGTTTTAAGGTTCTTGGCCAGGTCTTCTCCAAGTTCCAATTTTCTGTTTTAAGTCTTAGCTTATTGAGTGGCTTGTGCATAAGCTCTAAGTTGGCCTCAAAACTGCTTTTTGCTCATAAGCTCAATTTCATCAAATCTTGGTAATTTGCAACTCTGTGGTTTAAAATAGTTGTAATATGTTGCATTTGGGTTCTTTTAGCTTATCCAAGTTCCTGTTTTCATTTGGTGGCCCTTGGTGCTCACTAGCTTATTCAAAGTGCTTATTTATAAGCACTTGGCTCATCAGTTTCTAATTCCTCCACACAAGCACCTGTTTTTCCATTTTTCCTAGATTCCTAATATTATTTTAAGTTTATCTTGAATTTTTCAGATTTTTCCAAGTTGGTTTGCTATTTTTCCTGCATTTAAATTGATTTTTAGGCCTTTTTAATTAGCTTTAAATACAAAAAATTAAGAAAAGTTTCAAAAAAATAATTTTTCAATTTTCTTAAGTTAAGATAAATGTAAAAAGTCAAAAAAATATTTTTCCATAATTTTCTTGGTTTAAATAGTATTTTCTAGCATTTTAATTAGTTTTAAATAGTTTTAAATTAATAATAAATACATAAAAAGTCTAAAAAATATATTTTCAGTTTTAAAATAAGTTTTATCATATTTTAGATTTTTCTAAGTTATAATTTCATTTTTCTAGGTTAATTTTGTATTTTCTTATATTTTAGTGCATTTTAAATACTTAATAAATAGTTTTTAATTAATAAATTTAAATAAATAGTTGTAAAAATAATTTTCCTTTTCTAATAATTTTCTTTTATATTTAGGATTGTAAAAATGTATTTTTCATATCCGTAGGTATTTTCCTTCTTTATTTTCACGTTTTATTTTGTACGTTTACGTAATTTAATTTAAACGTAAGTTTTAAATTTTAAACGTTCATCATTTTAAAAATATTGATAGCGTTTATTTAATAGATTTTATCTTTTTAATCTTCTTAATTTGTATTTAAGTCTCTTTAATTTATAAACTTTTTCAGTAGTGTAATATTCAATCCAAATCCTTTCTGATCGCTATCCTTAGTGATCATTCTATCGTCTGAAAGTGTTTACGCACCATTGAGTCTCCGTGGGACTTAACGACCCGGGAATTCATTGTATTCTCTGATCTTCATTGCATTTGTGCTTAAGCTGTTTTAAGTCTGTTACGGTTGGCCATTCACAAGTGGCCAGCTTGTGTGATTAGACTTGACGGTTTAGCACAAATCAAATTTTGGCGCCGCTGCCGGGGAGGCTTTAGCGTGTGTTTAGCCATTTTCAGACCCATTCTTGCACATAACCCATCATTTGTAAAAAGTTTTTTGTAAAGTTATAAGAAAATCAAAAAGTTCATTAACACTTTTCCTAAAGTGTTATAAACGCCAAAAATATTTTCATTCTTTGTTTTTATCATAATGTTTTTCAAAAATACCAAAAATATTCCTCTTTACCCTCTTACCTTTTTGATTCTTCATTTCTTACCCTCTAAAACCTTTTGATTCTTTCTATGTCTTATCCTCACCCTCTTGGTTGTCAATGGTGTGGTGGTCCTTATAATGGTGGCAATTGCCCCAGTTGTAGCGTGGTGGAATCAGGAAACGGGTCTGTCTATAACCAAGATCCCTATTCCTTTATTCCATCAGCTACCACACTGTGAGACTCAGCAGTTTTACTATTGTGAGTACTGTGGTGGTTCACATTCCAGTTCTGATTGTCAATCAGGAAACACGCTTGTCTATGAGCAGGTTCCTGATAACAATTATGACTACAACACATACCACTCACAACCACATCAGTTTTACTGTTGTGAGTATTGTGGAGGTCCTCACTCTAGCTCGGATTGTCAAACAAGGAATCCATTTCCTTGTAACAATTACGACTCTTCGTATCATGACCAACCTCTACAGTACCAACCTGACCCACTTCCTCAAAATCTTCTCCTTGATCTTTTGGATTTAGTGAAAGATTTAAAGGAATGTAAACACTCCCAAGATAATCCAAATGAGAAATCCATGGAAGTTTTGTTAGCCGAAGAGCGGGCTGCTAAATTAGATTCCCAAATTGCCTTTGAACAATCTATTAGGGAATCAATTGCAAAAGAAAAAGCGGCCAAATCTAGCTCTCCATTCCGTTTCATTCCTGATGACGATGATGATGAAGATATCCTTGATATCCTACAATTTTCTAATAGTTCATCAAGTTCATCAGTTGAGATTCCTTCCATGAACAATCAGGGAGAAAAGACTATGATGGAATTACTAGCAGAAGAACAAATGGAAAGTATAAAACATATGTATGCTAGTCCTTCTAAACTCCCTCAGTCTATTGTTATCACACCCGATATTCCCACTCACTCTCTGAACATAGGGGACGAGCATCTTGACACTGTTCCTGAAAAGGAATCGGATGAATTTATAAAGTCTAGTGTTGAGGACCTTGTCCCAATCCCGAGAGAGTCACAGGGAATTTCTGATCTTATGTGTGATTCTTCTTCCTCTCTTGAGTGTTCAAATGATCATTTTGAGACTTTCTCCGATTTTAGCGATGATTGTAAATCTTATGGAGACATCGAGTATGTTGAGGCATCACTCCCACAGTCTGATCCTCTTCTTGAGGAGTTCATCGATGAACTCACTCACATCAGTCCACTTTCATCAGAAAGTGACGATGATCTCTTTGATTTCGAAGCCGATCTTGGAGAAACTAGAAATCTCCTATATAATGATCATCCACTCATTTCTTATCCCATTTTCGACTCTTCCATTCCTTCTCTCACTCCAGATGAGGAAGATGACAACTTTTGGAAGGAGGTCGATGATTTTCTTAGTGATGAGTCGATTCCAACAGGAATTGACAATACTTACTTTGATTCGGAGGGAGACATCCTTTTTCTTGAAAATCTGTTGATTGAAGAACCGTTTCCAGCTCTCCCTCCCAGAAATTTTGTTACCAATCACCATAAAAGCTTCAAATTTAAGCTTAAAAATGTCAAATATGGTGATTTGCTTCTTTCTGATGAGGAATGGACATGCATTGTGATGCACATATTTATTCCATTCTTCACAAATGGTGTGGTTGCTCTTTCCCTTTTCTCCTTCGGGAATGAGGACACTATCTTTGACCCCGGCATTTTCATTTATCATTTATGAGCCGGGTCTGTCTCTCTTTATCTCATCGGTGTGGAACTTTCACGTGCTTCAAATGTTTGTCCAAACATCTTGAATAAAAGTCCGATGGAGATTGTTTCTTCCACTTTGCTTCCCCATGAACCAATTAATGCGGGGTCGAGTCAAGCTAGCGACTCGGTAATCAAAAACAGTAGCACACACCATATGGGTTTTCACCCATATTTCTGACTTCTTACCCCTTTCTACCACCTTAGTGTGGGGGTGATGCCCCACATGTTATATATATATACATATATATATTTTCCAAAAAAAAAAAAAAAAAAAAAAATCTCTCTAAATAATGGTCGTAGTATTTCCCTTTTACGTTCTTTGTTTCGGCATAACCGCCGGTACTTTGAATATTGAGGGCAATATTCATTTCTAAGTGTGGGGGGGAATTCTCACGAATTTTATCATATATTATCCACCCAATTCCCCCGTTTTTGGCCAAAAAAATTTTTTTTTTGGAGTAAGTGTTCTACACTTACTCAGCTTGGTTATCAGTCCGCCATGTCTGTAAGACAAAAGGATTGGCTAATCCAGGAGCAAACGGCTCTTGGTAAAGATTTCTCAAATCCGTTTATATGGCTTGCAATTTGCCCAAAATTGTATGGTATTCAGCTCACCATATCCTAAAAAGTGAAGAGTTGGCTAGCCCGCAAGATTATGGCTTGTGGTAAAGGCAGTGGAAAAACCATAATTGGTAATCGACTCACCAAAGATAATATAGATAATTTATCTAAGAGTTGGCTAGTCCAGAGCAAACGGCTTCTGGTAAAGACAAAATCAAATCCGTTGAAAGCTGGTGGTTTGCTCAAAATCACATGGTTATCAGTGTACCATGGTTCTTACTTGAACTGAAACATTTGGCTACTCCAGAAGTGATGGCTTTTGGTAAAGAGTTTTTAAAATCCATTAAAGTTTCAAATCATTGCTAGGGACTAGCAATATCTCAGTGTGGGGGATTGATGAGTGTCTAAATACTCATCATTTTTGTACAATCTAGACTGCAAAAACATCTGAAAACACTCAAAAATGCATCAAAATGATGAAAATATCACAAATCAGTGTTTTATGTGTTTTAAATGCAAAAAGATCAAAATCAGATGAAAAACGTATCAAATTTGCAAAATTGGCAGTTTTAGTCCCCCAAGTTTCAAAAGTTGTCAAAAACAGTCCCTGGTAAATCTAAATAAAGGAAAATATCATTTTAAGTCCCTAGGGATTCTTAAGTTGTCAAAATTGGTCTTTGAGATTCAAAATTACAAAATTACAACTTAGGTCCCTAAACTTTGAAAAATGTCATAAATGGTCCTTGGAAAATTAGAAAATGTCAAGTTTGGTCCTTGTACTTTTGGAGATTGTCACTTTTAGCCCTTGGAACAACTTTGATGAAATGGCAGCAATGGTCCCTTGTTTTTCAGAATTTACACTAATGGTCCTTGATAATTAATACCCTTTAAACTCATTTGGACCCTATCATATGCCAATTGTGACCCTGCCATTCCAAGTGACCCCCTGTCATATTCATTTTGGACCCCTTCCAATATTTAACACCCGGTCAACCAAATAGTCAAACAAATCACCCCCTTGGCGCCACTTTTTCTTCCTTCACCAACTGCTTCTGCAACCACTCTTCCTCCCTCACCTCCACCTCAACATATCACCATCCATGTCCCCTCTACCTCCACCAATATCCAAATATCATTAATTACCTCACCCCTCATCTCACTCAACTAACAACTGCCTAATACCCATTTCCCGCCAAAAATAGTTTCAATGGCCAAGATTACTTTAAGCCATCCAATGGCTGAGAAAATGATGGGAATTAATCAGAAACAAGTGGGAAGAAGTTTGGAATATAAAAAGAGGCAAGAGAAGAGGAGGAAAGGAGGTAGCTAGTTTAAAGTTTTTCCTTTATGTCGTTTTTTTTAAATAAAAGTCTTAGTTTAAGTTCAAATGTTGTAATTTCAGTTGCTTTGTATAACATTCAAGTTAAATCATCATTGTAGGTGCTTTTGAGTATCAATCCAAGCTTTTTATAAAAGTTTCATATTGCATGTTACTGTTGCAAATTTCATTCTCAAATTCTTAGGTTTAATCTTTCAGTAGCTTGTATTTAATCTCAAACAAGCTTGTATAAGCTCATGATAGCTTTGTATAAGCTTACATTCAAGGTTTAAATAATTTTGGTACATGGTCAAAGAAAGTCAACTGTGGGGTGAAATTATGGTTCAAGCAGTTTGGTTATGCTATGTGACAACCCGTACTTTCAGGTCATTTCTCAAAACAATTCATGCTTCACCATTTCATCATTTATCGTAAACTAAGTTTGCGTGTTCCAAATTCGCGTAACCTTATTGGTTTAGCGGCGAATTCATGATCATATCATCACGAACATTTCATATAGACTAAGTTTAGTCTACATTTCATTAGCATCATTTGCATCATGATAGTTCATTCATGATTTTGCATTTCACCTTAAACGCGTAAATTTCATATTAAATAAACGTTATCGCGTAAGTTATTATTTTGAACATTTAATCCGATGCTTCCAAAAATAATCCCGATATATTTTTATACTTACATTTAGTTTATAAAAATAATATTTTGAGTTACCTAGTGTTTTAAATTTATTTTTGTATATAAATCGTTAAATTTATATTATTACGACGCTTTTCTTAAAAACTACACGATAATTATTATATCACTCAAATTTTACAAGAAATATATTTTTACAATTTTTATGATCTCATTATACTTTACTTTGATCTATTAAAAATTATTTTTACCTAAAACTACCTTAAATACACTAATGTATATACAATCTTACAAGTTATTATTAACTATACATTATACTTACACTTTTTACAATTTCATACAATAAATAAGAGAAAAAAAATATATATATTTTGTAAATACTTCCCCCCCTGGCCGACCAAGGGGGGGTAGTGCATTAAATGTTGGTAACTCTTTTCTTGATTGTATAGATCTATACTTCACTTATTTTCTACACTTCATTCATTCATTCTCATTATTTCAAAGTTAGTAAAAGTTTTTTTTCTTCTCTCTTGTTTCATCCTCCAAACCGGCCATACAAGAAGTGTATGAAGGAATTCATAAAAATTTTCAAGATCAAGTCTAAAACAATCTAGTTACACTCTTATTAAAGGTTTTGAAATAAAAACCTAGGGTGTTTAGGTTTAATCCTTGTCCTTATCACCTCATCAAGTAACTAGTAAGCATATCACTTTCATTTTACATCTTTCATTATCATTTCATATGTATTTCATCATTTTTTTTGAGCAAGCATGCAAGACTTATGGGTATTTATACCATTTTTATATTGTTTTTAAGAGTTTTATATATATAAGTCATCCTATAATTTATCCCTTGTTATATATTGGTCTTGATGATGTTTAGGAACCCATGACACCCTAAGAAGATGTATGGTAGGATTAGAATAGCTTTGGAGTTGTTTTGAAGGGATTGGAATAGGTTTAGTACGAGAAAAACTCTTTTCGACAAGTATAAATAAGGGTCTGATCTTATTTTGTATTTCTGGAAAATCCGACAGTAGACATGAATTTTTGGCCTAGATATTTAGAAAATATACTTTAAAACGAATCCGTGGCCGCTTGAACGGATTAAAACGGAGTTATAACGAAGAAGTTATGAATTTTTCAAGTTTGACGACGAAATATATATTTTCTGAAAATTTCAGCAAACTGTTTTTGTTTTGTACGAGTCAAAAACGAGTCTTAAGCTTTATAAATTATTTCGACTTATCAAAAATATATTAGTATACTTTGATACGAAGCTAAGGACGTATAATACGTAGAAAACGGATTTGTAACGACTAAAATATACACGTTTTCACAAAATTGCCGTAACTTTATTTTTTAGAAAAAAACTATATTATTTTTAGTTGACAAGTGTTACGGTAAACAAAACGACCATATTGAAGGCTATTTTTAACGTTGACGTAGAACTTTTTGTAACGAGATGTCTTCTAATAAAATCGAGATCACCAAGCATATTTTCCAAAATGACCAACCGTTTGTATAGCGGAGTTGTAATAAATTATTTACGGTTGCTTAAACTTTGCCGAAACTCACTTTTTAAACTACATTCGGACAAAATCACCCTACTTAACCTATATTTTTCTTTATGAACGAGACCTCTAGGATAAAAACTTAAATGACAAAACTTCGAGATTTTGATACAAGCTTTCCAAAACCGTTGAGTTCGTTTCCTAACGTTCAACGTACACCATTTTACAACTAGCTTTTCGAGGCCATTTTTGTCACTTTCATGAAATTTCCAACGACATTATTTTACGACGAAAAGTTAAAATTTCACAATAAATCATTAAGAAACCATTGTAGGATTACATTTTGACGTAAATACTTGCAAAGTAATTTAAGAATGGTCAAGACGTCTAAAGAGTATTTTTCGACGAAGAGTATTATTTTCAAAACTCACAAATGGTATAAATAACATACGAAATGCATGCATAACATTACATCATAACTCATTACGTATCATAACATTCATAATAGGTCAAGGTTAAATGATCACGCTACATTTCAGTGTACTCACTCTTGTCATTGTACCCAATTCTTCAAGTGAGTTTTCATAGCCCCGTCGTACATGTTTATAATTATTTTCAAACCTACGGGGGAGAATACATTGCACAACATTTTTATTACGATACCAAGTATGTTAAATTCATTTACATTGCTTAAGTTACCACATGCCAATTGAAAGTCCCCATTATATTACATGAACCGTTAATCTTAGAAGCGAGGGTGAGTGGATAGATCTATCGAGGGTGACTCCTCCATCCGGGTTGGTGAATCCCAACTAGTCATACGGATGCATTTCATTTAATAACATTATTGAGTTGTCTGGCAAACACTCTGTTGGGGCGTACATCATGAACAGTCTAGTTTCGGTGTCATGGACTTATAGCAATTGTAACATTTTTCTGTGGCATGATTGTCATACATGGTCTATACTTGCGTAGTCGTATAAAACATTTACCTAAACCTATGATTTCTCACCAACATTATTGTTGACCGTTTTAGCAATGTATTTTCAGGTAACTAAGGCATACTCATCATGGCATGGTTAAGGAACCTTTTGAGTCGCGGCGTCGACTTATATCATTGTACATTATGGCACTTTCTTTCAAAACCATCGTTTGGACTTGTAATATATTTATATTTCCGCAAACTTTGTAAACTTTTGGGACCTATGTTGTAACTCTGAACGCTTTTATTAAATATCCAACGATGTGTTTTTAAACGACACTTTAGGTCATTCAATATAACTGTGATTGTGGTGCTATGACAGTCTATCCCCAGGAATTCCATTCCGCTGCAAAACAGGTAAATTGGGGGTGTGACATGCTATGGGTTGATGCAGCTTGGATTAGGGTTGGAAATAGATTAGGTCAGTGCAGGATTTGGTTTGGTTTAGCCTGAGAAACAGTTGGACACATGTGAGTGAGTTTCTCACTTTCAAATTTCAAGCCATTTTGCATTTTATGCTTATACTTGTATCTGTGATCATTGGTAGTTTTAATGTGTTTATCCAGTTGTATTTAGGTCATTCATACTCAGTTTGATCAATGATGTATGATAGTTCAGTGGTTAGCTTCTTTAATTTGCATAACAGTCAATTAAGTAGTGTTTGGATTTGCTGTTTGATCAGTGGTTTAGGGTAGTTCAGTATAAGGTTCTTGTTGTTTCATGCTTGGTAACCTTATGTGAGTTCATATCAGTCTCATCTTGTGCCTGCATTTGCTCCAAAGTCAAAATCACTTTGCATCTGTCTTAAATAGCTTTACTGTTGGGACTTTGCAAGATCCAACTCTTATTTTGTGTTCTAAATACATAGATATAGATTGCATTAGGTTTATCTCATCATAATACATCAATATCTGTCCACAAATTGGATTCAAACTTCAAGTTAGTCAACTTTTCAATATTGTTTAAAAAGTCAAAATGCACAAAACTTGTTTTGGGCCTAGCTAGAGTGAATTTTCTTGGACTCATTTCTGAGTCTATCTTAGTGAAACTTATGGTTTTAAAATCTTCAGTAGGTCTATTTTCTTATCCACATTTTTGTATAATTTTGTGAATTTTTTTTAAGCCTCATACTGGCTTGTCAATTAGAGCTTATATGCCCTGTGCAGGGGACTGATCTGCACAGGTTTTGTGCAGATCTTGTAGCTCTTGCACAGAGCTCATCTGAGCACCTCTAGGTCTAGTTTTTAGTTTTAAGGTTCTTGGCCAGGTCTTCTCCAAGTTCCAATTTTCTGTTTTAAGTCTTAGCTTATTGAGTGGCTTGTGCATAAGCTCTAAGTTGGCCTCAAAACTGCTTTTTGCTCATAAGCTCAATTTCATCAAATCTTGGTAATTTGCAACTCTGTGGTTTAAAATAGTTGTAATATGTTGCATTTGGGTTCTTTTAGCTTATCCAAGTTCCTGTTTTCATTTGGTGGCCCTTGGTGCTCACTAGCTTATTCAAAGTGCTTATTTATAAGCACTTGGCTCATCAGTTTCTAATTCCTCCACACAAGCACCTGTTTTTCCATTTTTCCTAGATTCCTAATATTATTTTAAGTTTATCTTGAATTTTTCAGATTTTTCCAAGTTGGTTTGCTATTTTTCCGCATTTAAATTGATTTTTAGGCCTTTTTAATTAGCTTTAAATACAAAAAATTAAGAAAAGTTTCAAAAAAATAATTTTTCAATTTTCTTAAGTTAAGATAAATGTAAAAAGTCAAAAAAATATTTTTCCATAATTTTCTTGGTTTAAATAGTATTTTCTAGCATTTTAATTAGTTTTAAATAGTTTTAAATTAATAATAAATACATAAAAAGTCTAAAAAATATATTTTCAGTTTTAAAATAAGTTTTATCATATTTTAGATTTTTCTAAGTTATAATTTCATTTTTCTAGGTTAATTTTGTATTTTCTTATATTTTAGTGCATTTTAAATACTTAATAAATAGTTTTTAATTAATAATAATTAAATAAATAGTTGTAAAAATAATTTTCCTTTTCTAATAATTTTCTTTTATATTTAGGATTGTAAAAATGTATTTTTCATATCCGTAGGTATTTTCCTTCTTTATTTTCACGTTTTATTTTGTACGTTTGCGTAATTTAATTTAAACGTAAATTTTAAATTTTAAACGTTCATCATTTTAAAAATAGTGATAGCGTTTATTTAATAGATTTTATCTTTTTAATCTTCTTAATTTGTATTTAAGTCGGTTTAATTTATAAACTTTTTCAGTAGTGTAATATTCAATCCAAATCCTTTCTGATCGCTATCCTTAGTGATCATTCTATCGTCTGAAAGTGTTTACGCACCATTGAGTCTCCGTGGGACTTAACGACCCGGGAATTCATTGTATTCTCTGATCTTCATTGCATTTGTGCTTAAGCTGTTTTAAGTCTGTTACGGTTGGCCATTCACAAGTGGCCAGCTTGTGTGATTAGACTTGACAGTTTAGCACATATCATTTATCAAGAGAGACAAGAAATATATCATGTTAGTTCAAGTTTATGTTGATGATATCATCTTTGGGGCTACCAAATAGTCCATGGTTAAGGAGTTTGAGCAGCTGATGCAGAAGGAGTTTCAAATGAGTTCAATGGGAGAGTTAACATTCTTTTTAGGACTTCAGGTTAAGCAGTCAAAGGAAGGAATTTTCATTAGCCAAGACAAGTATGTTACAGACATACTTAAGAAGTTTAATTTTGATGATATGAAGGCTGTTACTACACCTATTAAATCTATCAATTCATTGGGCAAAGATGAAGATGGACAGCCTGTTGAAGTCAAGTTATACAGATCTATGATTGGCTCTCTTATGTATCTTACTGCATCCAGGCCTGATATCATGTTTGCAGTTTGTCTATGTGCACGATATCAAGTCTCACCAAAGATCTCTCACTTGAATGCAGTAAAAAGAATTTTCTGTTATTTGAAACAACAACCTAAGTTGGGGTTGTGGTATCCTAAAGAGTCATCTTTTCACTTAGAAGCTTTTTCAGATAGTGACTATGCAGGTGATAATTATGATACAAGATCCACAACTGGTGGCTGCCAATATCTTGGAAGAAGCTTAGTCTCCTGGCAATGCAAAAAGCAGACAATTGCAGCAACATCATCTACTGAAGCAGAATATGTAGCTGCTGCAAGTTGTTGTGGTCAAGTTTTGTGGATGCAAAATCAACTCTTGGACTATGGGTTCAATTTTAAGAATACTCCTATCAATATTGATAATGAGATTACTATTTGTATTGTGAAGAATCCTGTGTATCATTCCAAGACAAAGCATATTCAGATTAGGCATCACTTTATCAGAGATTGCTATGAGCATAGGCTCATTAATGTGGTTAAAGTTCACACGGATGACAATGTAGCTGATTTATTCACAAAAGGTTTTGATGTGTCACGATTCAATCACTTGGTCGTGAGCATTGGAATGATTAACTACTAAGCTATGTTTATGGGGAGGACTATAAGGTGTTAGGTATAGTCCTGTGTATTGCTTAAGGGGAGGATGCTTGTTTATACTTAGTTTATATGAAGGTATTTGGCAAAGTACTATTTTTCCTGAAAGTACTGCTTGGAAAGTACTGCTTGGGAAAGTACTGCTTATGTGGAAAGTACTGTTTGTCGTATTAAAGTACTGTTCCAACGGTAATATTGATGGGTAATTGGTAGTAACGGTAACTTTGTTATTTAGGCTGTGATTTTTCAAATCCCACCTATAAATAACTACTTTCCGATTTTCCCTCTCATATTATTACTTTACATCTTTTCCATACTTATCTCCCAATCACCATCTCTTTATTATTCGATACAATCTTTATTGTGCTCACTTTTTCAACAATGGCGAATCGTTTAACTGTTTCGAAGCACAATATGGTGGCTAATATGGACAAGACTGAGGCGAATGTGGCTTTTTATGATATCATTGATTATCTTACTGGGTCGCCTATTAGTTATGCTCTTTTAGTTGAGCCGGATATCATTGAACCATGGATTCAAGAATTTTGGGCTAATGCTAGAGATAATATGGAGGAGGATGAATATTGTATTAGATCAACAGTTGCTGGAAGGACTATCAAGATTACAGAAGCCTCTATTCGAGAAGATTTATTATTTGAAGATGAAGATGGGGCTATTCGATTTGATAAGCAACTGATTTGGGATACTTTTAGGAATCTCGGTTATGAAGGATCTTTGACAGAACAAACATTCAAGAAAGCATTATTCTGTCCTCAATGGAAGTTCTTGATTCATGTACTGCTTCATTGCATAAGTTCTAAAAGTACTTCTTGGGAGCAGTTTGGGTCGAATATAGCATCTGCAGTGGTTGGATTAGCTACTGATAGAGTGTTTAATTTTTCAAGGCTTATTTTGGATGGGATGCTATCACATCTATCCTCTGGGTCAAAATGGTTGATGTACCCAAGATTTGTACAGGTTTTCTTAAACAAGCAATTGGCTGATGTTCCAAAACCTGTTGCTTTGTTACCTGTCATTGTACAACAAGCCAAAATATTTACATTCATGGCTAGGCGAAGTGATTTGTTCAGAGGTGGAGATATTCCATTAACTACTACAATGATGGAAGTTGTTCAAGCTGTGCGTGATGAAGCTGGAGAGGATGAAGAAAGTGAAGGTACTGATTCTGTACAAGGTACTGCTTCACAAAGTGCTGCCTCACAAGGTACTGCATCTGCAAGTACTGATTCTATTGCAGGTACTGCATCTTTACAGGGTACTGTTTCTCTAAGCCCTGAGGTTCAAGCAGAGATTGAGAGAACACCTACTCCATCTCCTCAACGTTCTGTTCCTGTTTCAGAGGCACATTCACATCTTCAAGATGATGATCATACTATACCTCGTGAAGGTTTGACTTTGGATAATTATGCTTTGACAAGGGAGCTAGTTAGGTTGAACAAGACTGTTGAGAGTCAAGCTAAAGCACTTAGGAAGTTGAGGCGTAAGTATATCTGGTTAAGGAATTTTATTAAACCCTATATTCAAGGTTTCAACTTATGGGTTAAAGAGGAAAACAAACGTCGTAAACAACTTCGAAAGGAATTAAAACGAAAGCCAGTTCCTAAACCATCTTCTGTCAACTTGGGGAGGAATTTAGAAAAGGAAAATTTGAAAGAAGATGTTATGAAGAAGAAAGAATCTGTAAGTACTGCAGAAAAGATTATTTCAGATTCTGAGGAACAAGAAGAAGAAGTACAAGTTCAAGGTACTGATGATCAAGGTACTGAACATCAAAGTACTGATTTTCATGATACATCTAGGCAAGAAGTAATAACACCAATAACTCCAAGGGTATTGAATTTTGAAGAAGAAGCTGGTCCTTCTACAACTGTTATAGAAGAAGAGGAGGAAGTTACATTCAAACCTATTCATTCTGCGAGTGATGATGAATTAATTGCTACAATATTAGATTTGTCACAACCAAGAGGAGGAGTTACTATTAGAGATGTACAAGAAGAAGAACAACCAAGAGCTTCTCAACTTGAAATTGATCCTAAAGACAAAGAGAAAGGTATTCTAGTTGAAACTAAGAAAAAGAAACTCACTTTGGCAGAACTTAGAGCATTTGAAGTTGCAAGGAATGAAGCCGCAGCTAGAAAAGTTCAAGAAGAGATAGATGCTAAAGATAGAGAAGAACAAGAAGCTCAAGAAGCTCTGAATAGAGAAGCAGCTCAAAAGGTGCAAGATGAATTAGATGCTGAAACTGCTGAACCTTTATAGTCTCCTACACCTGTTAGATTTATGTCAAGAAGACCTAATTTAGCTAAAGAAAGGAATGCAATGATGGCATATTTAAAAGGCAGAGGATATAAAGGACTGCAGAAGCTAAATTATGTTGATATGAAAAGACTCTATGATGCTGAAACAGAAGCTTATAAGAAAAGTGTTGATGACATTAAAGACTTTAGAGAAGAAGCTCATTGGACTGAAGATGAAAGGAAGAAAAGCTTAAAGAGAAAAAGAAAAACTGATGTTACAGATGTTCAGTTTTCAAAGAAAGAAAAGGTTGAATTAAGATCTGAGACTAGTGATGAATTGAAGAATTATCTCAGAGTGGTAGATTTTGATTATACAAAGGAAGATAATGACATGAAGATGAAAAGATCAAAGATTAGTGTTTTCAAAGTTGAGAAATCTAAGAATGGAGATTACATGGTTTTTCATAAAGAAGATGAAAGCTTCAAAGTTTTCAAAAGGCTATGGGATTTGCTGCATATTATAGATAGAGTAGACCTATTCTACTTATATCATGTTGTGAAGGCTTATTTTGAAGATAATCCATTAGAAGGGATTGGTTTGGTTTTACATGGTGATCTCATAACCATGTGGGAAACTGAAGAAGAGAGCACTGATGATATCTGGAAGAATCAAGAAAGCTGGGAAATAGTTTGTTGGCGATTCTTTGAAGAATCTGGAGTTCATGTTTTGGAGCTAGAAAATGGAACAATGATACACATGTTTGCAGAAAGAAGATACCCTCTTACAGTTGAGCTCATGAGAAGAATGCTAGAGCATGGATTGGAAGTAGAAGAGGATAATGAAACTGCTTGCATGATTATCAATTTGTTTATCAACTGGACTACCATTGCTGAGAATGATCTATAACTGGTATGAATTTTATTTGAATAAATACTTTTTGGTATATCAGTACTTTTATTCAGAGTACTGCTGATCAAACAGTACTTTCATCAAAGTACTATTTGCTGAACTAAACCAGTTAAATGAATTTTAGAAGAAACCTTTTTGCTAAGTAATAAATATTTTGAAATAAAGGTTGAATAAATGGTTTTTGTGATGATAACATCAATAGGTTATCAATCCACCATGGTTACAAAAGGATTGACTAATCCATGAGCAAACGGCTCTGGTAAAGATATATCAAATCCGTTTTTAGTTGACAACTTGCTAATAAGTTGAATGGTCATCAACTCACCATATCAGTAATGTGAAGAGTTGGCTAGCCCACAAGAAAATGGCTTGTGGTAAAGGCTGTGGAAAAACCATTATTGGTAATTAGTTCACCATTAGATAGAAGAACTAACTAGTCCAGAAGGGTACAGCTTTTGGTAAAGACAAAATAAATCTGTTGATAGCTGGTGATTTGCTAAAAATCATATGGTTATCAATGTACCATGGTCTTACACACCAAAACATTTGGCTACTCCAGAGATAATGGCTTTGGTAAAGAGATCTAAATCCATTAAATTTTCAATGATTCACTTGGAAGTGATGAGAATAGTATGCAACTTAAACTGAATTAATGTACAATTTGTCATATGTTGCTGTGTTGCTGAAAAGATGGAGATTGCTGGATGCTGCTGTGAAGAGAACAATTCTAAGAGATACTTTGACAAGCACAGATATTACAGAGATACAATCTAGAGACTAAGAAACAATCCATTTTTAAAGATGAAGTTGTTAAAGATATATTCACAAAGGAACTTGAAGTCAAGCAAGTAGAATTCAAGTTAGGGGAGGATTCTTGGGATATGAAAGTGCTGAAGATATCAAAGTACTGAAGATATGAAAGTACTGTAAGCTGCAAAGTAATGGAAGAAGTCAAAGAGTCAAAGTACTACTAAAGACATAGTCAAAGTACTGCAAGATGAAGTCAAAGTACTGCTAGAACAAAAGAATTGTTATATTCGTTTATGGAAAGTATTGTATTCCATGTTTAGATTACTTGTCGTACAAGGTTATCAACTGTAAACCGACTAGGATATCCTTGAGCCTATAAAAGGACTCCTAGATTGGCATTAGAGGTACGATTTCAGAAAAAGAGTTTTAGAGTTTACGAATTAGTGTTTTAGAGAAAAGTTCGATTATCTTAGAGTTGTATTAGAGTATCTGCATAATAAGCAGATTTAGAGTTTATAATAAAGTTATTCTTCTTAGCTTTGTTAAGTAAATTCCGCGTACTTGATAAAGATTGCTCAGTGTTTCTTTGTTAATAACTTAGGATTTATCCGAGGTTATTAAACCTTAACAAGCTAGTTAAGTTAGTTTGATTAAAGTATATCGATCCAACACTGAGGGATTCGTCTGGCTGATGACTAAAATCAGCAAAGGTGATATAACAAGTAATGTTATCACACAAATGAGATATGAGTACAAAGTAATCATATGCTCAACGAAATAACAAGTAGCATGTAATTCCATTTAATAAAACAAGAGTTATGATATACATGACTCAAAAATAAGAAAATAGACAATACATAACTAGGAATTTCTTAGACCAACTAACGCTTAAAGCTTAGACAGCACTATAATCCTCTTGCTCAAGTTATGTTTAGGTTTAATCTCGTCGAAACGTTCAAGGAGATGATAGAACATGAAACGTTGGTCTTCTCGTACTTCATGTATCAAACTTTCAACATGTTGACAATGATAGCAATCTTTGTCATGGCTAGGTAGTGGTGGTGGATGAAATGAAGTGGCTAGATTCAAAGGATCAATTGAAGTGGTTTGAGGAGCCTCGAATGATGGAGGGATTGGTGGAGGTCCATTTAGGAATGGTTCGATCAAGAATGATGATGGTGGTAAAGATGTGTCAACTTCCATAAGGTCGGGTGTTTGACTTTGGTGATTTCTTATAATCCAAATGGGATTATATGATGGAAACGGCGAAAAGGAAGCCGAAGCAAGTGTTGACTCAACACCTTAATTTTGAATCATTGTTCCTCCTAATGAGGAGAATGTTGTCGGCGGAAGCGGATGAGACGGCCTAGCTGGCAAGTCCTCTAAGTTGTAGAGGTGAGGTGATGATTGTGGGAATGTAAACGAGATAACTCTAGGAACCAATGGTGATGGTTTAGTGGAGATGATATTGTTTGGCCTAGGAGGTATGGTGGTGTTTGGCATAGGTAATTTTGTGGGTACTAACCTTCTAGGAATTGGTTTGATTGGATGATGAAGGTTTGTTGGTTTGACCGGAGATGATTCGGTTGAAGAGATTTCGTGTACAACACGAGCCCTTTTGATGGGTGGTTCTTTGGTGGATAGGTTGTTACTCGGGGTTTTTCTCATGATGAGATGTTTTGAAGGGATAGCAAAAACTGAAAGTTAGGATGAGAGTGATGACTATGGAGATCCTAACAAGGTGGTTTATAAATCAAGAGATTTGGAAAGTGCATTTAAGCCTTAAGCCACTAAGATTCATTGGAATGTGATGATTAGCATGCACAAGAGTCAACTACAGAGGTTGTGTTGTTCAAGGAACTCATTTAAAATGAGATGGAGTGTTTGAATTAGGAAGATGAGTTGAAATGATTGTTTTACCAGGATTTGTCATAGACTGTCATCCGGATCCAACAGTTCCCTTCTCAGAGGGATCCGTCTAGGCTAGTTCTAGGGATCCGAAGTTCAGTAGTTTATGAAAGAGTGGAAATGATGTTTCTAAGATCCTAGACCTACATCACTTTGAGTGTTTCAGTTCTCCTAAGTGTTCTAAATGAAGGGGTGCTTAAGTGTTTGAAGGAAATGAGTGGTGTATCTAATGATTGTTATTTATGGAAGGATTTGGGACTTTTTCAACAAGTACCAATGGATGAGCAAGGATGACATTAAAGATGTCAATTGAAGTTAAATGAAACTAAATGATCCTAGAGATCAGGTTGTGTCTTAGGATTATTTTTTGGAAATTATCCTAATGGTTATGAGATGGGAAAAACTAGGATTTGATCAACTTTGATCAATTTTGAGGTGAGATTGATTAATGGTCAATATTGTCATAATCGAAGGATTTCTAACCTAGTTGTGAGAGATCATATAAGAAGAATAAAGTGTGAGTTTTGGGAGCGGAAGAGTGATGGATTTGAAATGGTAGATCTAACAAAGCCTTAGAATGTGATCTATGTGAGTTGGAAAGAGTAGGAAAGGTCAACCTATCTTGATAAAGTCTTGATCAATCTTAAGACACTATGTTTAGCTTAGTGTGAGGTGTTCTAAGGGATGTGTTTGACATATAATGCTTGCAATTGCATTTTCTGTTTTGCCGGATCCCACGGTTCCCTAGATGTAGGGATCCGTTTAGTACAACATTTGGGATCCGTCTATCTGCTAGATAGAACCTTTACTAAAGGTATGCAATGATCATGACAGTGCATTATATTCCAAGCTTTGTTTAAAGGAGTTCTAAAACTAGGATATCAAATGTAAGATGTGTTATTTCATGAAAGAGATAGGATTACATTGATAACTAATGAGTAGAGTAGAATTGATCCTATTTAACTATTCTAGGTTCCTTGAGTGTCTTCACTAGGAGGATCATTATGTGATTGATGGGTGTTGGTGGAATCATGAATGAAGAAAGTCTTCATGAGAGATATGTTTAGCGGTTCCATCATCTTGTTCACAAATACGTACAACGGACTTTGAAATTGAGGATGGAAGTGCATAACATTGTGATAGAGGCGTGTCAAGAACATTCCATAAGGGATGAGTTTATTCTTGGAGCCTTGAAGATTTGCAATTTGCCTTGCGAAGAAGTAGGCGAGATTGTATGGTTGTTGTGTTAGCAAACAGTACAACATGTGAGCACAACAAGCAGGAAGAATATCTCGATTTCCCCTAAGACTCCAAACATTTTCACGTAGAATAAGAGCAGCAGGCTTATACTCTTCTCGGATATCCCGTGTATGGATAATGTTTGGATTGGAGTAATATGGTCGAGGTTTGCATATCATGCGTGTTAATTCTTCCGGAGAGGGTATGTGTGAACAATATGGGCTATTTTCTTCACGAAAATTGAAGAGAGAGTCAAGAGACCAATCTTCGGTGAAGGCACATTGCCCATGGTTTGGAATTCGGAGGATGTGAGCAAAATGCCCAAGGCTTAAAGTGAATTTTTGGTTTTTGATATAAAACCAAAGAGATAAAGAGCGATCCTTGTTACGAACGAGTTCCACTTGACGGAAGAATTCCATTATGAACCTTGGACATATCTTCTCGTTAATTTCAAGAAGACATTCTAGTCCTATGGCTCGGAAGGAGGTATTGATACCTTCTTCGAATTGTAGAGAGGTGTCTACAATACGTCCTTCATGGAAGTGACGGTTTTCGAGATTATTGAACCCACGGACATGATTGCCAGGTGTGTTGGGCTCAAGGGAAATGTTCGGGGTGTAGACGCTAGTGAGTGAAAAATCAAACTCATATTCATGCGTCATAGTTAAACCTATAGAAGTGATGGGTTAATAAGGGAAGACGTTTATGGTCAACCTATAATAATCTAACGTTTTTACTAGATATTCTATTAACAATTAGTATTTAGCTAACCCATGGTTTTGAAGTTCTAGTGGATTATTATTTTTTAGAAAGATAGTGATTTTTAATCTTGCATGAAAACTGTTTTCCAGTAGGACGGATCCCACGGTTCCTTTTCAAAAGGGATCCGGCTAGTGTAACTTCCAGGATCCGTGGATCTCTTAGTAACAGAACCAGTTTTAATAAAAACATAGGTTTTACGGTTATTGTACCATGAAGTATGTTTTATCCTACATTTTCTTTTAGCATGCATACATGATATCTAATGTATCACGAAAGAATATAACACATATAGATCAAAAGAAATGAAACACACATAATAACACAAACATCCTAGATAAAATAGATAATTAATAATATTGCATTTCAATGCTAAGGATGATACAAAGGATTGGGTAAATGACCCCAATATAGATTAACAACACAAAGTAAATGTCTCCGTATGTGAACTTCATCATAGGGAACACAAGTGCGATGAGTGTTAGGGCGATGAGCACGAGTACGATGTAAACCATGTTGATGACGGATCTTCTTGGTTTAGGAAGAGATGGAATGAGGAAGAAGATGAAGTTTTTGAATGAGAGGAAATTTTTGAAATTGGAAAATTTGAAAAGGTGAGGGTTGAAAAAATGGGCGTCGAGTGGGTTTATTAATAGGGAAGGAGGAATTTTTTGAAATTCGTGTTTTTGTTTTATTAGAAGAAATAAAGCATAAGCTCTACATACTATGACTATAGACGAGAAAAATAACACGTATGTGAGAAACAAGCTTCCTAGCGAAGCTACATGTAAATCATGTGTAAACACAAAAATCTACTCAACTAAAAGCCTAGCAAATAACACTTATATACTAAACAAGTATCATTTAGATATAAGTAGAAAGTCATACCTCGAATGCACTTAGGAATGTCTTTTACAAATAACAAATTTCACTTAGATGATTCTCGCTCTTTTGTGTCTAAGATACCTTCTTAAGGAAGGTATTCTTGTTACCAAGCAACTCCTAAAGCTTGGTGGGTATGAGCTTTGACTAATCAATATCACAAGGAAGATTAGTGCAATTAAAAAATATATATATATAAAAAAAAATGTTGTTATCAACTCAACATCCAAACATATAGTTTTTGAAAAAACATGGTGTTTGTTTTTTATGAAAAACCTTCTTTGTAGTTTTCAATTAACTATGGATCGTATCAAGTTTTTAAAGTACAGTATACTTCAAGAAACTTGGTAACGAAGCTCTTATGCCAATTGTGGAAAACTAGAAGGGGGGGTTGAATAGTTTTACCAATTAAAACTTCCTTTTAAACTATTTAGATCGACTTATGTCAATCTATTTGGTTGTGTGTGTTGGATGTTGATAAACAAGCATATAAAGATATGTAATGAAAAGATAATAGTAAGAAGCACAAAACCACAACGCGAGTATTTATAGTGGTTCGGCTACAAGGACACCTTTCTTGCCCTACTCCACTCCCCGAGTCACCTACTCGAGAGTTTGTAATCACTACACCAATCTCCTTATGGCGGAGAAGCCTTCACAACGTCGCTTAATCTTTTTCCGATACAAAGCTAAATACCGAGTTCTTTCACAACAAGGCGAACCACACCTAACACAACGTCGCCTACCCTTTATACTGTGCTAGGCTAATCACCGAGTTCTTTCACACCTTAGGTGAACTACACCTTCACAACGTCGCCTACCCTTTATTAGGTACTAGGCTAAGTACCTAGTTCCATTGCAATGGAGGAACTACTACCACACTACACCAACGACTAATCCCAAAGGAGATCTACTCCTTTACAACATCATCAAGGACATCAATATCCTTGGATCTAATGCTAGTGTATCTAGTACAACGAAACACACCATATCGAATTTACATCTAAGGCACCTTTCACTAATGCCTTTGATTAGATCTACAAGACACCTTTCACTAATGTCTTGTGTCTTCACTACTAAGCACCTTTCACTAATGCTTCTTGTCTTGACTTCTAAGCACCTACCACAAGTGCTTATCCTATAGACGATAGATACCCTTCACTAATATCTTCGTCTTGACACTTGAGACATCTTTCACAAATGTCTTTAACAATACGCTTCTTTGAAGAAAGAAAGGGATCATCAACAAGAGGACTTCAATAGCCTTGATTATGAGGAAGCTTGGCAACTCATGGACTTGAGCTTGCTCGACTTCAAAGGTGGTGATCTTCCCTTTAAAAGGAACCTAAAAGATCACACAAAAACAAAACTACAAAAATTGTAACACCCCGACCCGACAAGGGTAAAGATATCACAATACGGTTTCATATCAGAACTATAATAGCTAAACAATAGCGGAAGCCTTTACAAAATATTCAAAAAGAAAACATAAATAGATAAAACTTCAAAATAAATCTAAGATCTCTATGGTAAAATCTTGCTCTCAGCTCTACTCTCAACCCAGATCAGCTATCCCATAAGCTCATCTTGAAATGCTTAATACCTGCCGCATGAAAAGAAAAGTGCGGCTGAGCTTACAAAGCCCAGTGAACGGATATAACGAAACAAAAGCTAAAACAGAGTAAAATATACAAATACGAAATCAAAATGAAATAATAACGAAGGATCTTTTAGAATTCTGCGGAAGCACACATATACAGAAATCCAACCAAACACATAACAACTTAGACATCACATAGCACATCAAAAACATAAACACAAACAAAATCAGAATAACCAAACACTTAACATATCAAGAATAACATTTTACTTATAAGCCAAACGGAAAGTCTAAGAACTAACGGAAAACACTTCTAAACAAATAAACATGGCATTCATACAAATCAATTAATCAACATTTAAATACTCTTGATACCATAGTGTAGCAGCGGAAATGGCAGACAAGTCATGGCAGACAAATATAGCAAAACCAGTTCTCATATCAATTACTAACCTTAGCAGAGTTTTAACATGGCAGGTCACATACGCAGACAGATAATCAACCTTCAAAACACTCAATTCTATACTAGCATAGTCATCTTACAGATCAACGCATTCACGTAATGATAACAAATCATAATATCAGATATACGAATCATATTTAACATATTAGTCTTATCCTAACATGGCAACTAATAATCACTTAAACAAATACGTCGTAAGCACATTAACTAATCATATCATATCAGAAATATCTTTCTTCTTTAAATGGTAACATCAGAACATAAATGTACATATATGGAGTAGCTAGCTCCCAGAATTTTGTGAAGACGCGTATTGCACACGACATCATTCACCAGATAACATATCGGATAACAGATCAGATCTAGGATGCATCCATACGCCCCTTCCTACATATTCAAAAATATGCTTCACCATCCAGAGACGTGGCAGAACATCACTCTACTGCCCTAGAGTCATATCAGAGGTGCATCACTGATACGGACATGGAACCCCCATGACTAGTTAAATATTTGGTTATAGTCAACCAACTTAAGTCAAACAGATTTCAGATATAGCACAGATCATATTTAACACAAGGTCACAGAATCATATCAGATAGTTCATATCATAAGGTTCATATTCAGATAGTCAGAAATCATAAGTTCATAACACAGTGGCATATCATATATTCATAAACAGAAGTTCATAATCAGAAGCTCATAATCCAATATAGCAGAGTTCAACAAATATATATAACAAAGTCTTCCTAACATAAGTTCACATCAGATATTGCATAGTTCACTAGAACATTAATTCATATAAGCAACAGATCAAATATTTAGAAAAGGGTTCATAGCAATGGCATTGGAAATCCTAATAAGCATGAGAGATATGACGAAGAAGGAAAACATGAGGGACCTTTACTGAAAAGGTCAGAACTCATGTACGATAACATAAGTGTCTTAAAGTAAGACAGAATATCCGTACCTTAAAGCAAATGAGAAGAAAAGCAACAAATGAACGAATACGAAGATGTAACGTCGCGTCTCCTCCAACGAATCTACACGGATTATGATTATTTCATACTTATTAGTATAACGGATTAATCTCATTAATACTTTTAGGGTCGTCAGATTATTCTCATTTTTAGTGACAGACGGAATTCCAACGTTTTAGGGTTTCAATTATTAATTAGCCAAACGTATGGGTTTAATATGATAATCATCTTATTTAAGAGCTTATATGATCATCATTCATAGCATAGGGTTTACAAATGTCAAAGACGGATTTTAAGACTCTCTTTCAAAATAGTTTACATAATTTATAACTCACATGAAATAACGAAATTACACAATTAACTTTTAACCCTTAATCAACTTCCCATTTTTAGTTCTAGGGTTTCCATACCTTCCATATTACTTATTACGCATTCAATTAACATGTTACTCCTTTTAATGACTCTCACTTTGACTTAGAACATACGAAAACTCAAACGGAAATTAACTCAAACTCACGCATGTCCTTACGAAATTCATTTACACATGCTTACCCATAGTTACCCAAAATTACATGTTGCACCTTTAACATCTTTAATTATACGATCTAACCTTCTATTTTCATATTTTACACTTTTAGCCCAAAGGTTTTAGAATTTACAAAACATACCCTTTTAGTTTAATAAAATTCGAATAGCCTTCTAAATATCCAAAATCACACGTTTAACCCCCACACTTATTTTTATACGTTTAGTACCTCCATTTTACTGTTTATAAAAATAACCTTTAAGTTTCAATATTTACAAAATCAACCCAAACCTTTTTATTTAGAACCGATTAGGCATAATTCAAAAGCAAGCCCTAAACCTAAGTTACACCAATCATTAGCTCATCATTACCACTTCATTAATTACCTTCCATGATTATAAGGAAACCCTAGTTTATACAAAACCCTAATCGCCCCTTTTAAAACCTTTCCTTTTTATGCGTTTCGAATCAAGAAAAACCCAAAACAATTCACATAAGCATCGAATTCATGTTTATGTATTTTATTCAGGTATTATAACATGTAACAACTTCTGGAAAAATAGATTCATGATCTCTAAAAATATTATAAGCTCAATCGTTATTTATATACGCTTTTAGGGTTTTTAGGTTTCAAATAATTTCATACGACTTATAAATCATGCATGGATAATTTTTATATGTTATATACGACTTATAGGACTGAATTCATCATTAGGAACATACCCTTGAAGAGCTTGAATCGATAGAACAAGAAAACACAAAAACCTCCTTTTCGCCGAAACCCTAATCCACTCGAAAACTCCCAACGATTACCACAGCAATTCTGGAACTCAACCACTATTTTTACCACCTTCTAAACCTTAAATATCGTCCAAGAAAAATGGTCCCAACCTCTGGAAACTGGAAGTCGACTTGTGAAGGGTTTTTAGGTCGGTTTAGGGTTAATCGCTATTTAGGGTTTGTGTGAGCCGAATATATGTATATATACTTGAGTTTCTATTTTTCTTGTGGGCTTTAATATGTATTGGACTTAGATTAAATGGTCTTTTAATAATATAACTTATATTGGGCTTTAATTTAGTTTTATTTCTTTTATAAAGTTATTTAAATATTTTCGGTAATTATAAAAATACAAAACTAATTTTTATAAAATAATAAACTATAAAAATTACATTTACAAAGTGTTTAATATTTATTTAGATCATGTGGGATATTTCTTAAAATTCTCTGAATTTACATAGCTTACTTGGTATTCTTTTGAATTAATTTTTCATACTTTCAATTGTAGGGGTATTTTGGTCTTTTTGTAAATTTTAGAAATTCAGGTATTACAAAAATAGATCTCTTGGATCTATGGTTAGTGAGATTTAACTCAGGGGAGAAAGTATGTTGGAGAGGGGTGAGATATAATGAAGAAATGGCTCACTATTTATAGAGGAAAAACCTACTGTTTCCCCGGATCCCACGGATCCCTTCCACTTGGAATCTGGCTAGCACAAAGCTAGGGATCCGTGGTCCGCTCCTCTTTGCCCATGGGTATTTTGGGTTATGGGTCATGGGTCATGGGTTATGGGTTGATCCATGGTTTTCAATCTAGATACAATGTACCTTAAGGATACATTGAACTTGTGTAAGTGGTATATATAAAACCATGGGTGATGGGTCAAAAACCATTTGCTAGTTTTTATCTATTTAGTATATACTTGCTTTTACCCATTTTAGTATATACTTGTTTTTACCCATTTTAGTGTACTTAATATAAGTATGTATTAACCCAATATGTAAACACTAGTTGTTGTACATATGTATCTAACTCATAGAGTTACTTAAACTTGTTAAGCCAATATGTAAACACTAGTTGTTGTACATGTGTATCTAAAATATAAAATCACTTAATCTTGTTATAGTGTTTTATGTGAAAACGTAAGTGTGTTATAAAACTATTAGTTCAAACCATTTACGTATTTTATTTGTTTCGTTAATATGATTTTACTTTTGTTATCGACAAAACATTAGAAGATCGTAAAATATAAATAAACGTTTTTACGGCTTATTTGTATTAACACCTTTGATCCAGGCTTCTTGAGATGCGACATCATATCTTCCCATATCAGGCTTGCACAGTCAATGTGCTGTTTGTCGACCATTCCCCAGAAAGTTTGCAGATGCATGAGTTTAGGATGCTCATGACCGCTGTCTCTTCCAGACAAAGACTTAGCGATCATGATGTACAATGTTCTCCAAGGTTGAGGAATGTTGTTCAGATCGACAGTGGAGTGCTTGGGGATGACTCCAGCAGCTTCATTGTATCCGATGTCGACCATGAATTGCATTATTGCCTCTTCATTCAGAGTTGGTACATAGTCAGCAGGCTGAATAGCAGGCAGAAGAAGAATCGTACGAAGATCTACTACCGTGACAGTGACTTCCTTGTCGTTGAGAGTCACTTTAACAGCATCTTGTCCATCAACCTTTTCCATTGTTTCCCAAAATTGATGGATGTAGATTTCAGGAACAGTTGCTGACTTGGTAAGCATATTACTATAGGGATGAATTTTAAGGATATCCACAGCAACTCTGCATGATGATTCTGAGTAGGTGAAGTTCTCAAAATCGATCCTGAGATTGTTCTTTCCAATTGATTTGCTTAAACCAGTTGGGAAGATATCTTCCATTGTGAGTTCATTTGGTGCGTTGAAATTTTCCATGATGACGTCCATTTCGTGATCTGAAAGGTATCGAGACAAAAGAACCAACATATCGAAAGACATTATGTTAGTCAAAAGTTGATTTTATTGTCCATTTATTGAAGTTGTTATGTTCATGAATGTTACGTGTCCAAAGTCATATTTAGTCCAATAGTCCAAAGTTGACGTGATATGTTACGTATGTATGTTAATTTTGAATTTTAAGGTCCAAAGTTTAATTAATCACACAACATTTTAACTTTTTGTAGCTTATTAGTGACATTTTGGTTTTGTGACATTATGAGTAACTTATTACAAGTATGTACGCGCAACATTTCAAAACTAAAGTTACAATTTGGCATAGGCGTAAGCAATAAAGCTTATGCGTAAACATGGTAGCCTTAAGCGTAGACTTAAGCTTATGCGTAGGAGATACCCTTAGGCGTAAGAGAAGGCTTATGCGTAGGATAGAAATCTTAGCATAAGGCTTACGCGTAAGCTTAGGTTAAGGACTTACGCATAAGGTTTACTCATAAGAGTAGCCCTTAGGCGTAGGAGTCCAAGTTTACGCATATCCTTCACAGGATACGCGTAGTCCATTGTAGACCCTTACGCGTAAGTGTTAGCGTAAGATTTCTCTTATGCGTAACATCTTCGCATAATGTGTTCCATATGCTTAAGCCAAAACACCCTTTTCTGAATATTGTACTTGTAGAAGCCTGTAATAGATTAACCATAACACTCACATTAACATGTTATTCAATCACTTTGAATATCACATGGCATATCAATATCTAATCAGTTACGCGTAAGTCAGTTTAGATGTAAACTTAAACCCTGATATTCAAATCCTACGAGTAAGAGATTCACCCATGGGAAATCATCCACACTTTATCAGAGTTATCTTATATGCTAAATGAGTTATTTCCAACAGATTTTAACATCAAACACACACTGAATCAAGAGTACCCAATTTTACGCTCACATAAATCCTAAAGCTTAATTTATCAAAATCGTTGTTTCTGGGCATGAATCAGAGGTTTATTTAGTCAATTAAACATGTAACAAACATATACCAGACATGTAATTAACCTAAAACACTCCCAAGTGAAAACACCCAAATCCACGCATAAACCCTAAATTTTGAAAAACGTTTAAAATGAATTTCTGGGTTGAAATTTTGATGAAAATGTGAATAATACTTGATTGTAAACACTTATGCACTATCCATTTCATCACAAACACACAATATTGATTTCTTGTTCATACGCGTATGCGTAGAACATTAAATCACTCATAGATCAAAATCTAATCGTTGGTTTTTAGTAAGATTCAAAACCTATGTTTTTACTCACACTAAGAAACCTTTTACACTTACAAATTTCACGTTTGAAGCACGGATTTTTCTTTGAATCTTAGGCGTGGATGATTTGGTTGAGGTTTAGATGTTGTAATAAATGTGTTAGTTTAGCTAGGTGGAAGTTTTAATAAAAGATAGTTTTCAATTTTGACACGAATGGCCCTTCCACCACAACTATTTTCAACCAAAACCCATAACTTCCACTTTGGTTTAGCAAAGCAACATTGTTAGAAAGAAATTTAGCGACACTCCCCCTCGACTTTAGAAATGATGAAATTTTACAAATTTGAGTCCGAGGAGAGTATTAAACAATAAACGTGTCCACCATTTCTGAAGAAACAACATCTTTTGGTAACATGCAAGTACAAGGTTTTATGAGACTAAAAAATATTTACATTCTCCCCCTCAACACGTGTTCGGGAAAAATAATGAAAGTTTTGATAGAACAAAGTGTTGTCGGAAGATTTGTAGTTGCAATGTTTGAAAGAATTTAGATAGAAGAATATTTTTTTTGTTTTATCAGATTTTATATTTTTCTATTTTTCTTTTTGAAAAGTTTATTTACAAAAGAGGTTTTGGTGTTTGACTTGTTTCAAGATTGTGTTAAAAGTTAGTCCAATTCCTCTGGAGTCAAACACCTCATGCCAATCCGGTGGATCAAATCAGTAAACCTAGCAGGAGCCAAGGCTTTGGTGAGAAGATTCGCCAGTTGGTGTTCCGTACCTACAATATATAATTCAACTTGTTAGATCAGTCCCAGATAGATCTTTCGAGCCTTTATTGAACAAATAGAATACATGTGTAATCACAAGCAAACTATAGAGAACCTCTAGTAAACTTATGCTCACGCGGAATATGAACACATGAGTTAAAGAAGATTGTAACATCTAAACTTTCGATCCTCTATGGATCTATATTAATTTACTAAATAATGTTTTCAAAAGCGAACATCAACCCTAGCCGCAAGTTTCTTTTATACTATAAGAAACCCTAATGCAGCTGCTTAAAAACGAGTAAAAGATATGCATTATCTCTTCCTAAAATAACTCATGCATATCCTAACTAATTACTAATAATACGGATACTACTATCCACAGAAACATAACTAGCAGCAGTAAGTGCGCTAATAGCAGAAACTGTTCTATCAGCAGAAATGAAATACTATCAGCAGGAACCATTCTATACTATTACAATAATTCCTAACAATCCTCCCCTAAACTTGAATTTGACTTGGTTAACTTCAAGTTTCCAGATAGATCTTTGCAAAGCACGAGGATTGAATCTTTCCGCAACTGAAGCAATGTAAGTAACCAGCAGCAATTCCTAGAACCACCAGAAACCAGCAATGAAGTCCATGAATCCATCAGCAACTCCTATGTCAATAGCATCAGGATCCAGCAGCAACAATAACCTGAGTAGATTTGATAAGCCTTTACCAAGTAGCTACTCACTCTTGGGCTAGCTAGTTCTTTGGTGGAATCATGACATCACCCTGGTGAACCAAGAACCAGTCCAACACTTAGAACGTGAATCAATGGTGTGTTGGAAAACCATAATGGTTTTTGGCAAACCATCACAACCATCAATGGATTTGAGTTGTCTTTACCTGAAGTCGTTAACTCAGGACTAGCCATGGTATTCCACTGCCTTTGCCACAAGCCATGCACTTGTGGGCTAGCCAACTCTTCATCTATGAGGACATGGTGAGTTGGGCACCATACAATTTATTGGAAAATTGTCAACCATCAAACGGATTTGATATCTCTTTACCAGAGCTGTTTGCTCATGGAGTAGCCAATGTTTGGTATGTGAGACCAGGGTACATTGATAACCCTCTGATTTTTAGTAAATCAGCAACTATCAGCGGATTTAAGTACTCCTACCAGAGTCGTACCCCCATGGTGAGTTAGCTCTTTGTCACTTAAGACATGGTGAGTTAAGAACCATTGGTGGGACAATACAAAATTGTACAACATGATCCTCAAACAGAAAATTTAGTACACAAATAGTATATAAAAGTTTTTTTTTCTCTCTTTTTTTTTTTTTTTTTTAACAACTAAAGAAATGAAATAATATACAAGAATAATACACGATACCATTCTCAAGATGTGGCAGCAGCATTGGCAACAAGAATTCTTTCCTTGATAAGCTTAACCAACTACTTTGCATGCAGCATATCATTACCAATAGGTTCAGAAGGAAGCACCAGCTTGTGCTTTAACATTTGTGTCATAACCTGCACAGATAAAGGATACTGCAAATCCAAGAACATATATACATAATG
Organism: Chrysanthemum seticuspe; assembly: GCA_019973895.1. Lineage (NCBI taxonomy): Eukaryota > Viridiplantae > Streptophyta > Magnoliopsida > Asterales > Asteraceae > Chrysanthemum > Chrysanthemum seticuspe. The sequence continues at coordinate 154,234,852 of BPTQ01000009.1, forward strand.
ACCACATACAGTTTGCAAAATATGCACATGTGCCAGAGGATAAAACTCCCAATGCCATACTCTCCAAGTGGCCTGACTATCCCAAACCTTGAACCCTTTACCATCCTGATAGATAGAATCAAACAACACATGTAGATCACCCAGCAAGAAGAGACCAGCACCAGTTGCAGTATGAGTCTCAAAATATTTAGTAACCAATCCATACAACTATATGAGATCCTGTCTATCCATTAGATGTAGGATTTCATTCAAAAAAGAAAAATGATTGAATGACCCACTCTCCTATAGATTGTATTAATCATACCACCCATAGACTATGTAAGTTCCCATCTATCTAAAAGAGACCACACAACTGGTTCTTCATCAGAATCATCAGGATCAGCAACCTTGATGAAGGAACCGTTAGAAGCATGTAGATCCAAGACCCCAGAACTCCTTTTCTTAGCACGACTCTTCTATCTTCTCCCACGAGTAGAAGAAAGAGAAGAAGGACCAGACTGAGGAGCTACAGGAGTTGAACCTACTCGTGTTCCATCAGGAGAAACATATTGTGATGTTGGGTCAGTAGTAATGGGAGTATCATCAGAAAATGGATTTTGAGGTGCATCAGTAGAAACAGGTTTATCATCCTCAGTAGAAATATGCTAAGCACCATCAGGATAAATAGTCATTCATGCATCAGTAGGAACAGGTGTTGCACCTCCAGCAGGAACAGGTTCAAGAACATCAGAAGGATTCCTTGATGGATCTTCAGGAGGAATACTCTGAGGTTCTTCAGCATGATTAGTTGTTTCTACTGGTGTCTCCATGGGTGTGTTTATTGATGGTGGATCCCTAACAGTGTTGTCTTGTGTACTTGGGATCTCCTCACTAAGCACTGTGGAATCTTTAGGTATCACTTCAGGATGAACAGAAACATCTTCAGTGGTAAGCAGAATGTCATCAGAAGCATTACTCAGGTCCTTCAAAAGTAGGTTGAGATCTTTTCATTCGTGCATAAGGATTGATGCCATGCCTATTTAACTGATTAAGAATGTTCTCATATTCAATCTTCAACTGTTCATCTTTCAGTTTCTTTACATATGCCATAGTCTACCCATTCTTGTAGACAGCAGAACTCATATTCCTCACAAAATCCCTCATGTGTTGCCTCTGCTCAGCCTGAGTTGGAGTACTATCCCTTTTTGCCTTGTTCCTCCTTTCAGTATCAGCCCTCTTCCTCTGATTAGCTAGAGCAATCATACTAGCATCAAAATTGTCAGAGTTGAAAGCATCCCCTAAAATACATTGTGCAAGTGAAGTATTGGTAGTCACTTCACTCACAATCTGTTTCCAATGACCTTCTGTGAAATGTAAAGAGGCCTCATCAATCTCTTTATTTCTTTGTGGTGTTATATCAGGAATTGTGTGAGTTTGCCTTTGAAAGTCTGCATCATATGCTGCTTGAACATTTTCAGCCACCTCCCTGTCACCCTTTTCAATTTCATGAAGTCTAAAAATCCTTGCATGTTCAGCTTTGAATGCATCAGAGTCCAATTTCTCTTTGGTCATTGGAGCCTTACCCTTATCTACTTATGGGGTGATTACAATATCAGAAGTAGCCTTGGGATTATTGGAAATAGCAATAGGCACATCAGTAGAAGGATTCTCAGTAGCAACAGTAGGAATCTTAGCAGGTAAAGTCTTATGAGTAGAAACAGTATCAGTAGGATTCTGAACTGTATCAGAAGGAATCTCGACCTCAATGCTATCAGCAGCAGTGGAGGTATCAGAAGGATCCATAGGACTATCAGCAGCAATAGATTTAAACCTTTCAAATGCTAATAGTCTAGAAGGTTGCTTGGTTCTTTTCCTTTTGGTCCTTCTTCTTGTAAAGACCTTGATCTCTGGAGCAGGATCAGACACATGATCTTTCTTTGTTGCAGTATCATCTAAAGAAACAGAAGCCAAGACATGTAAGGAATCTAAATCAATATCCTCCTCATCCTCTGACTCATAAACTACTATCCTACTTCTCCTCTTATTCAGTCTATTTTCCAACTCTGTTACCCTTCCAACCAATTTGACAATAGCTCCACCAAGTGACCTCTTGGTCTCCTTAAGTTCAACCTCTAGATCATCCACCTTCTTAACATACCTTGTAGAAAACTAGAAGGGGGGTTGAATAGTTTACCGATTAAAAACTTTGTTTTGAAACTTATTGAAAGATCAATTGATATTGATCTTAAGTATGTTAATGAAATATGCAAGCAATAAGTAATAAGTAAATAAGGAAAGAAATGATCAAACCACAACAAGGTGTTTATAGTGGTTCGGCCTACAAGGACTCTTTTTCCTTGCCCTACTCCACTCCCCGAGTCTCACACTCGAGAGTTTAACTTCACTAGTCAACAAGCTCCTTTCATCGGCGGAGAAAACCTTTACACTTCGCTTACACTATTTTCGACACTAAGCTAGATGTCGAGTTCTTTCCAAGGGTACAACTACTCCCACACACAATGTATTTTGAGGACTAAAATACTAACCACTCACACTCACAAGATTATGATGGTTTAATACAACAATGAAGTATGGATCAACACTAGATCATACAACACTAAACAAACAAGACTTCCAACTTCTCGTTGAAGCTTGAATATGACTTGATCTTCTTTGCTACAAAAGAGATCACTAATATGATATGAAACTGAGTTAGAAAGGTTAGAGAGAAGATATGTATGAGAGTATGTTAGAAAAGGATGATAAACTACTTGGCTTGGCATTGCTATTTATAGCCAAAATGGACAGGAGCGTCCACGGACGGCGGACCCCTTAAAAGGGTTCCGCCCGTGTACCATTTTGGTACCGCCGGTCTGACAGCCAAGATATCAAATCTTGCCTAAAGTCAACTCTATCTAAGTGAGATTGTGCAAGATATGAAGAGTACAAATCTTCACAAAATATCTAATGGAATCTTCTAATGATTTCCATGATGTAATACATGATGTCAAATGTTGTATTACTATTTATAGAAATATGCAAATGCTTAAGTGGTGTTTGGTTTTAAGAACCTAACACATTCTACAAACTACTATCATACATAATGATTAGAGTCATATCAAGATGTTACTAATCATAAATGTAAATGCTTGAATGATGAATATATTGTTTGAGAAAGCTTGTTTTAATATCTAATAAACTTGACAAGCTTTAAGCTTTTATAAATTAAATTTACTTTTGTCGTTAACAAAACTTAGGCAAAGATCAAAAATATAAATAACGTTTAATGACGATATTTGTATTAACAATCTCCCCCTTTTTGTTGAGGACAAAATATAAATTTTATTTTTATAAAAGAAATAAAGTTTGTACAAGAGTTATAAAAATATTAGTTTTAGAACTTGAAAAGGAAATGATAATGCAAGTGTATGAAATTTGACTTTTTATGAAAGTCAAAGAATTCACTAGTTGATGCATGATGTTGACTTTTTTCAGAAAGTCAAAGTATGCAGTTTGACTTTTTTTAAGAAAAGTCAAGTATTATCAATGAGAGTTCCTGTTTGACTTTTAGAAAGTCAAATGTATGCATTTTGACTTTTTCAGAAAAGTCAAATATAAATAATTTCAAAGTTCTATATTTTCTCCCCCTTTTTGTCTCAACAAAAAGAAGAGGCTATGCGGAATGTAATGAGCCCGAGCTATTATCTCCCCCTTGTTCAAAGCTCCCCCTAAATTGGGTGCTTTAATGGGAAGATACATAGATTGTGAAAATAAAGCTACAAAAAAATTGTTAGTAATAATGATCATTCACAAGCATTTCCAAGCACTATGTAATGACACCAACAATATGATAAACAACATTCATTAGTTAAAATTTTTCATGAATAAAGATCATGAAAAGAGAACACAATGATGTGTTTCTAGTACAAGAAAATAAAAATTATCCTAAGAAAGCAAATAAAAGAAAGACTATTCTAAAACCATCCTAAAGTGATGGTGGATGGGAAAGAGCGTTGAGACGCTCAAGAATGTGGTTGAGGATGAACCTCATTTCTTCGTGGAAGTCATGGACCATAACCCGGGTCCGTTCCACGGTTTGGCCCGTTTGCTCACAAGTTGAGCAACCATGCCTTGGAGGGTAGAAAGTTTGGGGAGGTTGTGGTGGTGGAATGGTGGATGTGTTGGTGGTGTTGGGAATCTTTGGAGTGGTCATGATGGATGCAAGCAAAGCATTTTGCATTTGCATTGTCTCACTTAAGTGAGAATCCACCATGCCTTTGAATTGGTGGAGGTTGTGGAGTTCGGCTTGAATCTCCTCTCGAGTGGGATTGTCATCCCACATGCACTCCGGAATGTCCTCAATATGAGGGGACATTGATGATGGAAGTGGATGATCCCCGTATAAAGGACCATGAATGTCCTTGTGAATGGGGTGAAAAAGGAGAGGTTTTGGCCCTAATGGGGCGTTTGGGTCAATGGATGACCGAGGTGACTCATGAGCAATTCGCTCAATTGTGCCAAAAGATGGCAATGGTGGTGGATGACTTGGCCTAGGAGGCAAGTCCTCCAAGTCCTCTAGGAAAGGATTTGGTGATGTTGGTGGAGTTGAAAATAACTCCATGGGAGTGAGAGTGGGAGACCTTGGTGAAGGTGGTGAGGGTGTTTTGGATGTTTGGATGGGTGCCGGTGGAGGTGGAGTAGGTGTTTTTGTTGGTGGTGGAGTGGTGATCACAATGTGTGATGAAGTGGGTGTAGCTAGGGTAAGATTTGTATCATCTCTAATGGGAGATGAGATTGTGAGTGGTGAAGATTCGGATGATGAGCTAAGATGAACAAAACAACAAGGCCTTACGCTAATTCTAGCGGTTTTCTTGCAAGGTTTTGGTGATGATTTAGTCATTTTTAACTTGGGTTTTGATTTGCTAGATAGTAGTGAGAATGAAGAAGGTGTGAGGATGATCATGGTAAAGCCTTTCGATTTATAGAGGTAAGAAATTGTTGAGAAATGGTTTGATTTGATGTTGAACCATTGAAGAGATGAGGTTCCTAATGATTTAGAAGTGGGTTGAATGCTAGTCATATCACCCAAGTCAATCCATACAAAGAAGATGGAGTGAAGAAGAAAAGATATGCAATAAATGTGTTCTAGTGAGTGGAATTTCCTAATATTCAGATTACCCACGGATTTGAAGGTACCAAAAATTAGGTTCCTTCCTTTATGCCAAAGGGCTCCTTGGGTGGATTTTTCAAATTTTTGAATTTTGGTGGGAAATGGATTTCTTATATACCTTAGTAAATAATACTAGTTCTAATAACAGTATAAACTAGTTAAGATTGATTTATAAGTGATGGAAGATAATTTGGAATCACGAAAGAGTCGAAATTCAGAAAATTACCTGGAGGATCCACGGCACCAAAATCATACACGGACGGTACCCTAAAAAGGGTGCCGTCTGGTCCGCCTGTACAGGTATGGCGGTACCAAACTACATAAAGGACGGTACCAAAATTATGGTGCCGTCTGATCCGTGGAGTGCTGAAATATGGACAGAGTTCGTTTTTAGGTGTCGGGGAAATTTCCGAAACCTGAAATTTTTCTCAAAAGCTGTTATACTAAACATTTCTAGTTAGGAAAAGTAAATAACACATATGTAAACATAGTGGAGCATAGATTTTGAGCAAGGCTTATTGATTTTCACAATATAGTGAAAATGGGTAAAATTTGATAGCATACTTGTGCTATCCCCCTGCATGAGATTGTTAGCATACACCATTGTTTCAAGTTATATTATCATCCTACATAATAAAAGCAACTAAATAGTATCAAACATTAACGATAATGCATTGTTCCAAACACTCCTTAAAGTACCCTTATTTGTCCAATTTCTTGTAAATCTTGTTCATCATCCTACCAAGGCACTTGAACATTCCCTTAGTTTGCTTGAATTCTGCTGATTCATTCTCAATCTCGGGAAGAGATGCGTAATACTCATGAGGTGGAAGATGAGAGCTTGGAAGACCATCCTCAGAGCTATTTGATGATGATGATGAAGGAGTTGGAGGCTTAGCTCTCTTGCCTTTAGTCTTAGCAACTCGAGCATCACTCAAAGGTACAAAGATGTGAGGGATGAGTTCATAGTGAAGGTGCATCCCTTTTGGGGTTGGTGGAATTGGAGCGAAGTTTCTATAGAGACGGGTGAGAAGCATCCCGTATGGAAGAGCAACGGATCCTTGAGTTGGAATATCAATCATTCTCCTAGCTATGTAGTAGGCTAAGTTGAATGGTTGTCGGGTGGACAAGTTGTAGAGCATGTGGCAAAGACAAGCGTTTATATGATCCCTATTCCCTATGGTGCTAATGACGTTGGCTCTAAGTAGTTCCTCCCATTTCTTAAATTCGGGCTTAAGTTCATTTAGCTCCATTCCATATGGATCTCGGTTTACCTCTTTTCCCTTTCGGGTAACTCGGGTTGTATCACTTTTTGGGTTAAAAAGGTGTTCACGGATGACATCCTTATCGGCCAAACGGGTTATGTAGGGAAGAGAGCGGTCATTGATTGTATCAAGAGCCATGAGTGACCACTTATCCGTGTAGACACAAGTTCCTCAGTTGGGAATTCCTAATACTTGAGCAAAGTTGCTTAAGGTGATGGTGTAGTCATTTTGGTTGATTCTAAACCTAAGACAGAATTCATCATCGTCTTCATCACTAAAGCCGGTCACACTAGCATAGAATTCTAACACAAACCTAGGACAAATTGGTTCATCGATGTCAAGAAGACAATCGAATTGAATGGCGGCTAGTTCTTCACGAAGATTGGTATTTTCAAGGAAGGATGAGTGAATGGTTCTACCCTCATGGAAATACCTTGATTCTAGACTCTTAAATATTTCTACTTGTTCCTTGGTAAGTCCTTTGGTTTTGTGGTGTTTGGGAATGTAGTTAAGGGTGTCTTTGTGATCATAGAATCTTGCGGCTACCATGGTTATTCCTAAGGACAAGAATTAATATGTTAAAAAAATTGAAAATAAATTTTAACGTTTTTGATTCTAGTGTGTGCCTATATGAAAACAATTTGGAGTTGCGGTTATCTCAACTCATTTTATGCACAAAATGGTTTTAGTGGGGTGTTTGGCAAATACCATGAGATAACCCAAATGCTCCTAATTCAATGTGGCTACATTTGAATATACCCGGGAGTGCATATTAGTTATGCAATACCTTTAGTATTCAAGAGCATGCAAGTGATGAAAATTTTAACGTTTCTATTTGTATTAGCAATGAAAAATGTTTTCCTACAAGTGAGAAGCTTTTCAAAACTTTTGACATGGGGTGTTTGGTTGTTTGAATAAGGCCTTATATTTATTATCTATCAATTAGTGGGAAACATGATTTGTTTATGCAATATGATAATGTAGTACCTAATTTGAATGACTAGTTATGCAATTTGCCAATTGAATTCATATTTGGTATAAAAGCATACATAAAACCCCATGTAATGATTTGTGATAGTTTTGTGCATAAATAAGAATCCTAGACTCAGAATTAAGAGATGAAATGTAGTTAGGATACTTACAATGATGTTATCTTCAGTGATTAGTAAGTGGGAAGATGACAATAATGAGCTTGGTTTAAGTTTTATAAGTTTTGGTAAAGTGGGTTGTGAGGAAGAGGATGTTATGTATATAGCAGTTTTGCTTCTGTAGACACCACGGACCAGACGGCACCAAATATTGGTCCGTGTTGTCATTTGGTGCCGTGGCTACAGTAGCAGACATAAGGCAAAATTGTTTTGGTTTGACTATTCTAATGTTTTAGGCTATGTGTATCCTACATGTTTGGTTCCATTAACCCTAAACCAAGTCTAAGAAGATTAAAAGGTTCTCGTTTAAGAGGTTTAGTAAAGATGTCGGCAATGTTGTCTTCGGAGGATACTTTCTCGATTGAAATGTTTCCTTTTTGAACATTGTCGCGAAGAAAGTGATGACGGATTTCAATGTGCTTTGTACGAGCATGTTGAACGGGATTCTTGCTGAGATCGATGGCTCCTTTGTTGTCGCAAAGTATCACAATGTCGTTGAGATGAATTTCGTAGTCTACGAGAGCTTGCTTCATCCAAAGAGCTTGTTGACATGCTTTTCCAGCTGAGACATATTCGGCTTCAGTAGTAGAGATGGCTAAAGCCGTTTGCTTCTTTGCAAACCATGAGGTGAGACAATGTCCAACAAAAGTACAAATACCACTTGTACTTTTTCTATCGACATAATCACCGGCATGATCCGAGTCGGCATACACTATGGTTTATATACCCGTTCCTTTGGGATACCATAATCCTAAACACGTTGTTCCCTTAATATATCTAAAAATCCTTTTTAATGCTTCTAAGTGTGATGCCTTTGGGTTTTATTGAAAGCGAGCACATAGACAAACACTAAACATAATGTCGGGTCTACTAGCCGTAAGATAGAGTAGGCTACCAATCATTCCTCTATATTTAGTGTTATCTACGGATTCACCTTCTTCGTCCTTGGTGAGTTTAGTGTCCGAGGACATGGGTGTTTTAGTTGGTTTGGAATCTTCAAGACCAAATTTCTTAAGCATGTCTTTTATATATTTAGATTGGTTAAAGAAAATACCATCTTCTAGTTGTTTAATTTGAAGTCCTAGAAAGAAGTTTAACTCACCCATCATACTCATTTCAAACTCGTCATGCATGATTTTAGAGAAATCATTACGTAGTTCTTGACAAGTTGATCCGAATATAATGTCATCAACGTATATTTGAACAATAATAATTTGCGATTCCTTTTTCTTAGTAAAAAGAGTATTATCTACTAATCCCATAGTATATTTGTTATCAACAAGAAAAGTCTTAAGACGGTCGTACCAAGCTTTAGGTGCTTGTTTAAGGCCATATAATGCTTTCTTGATTTTGAAGAGATGATGTGGTTTCTCAAAGTCGGTAAAACCGGGAGGTTGAGCAACATACACTTCTTCGTTAATAAACCCATTAAGGAAAGCACTTTTAACATCCATTTGAAATAATTTAAAGTCATAAGCACATGCATAAGCAAGTAATATTCTAATAGATTCAAGTGTAGCTATCGGTGCATAAGTTTCATCATAGTCAATTCCTTCTTGTTGATTATAACCTTGTGCAACAAGCCTAGCTTTGTTTCTAGATACTACACCATTTTCGTCCATTTTGTTTCGAAAGACCCATTTTGTTCCAATTATAGTTTGATCTTTGGGTTTTGGAACTAGTTTCCAAACATCATTTCTAACGAATTGGTTTAATTCTTCTTGCATGGCAATTACCCATGATTTATCTTTTATTGCTTCATTTATGGTTTTTGGTTCAATGGTGGATACAAAACAAAAATGATTACTTTGATTTTGAGCTTGTGACCTTAAGGTTCTTTGATTAAGTTGTCCTATGACCTTTTCTAATGGATGACTTTTAGATTCTTTGATGTTGACAATTTCCTTATTTGATGGTTCATCTTCCTTGTTATTATTAATTTGACTTTCTATTATTTGACTTTCAACTAAGTCATCATCTACCAAAGGTGATGTCTTAGAGGGAGGTGGACTTTCGTCAAATGTTATGTTCAACGATTCCTCGACTATCATTGTTTCTTTATTAAGGACAATGTAAGCTTTACTAGTTTGAGAGTAACCAAGAAATACACCTTCATAAGACTTTGGGTCAAACTTGGTGAGATAATCCTTAGTATTAAGAATAAAACATTTACAACCAAAGACTTTAAAATATCCTAATGTTGGCTTTTTACCTTTATAAAGTTCATATGGTGTTTTTTTTAGGAAAGGACGTATTAGGACTCTATTTAAAATATATGTAGAAGTGTCAACGGCGTTACACCAAAACTTTTGAGGAATGTTTTGTTCATTAAGCATTGTTCTACTCATTTCTTGAATTGTTCTATTTTTACGTTCTACTACTCCATTTGATTGAGGTGTTCGTGGAGCGGAAAAGTTATGTGTTATACCATTTGTATCACAAAAGTTTCCAAATTGAGTTTCGTTGTCAAATTCACGACCATGATCCGTTCGGATCGACACAATTTTGACACCTAGAAGATTTTGAATTTTCTTGCTAAGTATTTCAAATTTATCAAAAGCTTCATTTTTGGTTTTCAAAAATAACGTCCAAGTAAACCTTGAGTAATCATCTACTATGACCAAAGTGTATAAGTTGCCTCCATAGCTTCTTATAGCGGATGGTCCAAACAAGTCCATATGTAATAATTCTAGACACTTAGATGTGGACACCATATTTTTAGATTTGTGACTACTATGTGTTTGTTTACCAATTTTGCAAGCGTCACAAAAGTGTTGGTCATATTTTAGTTTTGGTAAATTCCTAACCAACTCTTTTGAAGATAGGTTTTGTATAAGTCTCATATTAGCGTGACCTAAGCGTCCATGCCAAAGAGATGAGCTATCGTCTAATGTTGTTAAGCAAAGTTTGTCATTATATGTTTTATCTATTTTCATGATGTATATGTTATTTTTCCTAACTCCTTTAGCTATGGTGATACCATCTTTTAGTATTTTACTACCATTTTCATCAAATAGTACTTTATACTTTTTATCACATAGTTGGCTAATACTAAGTAGATTAAATCCTAACCTATCCACATGAGCATCATTTTCAATAGTTAGAGAGTTATGAGCAATCGTACCTTTGCCAATGATTTTGCTTTTGAGATTGCTACCGAAAGTGACATTACCTCCGTCATACTCTTGGTATGATGAGAAGAGACTTTTGTTGCCCGTCATGTGTCGTGAGCATCCACTATCTTTTATCCATTCATCAGGTTCCAATCCAACTTTCAAGCATACCTAAGAAGCGAATAACTCAAACATTTGGTCCCCAATATCTCATGGGTCCGTTTGGGTTAAACATACCATTTATTTGATTCATGTATGGAAATGATGGGTAAGGGTTCCATGGCATGTAATCTGGAGTTTGATATGGTCTAGGAAAGTTTTGATTCCAACCGTTGTGTTGGTAGTTATGTTGAACGTTGTGGTTGCTCTTAGGAAAGGGGCGTTTGGCAAAAGAAGTTTTATATCGTTGTTGAGTAGTTTTTGATCTAAATTCATTTTTAACAAGTCCTACTCCTGATATAATGGCTGGTTTTAGTTTAACATTATCATTGGTTTTCTTTGTTACTTTAACAAATTCAGTACGGTCCGTATTGCGAACATTCTGTTCTGCTAAAGTACCCGCGGTACCATTTTGCACAACGGACGGAACCCTTATTTTGGTTCCGTCTGGTCCGTGCTGTACAGCAGCAATTTTGACAGAATGTTCGTCTTTTTCGGCCGTTTTGTTTTGACTCTTTGGAATTAATACTTCATTAAAACCTAGCCCATTCATGTCTCCTGGTGTTTTATGGATTTTAACTATTTCATCGGCAAGAGCGATGTTTCTGTTAAACCTTTTAAACTTAGAATTATTTTCTATTAAAACTTCTTGTGTGAGCTTTAGTTTTTCTATTTCGAGATTAAGCTCTTGACATGATTTACAATCATCGTCATTTGCTTTTCCTTTTTCAAGTCGTTTTGCTTTTTCTTTTAACTCATATACCTCATTTTCCAAAAACTCCTTTTTGGTTTTTAGAAATTTATTTTTAGTTATGATTTTCAGACTTAGCTCACACAATTGATTATATTGTTTTTGCAAGGTGTCATCATCTATAGAAGAATAAGAAGAGTCGGAAAGTACCTCATTTGACTCATGTGCCATTAGAGCGATCTCTTCCTTGCTTGATTCTTCATCGTCTTCACTATCACTCCAAGCACCACTTACAAAAGCTCGTTGAGTTTTGCTTTTAGGTGGCTTGGGACATTCTCCTATGAGATGACTTGCATCACCACATCTAAAACACTTTCTTTCACCTTTAATCTTCTTATCATCCCGATCTTTTCGGAATGGCTTCTTTTCTTCTCGAGGTTGTCTTACAAACTTTCCTCTTCTTCTAAAGAACTTCTTGAAATCTCTAACGGCCATGGCATACTCCTCATCTTCACTATCGGAACAAGATTCACCATCATCGCTTGATTCCGCCTTTGCTTTAAGAGCAACGGATTTGATCTTCTCCTTTCTTCCTTTGATGATCTCCGAATCTTTCTCCATTACCATTTCGTGAACTTTGAGGTTGCCAATTAGCTCGTCTAGTGACATTATTGAGAGATCTTTTGATTCTTCAATAGCGGTCACTTTAGCTCTCCATTTGGGATGGAGTGCTCTAAGAAATTTCCTGACAAAGTTCTTACTACGAAAAGATTCATCAAGTGCTTTAAGTGATGTAATGATAGTGTTAAAACGAGCAAAGCCACAATCAATGGTTTCATCTTCAGGGATAACAAATTGTTCATATTGTTGAACAAGAAGATCAATTTTGTTATCCTTGACTTGTGAATTACCTTGATGTGTAACAATTAAAGATTACCAAATATCTTTGGCGGTTTCACACATAAAAATTCTTTCATATTCTTTTCTAGGTAAAGCATTATAAAGCATCATTTTAGCTTCATTATTTTTAGCAACTAGTTTCTTTTGTTCATCAACGGAAATATCCTTTGTTGTAGAACTAAAATCTCCTTTAACAATAATAAACCAAAGATCTATATCTTTTGATTTTACATATGTTTCAAAACGGTTTTTCCAATAGATAAATCCATTGGTTTCAAAGAGTGGTGGTCTTTGCATAGATTGCCCTTCTTTAAAGTTTTCAGAATCCATGGATCGTTTCAAGTTTATAAAATACAAGTTATTTTTAGAAATTCTTGAGCAACGAGGCTCTGGTACCAATTGTAGAAAACTAGAAGGGGGGTTGAATAGTTTACCGATTAAAAACTTTGTTTTGAAACTTATTGAAAGATCAATTGATATTGATCTTAAGTATGTTAATGAAATATGCAAGCAATAAGTAATAAGTAAATAAGGAAAGAAATGATCAAACCACAACAAGTTGTTTATAGTGGTGCGGCCTACAAGGACTCTTTTTCCTTGCCCTACTCCACTCCCCGAGTCTCACACTCGAGAGTTTAACTTCACTAGTCAACAAGCTCCTTTCACCGGCGGAGAAAACCTTTACACTTCGCTTACACTATTTCCGACACTAAGCTAGATGTCGAGTTCTTTCCAAGGGTACAACTACTCCCACACACAATGTATTTTGAGAACTAAAATACTAACCACTCACACTCACAAGATTATGATGGTTTGATACAACAATGAAGTATGGATCAACACTAGATCATACAACACTAAACAAACAAGACTTCCAACTTCTCGTTGAAGCTTGAATATGACTTGATCTTCTTTGCTACAAAAGAGATTACTAATATGATATGAAACTGAGTTAGAAAGGTTAGAGAGAAGATATGTATGAGAGTATGTTAGAAAAGGATGAGAAACTACTTGGCTTGGCATTGCTATTTATAGCCAAAATGGACAGGAGCGTCCACGGACGGCGGACCCCTTAAAAGGGTTCCGCCCGTGTACCATTTTGGTACCGCCGGTCTGACAGCCAAGATATCAAATCTTGCCTAAAGTCAACTCTATCAAAGTGAGATTGTGCAAGATATGAAGAGTACAAATCTTCACAAAATATCTAATGGAATCTTCTAATGATTTCCATGATGTAATACATGATGTCAAATGTTGTATTACTATTTATAGAAATATGCAAATGCTTAAGTAGTGTTTGGTTTTAAGAACCTAACACATTCTACAAACTACTATCATACATAATGATTAGAGTCATATCAAGATGTTACTAATCATAAATTTAAATGCTTGAATGATGAATATATTGTTTGAGAAAGCTTGTTTTAATATCTAATAAACTTGACAAGCTGTAAGCTTTTATAAATTAAATTTACTTTTGTCGTTAACAAAACTTAGGCAAAGATCAAAAATATAAATAACGTTTAATGACAATATTTGTATTAACATACATGTTAAGTAAACTGGACATTTTCATTAGTACTTCAGAGTCCGCAGCTCCACCATCAGGTTTTCCTGAGGCTTGAGGAGCTTCATTGGATCTGGGAGGAGACATATAATAATCACCACCAATATTGGTGTCATCCTCAAAATTATGACAAGGTAGACTCAAAGGTGGCTCAGATGGTTGGTCAACATTGACCTCAGTCTTAACAAGAGTTTGTTCTTGTGACTCAGAGGCAATGACAGGCTCCTCGGGGCAATAACTCTAGGTAATGGTGGGGCAATAGGTGTAGGGGATGGGGGTCACTGGCTTTTAGTGGCAACTGATGCAGATGCATATGAGCATTGGAGGCCTTAATATAAGATGAATCTGATGCAGAGGCACCAGCAGCATTAGGACTAGGTGGCATATTTCCACCAGCTGCCTCATTAATATTTGGCTCAATGCCACCAGCAGCATTAGCTGCACCAGCAGCTACATTGCCACTTGGTAACATAGAAGGTAAAAGGGGTCTATGCTCTCCAGCAAAATTGGTTCTCATGGTAGCAAACAATTTAACAGTCAATTTTCCAACTGCTATTGGGGTTTGATCTGAGGTTTCAATGCCTAATATTATTTGAAGAAATCTGGGATACATCAAAAATTTATGTTTGGTATCCTTTATGTTTTTAAGCATTTCCTTAAAGATATATTTTGAAAAATTATAATCTCTCCCCTAAGCTAAACAAATTATAATTGTAGCAATCGAGATAGAGAACTGATCCCAACCCCCTAGACTTAGGACTTAAACACTGAAGGAGGGTATGAACTAGAAATATCCATTTAGGTCAAAATTTGTTTTTATACCATATGAACTTCTCGTCAGTGGGATACCATAAGCTGGCCAAACCAGTGATTATTTCTTCTCTATTATTATCAAAGACACCTCCTTCATCATTTAACTGTAACTGAGTTCTTATGAGTGACTCAGTAATGACACACTCTTGTCCATCTATAGTGGCCACAATCTCATTAGGTTGACCCTCAGGAAATCGCTCATAAGCCGTGGACCAAAATTGCTTGACTAACGAGTCATAAACAATAGATGGACAAAAGGTTAGTGCATACCTGAGTTTGGAGCGCAGAATAAAATCAATCATAGGATCATATAAATCACTTCCTTTGGCTTTTTCCAAGAATGAAACTTTATTGTGATCTCCTTTGAATGCAAGTGTCGTCATCGAATGATTTGAGAAGGTTGAAGATGGGTTTGGTTTCAAAATGAGAGGGAATTGAGCAATTAGGTCGTGGAATAACAGTAATTGGTTCTTTAAGCAAGTTACTTAAAATAACCATTTAAATTGGCAAAAAGCTCGCAATGAATCTTTGACCAATTTTGACTTTAATTAAATCCCATATTAAATTCCCAATTATATGAAACCAACAACATTTGAAAGTCAATCCGCAGCAACCATTCAGTCAATCAGCAGAAACCAACTAAATTTTGACCGTAGTTTCCATGTCATGGCTACCAGCAGAAACCATTACCCATCAGTAGGAATAACCACGAAACCAACAGGAATGACGAAAAGTCAAACCCTGCTATAATTAACTGCGCATTAAAAGTCTGCAGTCTTAACCCGTATTAATTAGAATACCAACCAAGTCATTACTTCCATAAATTCTAACAAACCTAAATTGCACCTTGACCTTGACTATAAAACTACCCCTTGCCTCATAAAACACATACACATCATACGACCCAAACACAACAGTCGATCACCAACACTGCCACAGTGAGTAACTTTCCCAACCATCCGATTGAAATCTCTCATGATCATCTAAGGGTTTTCCATCCAATGATGGATGGTTAAACTACTTTCCTCCCAACTATACCAAGCTGAGGTTCATGTCCACAAACCCTCCACCCCTTCACCAGCACCTCTTGGTACTTCATCAGAGGATCTGCCTAACCCACCTTCAGACTTGGGGTATGATGATACCAGTTCTGAGCTAAACTCCATGCCTAGCTTTGTCTCAGCATATTCAGACACTGATGATGAGAATGGTGGATCTTCCAGGCCAGTGAATGTAGCTCCTCTTGCTGTTGTGCCACCTTCCTAAGTTCCAGTTGCAGGCCCTTCTGGTTCAAGGCCAGGACCATCCAACCCAAACCCTAAGAAGAGAGTCCAAGTGGTTGGTCTTGCTGCTCCCAGAGTGTGGGACAATATCTCAGGTGGGGGGAAACAGCATCAGAGGATGACAGAGTGGGCAAAGAGGAGGCCTAAGTAGGTGTCTTGTGGATGGAAGCTGGTGTCTGGAGGAGTCTTTTGTGATGATGAAGCTTATGTTATGATGATGTCTTGACGTGTAATGATCAGTAGAAATTGAAAGTCTTGTAACCTTACACTGCATCTTAGAATGCAGTGTTTTATCTATAAATAAAAAGACTTTCATGCTTTTAGTTTAATCTTTGCTACTGATTGTGTGATTCATACTTGATCTGCAAAATAGTTAGTAGGACACATAATATACAAAGACTATACACAAATATAAACAAATATACAACACTAATCCTCCCCTTAATTTGAAACCTCCCCTTAGGCATAATCCTCCCGTCAAACACAATAATCAGGGGTTGATCATGCCAACACGGACAACCAAAAATTGAAATCTAGAGCCATCAAAACCTTTAGTTAATAAATCAGCCACATTATCATCAGTGTGAATTTTAACCACTTGAATAAGATATTTTTCATTAACATCCCTTATAAAATGGTGTCGAATTTCTATGTGTTTAGTTCTCTGATGAAAAACAGGATTTTTGACAATGCATATTGTACTTTGGTTGTCAATAAAGAGTTTAGTGTTCATAAAATTGAACCCGTAATCCAATAACTGGTTTTGTATCCAAAGTACATGACCATAGCAGCAGCAACATACTCTGCTTCAGTAGAAGATGTAGCCATGATGGTCTGCTTCTTGCATTGCCAGGAGATTAATCTCCTCCCCAGAAACTGACAACCCCCAGTAATAGATTTTCTATCAAAGTTGGCACCAGCATAGTCACTATCACTGTAAGCTTCCAACACAAATGGAGAATCTCTAGGATACATAAGACCCAATAAGATGAAATGTACTACCACAAACAAAACAAGATTTATTCTTAAAAGGCTTGTTCATAACATGAGATGTCTGATTATAAACAAACTTATTCAAACCACAACCAAAAACTAAATTGTTTTTAACAGAATTAAAAAAACAAGAAATGCTTTTAAAATAAGCTGTCTTTAAAGAAGATTCATCAACAGCAACTCTTGGGGCAGGGTCAACAGGCAAAGGCTTGGGTGAGGCAGACTTAGGAGTTGTAGAATCTTCACTTGAATCACAACTGGCAAAGTCTTTAGAATGGGTCTCTGAGGTCCTATCACTGGAAGAACAAGAGACAAAATCATTAGTTTCACTGCCAGTTTAAGATAAGTTATTAGACTTTTGGCCATAGGTCATATGAGATTCATCCAAGTCTGTATCTGGGGAGGGTGGCCTAACAATACCATTAACTGAGGAAGGTACAGAAATCATTTCCCATTGTTTTACAAATTTAACAGGTTTTCGATATTTTTCTTCCTCTTCATCAGTGACAGGATCAAACACACTATAGTCATTTGGGTCATACACTTCATCTGGACCAATATAGTCCTTGAAGCCCAACCCCATCTTAGATTTTACAGAAATAGAACTTCTCCATAATTTATCTAGATTCTTAGCTTGTTCTTGCCACTCTTTATGTCTAGCCACCTTTTTTTCTAAATTAGCCTTTAGATCCTCTTTTTCTACATTAACCTTTACATTTTCATTCTCAGTAAATTCTAACAAGTTAGTGGTGTTCTCTAAATCTCTTTCTAGCACCCTAATTTTCTCTTCAAGGGCCAATTGATTTTGTTGGAACCAAGCCTTTTGTTTTTTCAAGGTTTTAACAGTTTTCTTATAGGCTTGAAGCTGAATAAAGATTTCTTTATATTGGCCAACAATGTCATCAAATTCTCTTTTAAGGGCATCATATTTATCATTGAAACCAAAAATACAAGATGAGATACCCATCAGGGCAAACTCCTTAGCAGCATCTTTAGTCTCAGCAACCATTCCAATCTGAGAAGAGCTACCATCCTTATCTTCAGTCTCATGCATAGTCCAGTCAAGCATTGAATCCACAGACACCATAGATTTAGGATCCTCTTGTTCCTTGAGCTTGAATGCAGAATATCTTCTCTTGTCACTTCCCTTCTTATCTGGGCATTTTCTGGCAAAGTGACCTAACTGATTGCATACATAACACCTGACCTTCTTTTTGTCAAACCTGGCTGCCTCTCTTCCTTGGTAATTGATCTTCCTACCAGACTTCTTCTCAAACATGTTGACTTTTACAGCAAGCATAGCCATCTGCCACTTTATGTCCAACACCCCCAAATCCCACTTATCCACCTGATCAAAATCCTCATAAGCCAACTGCTGTTGAGGATCAGTGTCAGCAACAAATGAGTAAAGCACATCCTCCATGACATTACTATATTTAGATTTTCTAGATGCAGAAGAGGTGTATGTTATGGGTGCTGCTGAAGATGAGGTGGGGCTTTCAGCATAAGACATCTTGGTGTTAGCACTAGTAGCACTAACAAAAGCTGAATTTGTTGGAGAGAGAGAAAAGCTGGAATTACCCTTGATATCAATTTCAAGAGTTCTAAGCTTATTGTACAAATCATCAAAGCTTAAGTATTCACGGCTACCCTTTGCCTTGAGAGTAAGAGCAACCTGTCTCTAGGAAGAAGGTAGAGCCCTCAAGAACTTGGTGTTGCATTCTTCATTGTCAGGTTTGGACCACATCTGATTAAGTTGGCTCAAGATTTTCTAAAACCTGTCATACCCCTTGTGTATGCCTTCCTCTTCAAAAATTGTAAACTCCTGAAAGTCCTGCTTAAGGATTGTCTTTCTCATCTTCTTGGATTCTTCGTTACCTACAAACCTTGCCTTGATTGCTCTCCAGATTTCCCTTGCATCATCAAGGTGATGAAAATCACCCATATGGTCATATGGAATTGCTTGGAGCAAGGTAGTCCTAGCTTTGGTTTCCCTCTGAAGTGCAATATGTTCTTCAGTAGTTGCTGCTGGAAGAATTATTACGTTTCCATCAGTATCTCTTCCAGTCTTAGTCTTACTCTTACCTTTCAAGACAATGTTCTAGAGATGGTAGTCACTGTTGCTGATCCAATTTTCCATCTTCATTGCCCAGATTTCATATTCGTCCTTATTCAGATAGGGAAACTTTGCATTGTTGTTTGACATTGTGGTGGTAAGGATCATCTAAACTGCTTGAGTCTTGGTGCTACTCTCAGGCTGTTCCTTATCACTTTCTGAGTCCGTCATGGTTGGAGAGTTTTTAGGGTTTTGAGAGATATTAAGGTAATCTTCTTTGAGAGATTATCACCAGGCTCTGATACCACTTGTTAGATCAGTCCCACATAGATATTTCGAGCCTTTATTGAACAAAATTTGAATACCTGTGTAATCACAAGCAAACTATAGAGAACCTCTAGTAAACTTATGCTCACGCGGAATATGAACACAAGAGTTAAAGAAGATTGTAAAAACTAAAATTTCGATCCTCTTTGGATCTATATTAATTCACTAAATAATGTTTTCAAAAGCGTACATCAGCCCTAGCCGCAGGTTTCTTTTATACTATAAGAAACCCTAATGCAGCTGCTTACAAAACGCGTAAAAGATATGCATTATATCTTCCTAAAATAACTCATGCATATCCTAACTAATTACTAATAATATGGATACTACTATTCTCAGAAACATAACTATCAGCAGTAAATGCGCTAACAGTAGAAACGAAATACTATCAGCAGGAACCTGATCAGCAGGAACCATTCTATACTATTATAATAATTCCTAACACAACGGTACCCTTTTCCACATGATCTTTGATGAAATGATATCAAAGATCAATGTGCTTTGACTTTGAGTGTTCAACAGTGTTGCACGAGATCACAATAGCACTTCGGTTGTCATAGTACACTGGGATTTTGTCAAATATGTAATCATAGTCCTTGAGTTGTGTTCTCATCCAAATGACTTGAGCACAACACGCCGACATGGCTACATATTCTGCTTCTGTTAAGGACAGCGATGTACAATCCTGTTTCTTCGATTCCTATGACACCAATTTATCACCAAGGAATTGCAAACCACCTGAAGTACTTTTCCGAGAATCTAAGCATCCTGCGTGATCATCGTCTGAAAAAGCTATTAGTTCAAAACCAGAATCCTTCGGATACCAGATCCCCAAATTAATGGTTCCCTTGATGTATCTTAGGATTCTTTTAGCCTCAGTGGGGTGACGTTCAGTTGGTCTTGACTGATAACGGGAGCAAAAATATACAGAAAATACAATGTCAGGTCTACTGGTTGTTAGATACATGAGAGACCCAATAATGCTTCGGTATTTGGTAGGGTCAACCAATTTCCCATGTAAATCAGCGTCCATTTTGTTGGTATGTGCCATTGGTGTGGCATAGGTATCACAACTTTGCATTCCATGTTTGCTTAAAATTTCAAGAGCATATTTGGACTGACTTAGGAAAATACCACTAGTGATTGATAAAATTAAAGTCTTAAGAAGAACGTAAGTTCACCCATCATTGACATTTCAAAATGTGTTTTCATTAGTTTTGAAAAGGCATTTGAGTACTTTTTATGTGTTGACCCAAAAATGATGTCATCCACATAAATTTGAACGATTAAAATGTGTGCCCCGTGATATTGTATAAACAGTGTTGGGTCGACCGATCCTTTGACAAAACTATGGGATACAAGATGTAACACCCCCAAATTTGGCACAGCGGAAGCATTCGGGTCGTGGGGTGCTACTAATTGGTATCACGACACAAAGTATAGAACAACGGTTTTATATTAAGGAAATTCATAAACAAATGTATGAGGTTTACATTATTCATAATTAGTGCGGAAGTACAGGCCCATAATAATAATAATAATAATGAAGCGGTCCCAAAATATGCCAAGTATCCTATGACAATGCCATGCAATGCCAAACGCCTCCAAAGTAAGATGTCACGATAACCTGAAAATACACGCTAAAAATGTCAACACGAGGTTGGTGAGTTCATAGGTTTGAAATAAAGTAGTAAATCGGTTTGTTGTGCAATGATAAGTAAGTAGGACATATGCATAAGTAATAGTGTTGAGCAAGCAGTAAAATGAAATGAAATCCACATCATGTAATCCACATTATGAAATCCGACCACCACGTGGTCCCGTGCACAATAGGAATCCATACAGTTATTATCACAAACCAGCTGGAGCTAAACTGTAGGATGACTGAAATCAAACTGTAGGATGACTGAAATCATAGGTATCCAAACAGTCACAAAGACTGTAGGGATCATAGTAACCATAGTCATGAACCAAACACCACATTACTCAAACGCACAATTAAATGCACATATATGTCCCAAATTGAAATAATATGAATTTAGCACAGCGAAAGAAATAAATTTATTGTAATGATAATTGAGAAATGGAATAAGTTGTTTAGCGAATCATATAAAGTTTTCAAGAATCAAGTCATTTGCAGATATTGGAATTTAGTAAACAAGCATGTAGTCTCCCCCAAAAGTGTTTTCAAAACAAGTAAAGTAGGGGTCATGAACTCACCTCGATATGAAGTAACGCAAGGATCATAATTGACACAACTGGCATCAAAAGCTAACACAATAGTATCGAGAGTACGTCCATAATGGTACAACATTGGCACAACCTAATAGGAATATGATATCTCAAAACAAGTCTAGCAAAGTAAAATAAATTCTGGAAGATAACGTATCGTAGTTTTCGTGGAATACTTGTATCGTTAATTTCAAAAGTCCATATTAATATCTCAAAAGTTTAGTTTTAACGTTTCATGTGGTGGCAAGAGAACAAAGACTCGACCTGTAACTCACGCCAAACATAACTCACACTTAAGCATAATGTAGATTCCAATACATTATAAGGAATGGTAAAAGAATATTGACCAAGACTCAAGAACACACGCTTAAAGCAATAAAACATATAAAAGAAATTAAACAAGTAAGAATCAATTAGCAAATAAGTGAAAAGGTAAATAAATGGTTAAATTTTGGGCATTTAACCAATATATCCCAAAATATAATTTTACGTTAAGTACGATTCGTTTTATTATCGGTTTTATAAATAACGGTTAAATACGATTCATTTATCAAAACACGTTTCGATAATTAGTTAATCCGGTTAAATGAGTTTAGATAATTTACCATATTAAAAGTAACCAGTATTGGACTTCACAGTTCAATAGTAATCCGTTAAAAAGTTGTCTAATACAAGTTGTTCATTAAGTAACTAATATTGTCCAATATAGGTTTAGTCCATTTAACATAATCCAATTACGTCCTAATTAACCGTACAAGTCCAATAATATTAATTTGTATATGACCAGTTGTCCAATCACCAACCGTATATTAAATCCATTTTGTATATCCAAATTCCCAAAACCAAATATCAACCTTCAAAATGAACCGAAACCGAAATGTACAAATATTCCAACCAGTCTCGCTAGAAGAACACACTAATCAAAATATATTACACAAGTTGAACATGTATGTAATATTTCATTTTATGCAAGACAAAACACATACTTATAATATCGGTGGGCCTTGGAGCCTAATAGTCAAACCAAACGCCCTCTTGGACTTAACTAAACTGAATTGCACCCTTGATGCCTAAAAACACAAACACAGTATCCTTACACTAACCTTTACACCTTTTACAGTCAAAACAACACACTACTCGTTACCATAACTGATCAAAACAAACGTCCTTTAATCCGAGTTTTTAATCCATGCGAACATGAGACAAAACAGATTTACGTCTTATATACCACATGAAATAATTTATCAAAACATTTTAGACACGCCAATTCAATATGACCTGTCAATAATGGACTTAACCATTTTAAACGAATAAAAAGACTACAAATCCAAGTCAGATTCGAGACACAACTACATAATTGGTAGATTCAAATCTAAACCGTGACTCACCCGGGTCACGATCTAAATCCCAATCGGTTCTCAAACCTGACCCGAACTTCAGCCAAGCCAACCAAACACCATTTTGATAATTAAAACACCACACGAAATAAATCAAAACATGTTCTAATTCAAATTTTAAATTCCACGAAATCATTACACACGTTTTATAATCGGTAAAAACAAAATGAAATATATATATGCTGGTTACACGGATTACCAGGTCGGAAAAAAAAGAGCGAGGTGTGACGGTGAGCGATGATGGCGGAGGTGGTGACTATCGTGGTGATCCTGATAGTGTATAGCTGCAGTTGGGGACGACATCAAGGCGGCGTTGGTCTACTGGTGGTGGCGGCACTGGAGGAGATTGTGATGGTGATGTTTGGTGGTGTGGTGGCGGCATGGAGGTGATTGTGATGGTGATGGTTGCCGGCGGCTGATGGCGGAGAGATGAGGTGGGTGGCGGCTGAAAGTAGAGAAGGAGCAGCTTCTGATTTTAGGTTTTGGAATAAGAGTGAAAATGAAGCGTTAATTTTCTTTTATAAACCTATACTACTTTAAAGATTTGAAGTGAAAGGTTTATTAAACTTGAGGGGTGGTGGGGTAAATATGCTACAAGGACCAAATACGTAATATATGAAATCTTTTGTAAGTATTAGGCTCGGGGCTTATTTGGTCTAGTAAACGCGAGATAAAATTTACAAAACTTACGCCATTGTTTTTAGAATAATAAATTTGAGTATTCATACTAATAATTTTCTCATACTTAATATAATAATCAAAACAAAAAGTTTAATGAGTTTACGATTGCCGTAACGCATTGTGTGTGGTCCTCATGCTTTACGAGATAACTTCTCGTTTTCGAGTTTAAATTGGCTAAGGAATTGATCGAAATGAAAAAAAAACTAATAACAAATATAACTTTACTATTAGAATAGGATAGGAAAATTACCGGTTGCTATAGTCTAACCTCCTTAAACGGAACCGCGTCCTCGTGATTCAATTCATGTCATTCGATAACGTAGTGTCTCAGAAAAGGCGATGATACGGGCAGCCAATAAGGGAATCTGATCATATAGAATGAATAGGGTAACTTGTACAATGATGAGACAATGTCGAGACTTGGTAGATGGTCATCTATAGTTTCAAGCAGAGTTTATGAGCTAGTAGTATAAAATACTTTTCAAAGGAGTACATGGTTTATAAAAGGGTTTGTAAAATAGTTTAGAGTAATGGTAGAGTAAGTTTATTGTTTATTAAATAGTAATATGGTCTCTTTTTTTATTATTATTATTTATTTTATTTTTTTGAATGGCATGACTGATTAGTCAAATATATATATATATATATATATATATATATATATATATATATATATATATATATATATATATATATATATATAGAGTTAAGATCAAATAAGAAGAAAAATTAAAATAAGAATGATAAGAAGAAACCACAACCACTCATTTCAGATGCACCTACAAAAATATATGCATCTCCCCTAAAATTTCTCCCTCCTATTTGAAATGTGTGGCTAGAAATTCTTCTTATTCTTCCTATTTTAATTTTTCTTCTTACTGGATCCCTTCCCTATATATATATATATATATATATATATATATATATATATATATATATATATATATATATATATATATATATATATATATATATATATATATATATATTTTATTTGGTGATCGCAAAATATTATGTTGGACGATTGAAAATAATTTGTTGGTTAATAGCGATACAATTTATTATGATATGAGAGGGTAGCAAAGATATCTAGTGTTCCCGAAAGATTAGGCGTTCGCTCCCAAGGCCACAGTTGAGGTTACCCATTTAAAAATCACAAGGGTTCTGTCGAGCATAGAATCTCTGTCGAAAGGAGATTTTAACAAATCCGTAGTACGACTCTGAAGGAGAGGTTGACTGTTACTAGCAAATCAGTTAGTTACGTCAGCAGTGTACTAGTACTCAATGCAGAAAGGTGCAACATTCGAATCCAAAGTCACGATTCCAAAAGGTATCCGACTACCAAAACATATCAATTCAAGTTCCGAATAAAAGAGGACGTTGACGGTTTCAAACGGTTACGCTAAAAGCATACACGTCGATAGGGCGCATGGTATATTATCAAAAGAATAACAATCGATGGACAATATCGATCGAAGACAAGGCTTGAGGTACAGGCGTCTGTAACAAGACTATAAACAAAATAGGATTACGGGGATAAACGATTTCAAATTCTAAACGAGCCCAAAGTCACAAAATATATCAATCCAAATTCAAACGTAGTCAAGATCGATTACAAACGCTCCAATAAACTCAGATGGGTTCACGCAATCCAGATGCAACCTTGTGACCAATCGGGTCTAGCTTGACCTGATGCGAAATAAGGTCAGAAGATCCAACTATTTCAAAAGTAATCTGAAGTCATATCATGACCAGATGGTGACGAAAAGCGTTCCATACAAGAGGAAGAATATTATGATAAACAAGAGGTGTGATGCCATTGTGTTGTAAGTAAGGGTAAATTTTATAAAATTCAATGCTCGTATACATACGCCAAAAATTTTCCCCTTTTATGAAATTAAACCAAAAACCGGACACAATACCATTATAACCAATCCAAGTATCGCAAAATTCACCTCTGAGTCGGACATAGGTGATCAGGCTATGTCCCACTGTCCCTGGCTGAATATAGGTGATCAGTCTATATTCACCCGAGGTTCAATGAATTTTGATATACTTGACTTAGTTACTCTAGCATCATGTCTTTTACTTCCCAAAATCCATTTTCAAAAGACTAAAACAAGTGTCCAAACTCAAAGTCAAAAGATGAGATTGCATACAGAAAGTGGTGTAATGTTACAATAAGTGCGATACGTAAGCATAAGTATGTCGAAAATACCTATAGTACATAGCGAAAAAATAAATGGATACAAAACATTCAATAGTAAGGCATACATCTCATGAAATATGATAGAAACCAAAGTCACAAGTGAGGCATCAGCTTGGCAGGCAGGCACGTGTCGGTCATAGGGTTAAGTTTTCGTAAATTTGGTCATAGTCTAGGTTTTGAAAATAACCCAGTTCCCTATAACATTGGCTCTGATACCAACTGTAACACCCCCAAATTTGGCACAGCGGAAGCATTCGGGTCGTGGGGTGCTACTAATTGGTATCACGACACAAAGTATAGAACAACGGTTTTATATTAAGGAAATTCATAAACAAATGTATGAGGTTTACATTATTCATAATTAGTGTGGAAGTACAGGCCCATAATAATAATAATAATAAAGAGGTCCCAAAATATGCCAAGTATCCTATGACCATGCCATGCCATGCCAAACGCCTCCAAAGTAAGATGTCACGATGTCCTGAAAAT
Source organism: Chrysanthemum seticuspe (assembly GCA_019973895.1). Lineage (NCBI taxonomy): Eukaryota > Viridiplantae > Streptophyta > Magnoliopsida > Asterales > Asteraceae > Chrysanthemum > Chrysanthemum seticuspe. The sequence continues at coordinate 154,261,324 of BPTQ01000009.1, forward strand.
ATACGCTAAAAATGTCAACACGAGGTTGGTGAGTTCATAGGTTTGAAATAAAGTAGTAAATCGGTTTGATGTGCAATGATAAGTAAGTTGGACATATGCATAAGTAATAGTGTTGAGCAAGCAGTAAAATAAAATGAAATCCACATCATGTAATCCACATTATGAAATCCGACCACCACGTGGCCCCGTGCACAATAGGAATCCATTCAGTTATTATCGCAAACCAGCTGGAGCTAAACTGTAAGATGACTGAAATCAAACTGTAGGATGACTGAAATCATAGGTATCCAAACAGTCACAAAGACTGTAGGGATCATAGTAACCATAGTCATGAACCAAACACCACATTACTCAAACGCACAATTAAATGCACATATATGTCCCAAAATGAAATAATATGAATTTAGCACTGATCTGTGCTAAACCGTCAAGCTACCTCACACAAGCTAGCCACTTGTGAATGACTAACCGTAAGAAGCTTAAAACTGCTTAAAACACAAATACAATGAAGTTCTGGAGAATAGAATGAATTTCCGGGTCGTTTAGTCCCACGGACACTCAATGGTGTGTCAAAGCAAACTCAGAGGATAGAATGATCACTAAGGATAGTGATCATTAAAGGTTTTGATTAAGAAATTACACTACTGATTGATTGGAATGGAATGGAATACAGAATTGGAAAACACAACAATCAGATAAGAGAAACGTAAATGTGAGTTTAAAAACTACGTATACGTACAAAATAAAAAGTGAAATCTAAAAAATAAAAGACCTAAAAATATAAAAATGACATTTTTGGAATCCTAAAAATAAAAGAAAATTATTAGAAAAAGAAAATTATTTTTAACACTATTTAATTAATTATTATTAATTAAAAACTATTTTAACTATTTAATAAATACTCTAAAATAGAAGAAAATACAAAATAAGGCTAGAAAAATAAACTTATGATTCAAAAAAATCTAAAATACTATAAAACTAATTTTAAAATTAAAAATATATTTTTCACACTTTTTATCTAATTATTACTAATTAATTATTATTTAAATACACTTAAATTCTAGAAAATATAAAATAAACATGGAAAAATAAAATTTTAACTTTGAAAAATCTAAAATATGATAAAAATAATTTTAAAACTGAAAAGATATTTTTTATGCTTTTTAATTATTTATTACTAATTAATTACTATTTTTATCTATTTAAAATTATAATAAATACTAAAAAGATTAGGAAAATTATGAAACTTTTTCTAAAAATACTATATGATGACAGAAAACTAAGAAAAATAGAAAAACAAGATTTGCTTATTAATAAGCTAAAAATAAAAATCAAAAAGCTAAAACCTATTAAATAAACGCTATCACTATTTTTATATTGATGTTTTTCTGGATTTTCTTTTTGAAAACTACTTTACTACTGATATTATGAAACTTTAACAAAGACGAAAATTTTACAAAACACAAATAAGCAGTTTGAGAGAGCTTATGGGCCAACAGTAAGCTTAAGAGCTTATTGTGTTGAAATAAGCTCAAACAAGCTTGCAAGATGAAACGAAAGCTAGAATAAGATAAAACAAGCTAGTGCTACTAATATGAAGCTAAAAGACAAAAAAAAAGCACACTGATAAGCTAAAAAAAAAACAATAAGCACTTGGCTATAACACAGAAATGAGACAATATTATAGCTACTTGCAGCCCTAGCCAACAAGCTAAAAAGTGAAAACTTAAGCTTGGGACATCAAGATGACCAGGTTGGCTTTCCAAAGAAACAAATATCACAAGATAAGACCAAAAATTAAGCTCTGTGCAAGCTTTTCAAAATGGTGCCATTCACTGTGCACAGGGCACTTTTCAGACTAGGTACCCAAAAGAAGCAGGAAAATAAGCACTTAAAAAGCTGATGAACAGAGAACTAACATTTTTATATTTTTGTTTAGCAACTAGACTTTAATACCCTAAGAGCTTTTAAGCTAAAACTTATTATTAAGCCCACAGTGAAATTATCTTTTTTATTCAAAAACGACCCAAGTGAAAATTTTGACTTTTATTAAAAACCAAGAGAGTTGACCAAGATGAACTTTGATTCACTACTAATCACTGATTTTGTTGTTTTGAGGTATATTAAAACTGATTTGACCTGTATTAACAACTTATAAACACAAATACAGAAACACAGAGTGATCAGGAAATATTGAGTTCATTTGGTTCTTTTTGGTCACCAGTAAATCATTTTCAGTTTTAGAGTTCACTAGAGTAAAAGGAACAAATGACAACCTTAATGTTCAAATTACGAGTACATAAACACAAATATTCAACAATTATGTCCAGTTTAGTCAAAATTATATGGAGTTTTGTTGTTTTAGTCACTAATCATCACTTAGTTTCAAGTAGAACCAGTTGAGAGAACCAAAAATTATTTTCAGTTTTAAAAGTGAACCCAGCAAAAACTTATTTTTTCTATTAAAGTGACACCCGAATTATTATTCAAAATCGAATTTTCGAGAATCCCATAATTTCAGATCAACGATTTGTTTTTATATTTTTACAATCAAGAGACAAGTAGTCGAAAAATTCACGAATAAAAGGACGAAGAAAACCCATGGATCAGACTTTTCACGGGACACGTGTCACTTACCGTGGTAAAACTTTTCGAACGTGTCTCGAATTAAAAACCAGAATAGAACACTATAAACAAAGAAACCTTTCGGTTGGACCAGTAGAACTACAGGGTTCGAATTCAAAAGTGAAAAATCGAACAACCGATCCCGACGTTCATCGATATTATAACAGAGTAAAGACACAATATCGGTTCACGAATAACAAAAAAAAAATCGAATAGTCACACGAAAAAAAAACAGAAAATCGAAGTATAATCATCGT
>BPTQ01000009.1:154265119-154276555 GCA_019973895.1 Chrysanthemum seticuspe
TGCAAAATTGATACATTTTTCATCTGATTTTGATATTTTTGCATTTAAAACACATAAAACACTGATTTGTGATATTTTGATCATTTTGATGTGTTTCTGAGTGTTTTCAGATGATTTTGCAGTTTAGATTGTACAAAAATGATGAGTATTTAGACACTCATCAATCCCCCACACTGAGATATTGCTAGTCCCTAGCAATGATTTGAGAAAACTTAATGGATTTGAAAAACTCTTTACCAAAAGCCATCACTTCTGGAGTAGCCAAATGTTTCAGTTCAAGTAAGAACTATGGTACACTGATAACCATCTGATTTATTGGCAAATCATAAACCATATAACGGATTTGATGTGTCTTTACCAGAAGCCGTTTGCTCTGGACTAGCCAACTCTTAGATAAATTATCAGAATTATCTTTGGTGAGCTGAATACCAATTATGGATTTTCCACTGCCTTTACCACAAGCCATAACCTTGCGGGCTAGCCAACTCTTCACTTTTAAGGATATGGTGAGCTGAGAACCATACAATTTTGGGCAAATTGCAAGCCATATAAACGGATTTGAGAAATCTTTACCAAGAGCCGTTTGCTCCTGGATTAGCCAATCCTTTTGTCTTACAGACATGGCGGACTGATAACCAATCTGAGTAAGTGAAAAACACTTACTCCAAAAAAAATTTTGGCCAAAAACGGGGGAATTGGGCGGATAATATATGAAATTCGTTAGAATTCCCCCCCACACTTAGAAATGAATATTGCCCTCAATATTCAAAGTACCGGCGGTTATGCCGAAACAAAGAACGTAAAAGGGAAATACTACGGCCATTATTATGAAAGATTTTTTTTTTTTTTTTTTTTTTTTTAGAAACTTATATATATACACAACATGTCAGGTAACCCCCCCCACACTAGGGTGGTAGAAAGGAGGTAAGAAGACAGAAATATGGGTGAAAACCCATATGGTGAGTGCTAATGTTTTTGATTACCGAGTCACTAGCTTGACTCGATCCCCGCATTCATTGGCTCATGGGGAAGGTTTGTAGATCCGGGACAACCACAGATGGAATGTCCTCTCCGAAGTAATGCTTCACTCGATGACCATTCACTTTAAAATTAGGACCATCGGGTTGAGATAACTCAACGGTGCCATAAGGATAAACCTTAGCGATAGTAAATGGACCAGACCAGCGGGACTTGAGCTTTCCCGAGAAAATCTTCAATCTTGAATTGAAAAGAAGGACTCGATCACCAACGTTGAAAACACGGTTCTTGATTTTAGAGTCATGAATCTTCTTTGTCTTTTGTTTATAGATCAAAGAGTTCTCGTAAGCTTGATCATGAAGTTCATTTAGTTCATTCATTTGAACTTTTCTGTGATCACCAGCTGTCTGAATATCGAAATTTGCATGCTTCAAGGCCCAGTATGCCTTGTGCTCTAACTCAATCGGAAGATGACATGCCTTTCCGTACACTAGCTTGTATGGAGTACACCCGATGGGTGTTTTGTAAGCTGTACGGAAAGCCCAGAGTGCGTCATCAAGTTTATCCGACCAGGATGCACGATTTTCGCCTACTGTCCTTTCAAGGATTCTTTTAATACCACGGTTTGAAACTTCCACCTGCCCACTTGTTTGGGGGTGGTATACAGTAGAGAGACGGTGGGTAACACCATACTTTTGCATGACTCTTTCAAATTGGTCATTGCAAAAATGTGTACCACGATCACTGATTATCGCTCTCGGAGTTCCAAACCTGGCAAAAAGAGATTTCAAAAATTTCACAACAACTCGGGCATCATTGGTGGGTAAAGCTTTTGCTTCAACCCATTTTGACAAATAGTCAACAGCCACGAGTATGTACTTGTTACCTCGAGACGAAGGAAATGGCCCCATAAAATCAATACCCTATATGTCAAATATCTCACAAACTTGAATGGCATTTTGTGGCATTTCATTCCTTTGAGATATATTTCAGTGACGTTGACAAGCGTCACAGGCTTTGACAAATTCGTGGGCATCCTTATAGATTGTGGGCCAATAAAACCCGGAATCAAATACCTTTTTGGCGGTGTAGTTTGGACTATGATGGCCCCCGGTGGGTCCAGCATGGCAAGCTGTGAGAATGTCAATAGCTTCCTGTCCATAAACACACCGTCGGATGACTTGATCCGCACAGATTTTGAATAGGAAGGGGTCGTCCCAGAAATAATGTTTAACATCTTTGAAGAATTTGTTCTTCTGTTGGGTCGACATCCCTTTCACAATGAAGTTACCCGCATGGTAATTTGCAAAGTCAGCAAACCATGGGGTGGTAGAATTTCCACGAAAAGAAACCGCATTGAGTGTCTCGAGAGGAAATGTTTCATTAATTTCCTTTTTCTCGAAAACATCTTGGTGAGGGTTTTCTAATCTGGACAGATGATCAGCAGCTAGATTCTCAGCTCCTTTTTTATCACGTATAATGATATCAAATTCTTGGAGGAGGAGAATCCAACGAAACAATCTCGGCTTTGCATCTTGTTTTGCAAAGAGATATTTAAGAGCCGAGTGATCCGTATACACCACGCATTTGGTCAAGATTAAGTACGGCCGAAACTTCTCAAATGCATACACCACGGCTAATAGCTCTTTTTCTGTGGTGGTGTAATGAGTTTGAGCTTCAGTCATAGTCTTACTTGCGTAGTGAATAGGCTGAAAATGCTTGTTTCTTCGTTGCCCTAAGACTGCACCGATAGCAAAATCACTTGCATCGCACATGAGCTCAAAGGGTAAATCCCAGTCGGGAGCAACGAGAATGGGTGCTTCAGTAAGCTTTTTCTTCAATGTTTCAAAAGCTTCTATGCACTCGGGTGAGAAGATAAAAGGAGCATCCTTTTCAAGAAGATGGGTCATAGGCCGGGCGATTTTGGAAAAATCTTGTATGAATCTACGATAGAAACCGGCATGAACTAAAAAACTCCTAATACCTTTGACGGTAGTAGGATGAGGTAATTTAGCAATAACATCGACTTTTGCTCTATCTACCTCAATCCCATTCTTTGAAATCTTATGGCCAAGGACTATGCCTTCTTTGACCATAAAGTGGCTTTTCTCCCAGTTTAGACAAAGATTGGTGTCTTCACACCTTTGAAGCATTTTTTCTAAATGGGAGAGACATGTTTGAAACGAATCCCCAATGACTGAGAAGTCATCCATAAACACCTCCATCGTTTCCCCGATCATGTCGTGGAATATGGCCATCATACATCGTTGGAACGTGCCAGGAGCATTACATAAGCCAAAAGGCATACGTTTGTAGGCAAAATTTCCGTATGGACAGGTGAATGTGGTTTTCTCTTGATCCTGTGGATCAATAGGGATCTGAAAGTAACCCGAGAAACCATCAAGGAAACAATAGTACTCGTTCCCTGCTAATCTCTCAAGCATTTGGTCCATGAAGGGTAGAGGAAAATGGTCTTTACGAGTGGCGTCATTTAACTTACGATAGTCAATACACACACGCCATCCCGTAACCAGCCGAGTTGGAATTAACTCGTTATCTTCATTTGTGATAACAGTAATGCCACCCTTTTTCGAAACACAATGAATTGGGCTGACCCAAGGACTATCTGAGATTGGGTAAATCAATCCTGCATCAAGAAGTTTGATAACCTCCTGTTTGATAACATCATGGATTTTTGGATTCACTCGTCTCTGATGTTGAACTGCTGGTTTAAAGTCATCCTCCATCAAGATTTTATGAGTACAAAACTCAGGGTTGATACCCTTAATGTCGGAGAGTTTCCAAGCAATTGCTTGCTTGTGTGACTTCAAGACCTTTATGAGAGCAGCTTTTTCATCTTTACTCAAATCTCGAGCAATAATGACGGGTAATTTATCATCACCCTCAAGAAATGCATACTCGAGATGAGGAGGTAAGTCCTTAAGCTCAACCTCAGGAAATTCTTCAGTTTTCTCAACTGACTTAACTTCCTTGTTATGAAGTTTGATGGGAGGGAGAGGAGAAGAAGTGTCCTGATTTAACAACTTCTTTAGAAGAATATCTCCCTCCAGATTAATCTCATTTTGATTAATCTCATTAGGAATTGAATCACTAGAGTGAGGGGTTGATGATGGATCATCATTGAGCAACTTCTCAATAAGAAGTATGTCCCCCTCAATGTCAATTGGAGCGTGATCAATTTCCCAAGGAACATAATCACTAGCCAAGTATGCTTCAATCTCATCTAAGATGAAGTCGCTTCCCTCAAACGGAGTGAGAGAAGGAGTAGAATTGGCTATGACAGGTTGAGAAGATGTGGTGGGATCCCCACTCACAGAATTATGAGAATAACCAAGAACTTCTTGAGAGTACTCTTCAGAAGCAACATCGATGATATCTATTCGGTTAACCGATTCAGAATCATAATTTGCGGAGTACCTCGAAGTTTGATCAAGGTTGAAGGTGACAGCTTCATTACCAACACGCAATGTGATTTCCTGCTCAAATACATCAATGAGAGCACGGCCCGTTGTCAGGAATCCTCGACCAACAATGAGAGGAACCCGATGATCGGCATCAAAATCAACAACCACGAAGTCAGCTGGAAAATGGAACTTTCCTACTTTCACAAATACGTCCTCAGCAATGCCAAGAGGACGGGATATGGAACGATCAGCAAGCTCGAGAGTCATGCATGTAGGAGTAAGTTCCGGAAGAGAAAGTTTCTTCCACACTGAATAAGGCATAAGGTTTATGCTTGCACCAAGATCTGCTAAGGCAAAGCATTCAACCATTCCTGGAAATACACAAGGTAGGAGAAATTTTCCAGGATCTCCAAGCTTTTCTGGAAGCTTCTTCAGAATAACTGCTGAGCAGTTCTCGTTCAGTGGAGTTTTTGCCATTTCAAACAGCTTTTCCTTATTGCTTAACATGTGTTTGAGAGTTGATGCAAACTTGGGCATCAACATGATAGCATCCGCAAAGCTTATGTCAAAGTTTAATTCTTGGAAAATTTGGAAAATTTTGTCCATTTGATGACTGGCTTTCTCGCGGAGCTTTTGTTCATTCAAACGTGATGGGTAAGGAATAGAAGATTTGGATTTCTGATTCTCAACAGGAGTTACAGGAGGTTCAAAAACAACTCCTTGATTTGACTTGGGTTTCTGGACAACTTGAGGTTGGACTACCGAAGGTAGGACGTGTGCGGTACTTCGTGGGCTTGAATAATGCACCTTGTCCGTTGTTTCCTTGGTAACTTGACTCATTGCCACAGGTGGAGGAGGCATTGGAGTCGTAGGTCCATTGTGTGTTTTAGGTTCACTTTCCACTACCTTTGGGAGAGAAGAAGAAGAAGAGGTAGTAGGAATAGCAGGTCCATCATATGAAACACCACTTCTGGTTGTGATCGCCTTTGCATCGCCCCTCGGGTTAGCGATCGTGTTGCTCGGAAGTTTTCCTGAGCCCGAGGGTTGATCATTTAAAGACTTCTTAAGATCAGCAATCTGACTGACCAACAACCTGTTCATTTCATCTTGGGATTTCATGAACTGCTTCAGTAACTCATCAGATGATGGTCCTGGAGGAATAATGGCGGGAGTAGCTGGAGGGATAATTTGAGGCCGTATGTTTTGATTATAGCCAAAATTCCCTTGATTAGGATTCATATTCCCATGAAATTGATTCCCTCGATTGAAATTGTTTTGATTAAGGTTCCCTTGATGTTGGAAACCTTGATTGGGTCCAGGATAGAAATTACCTAGGTTTTGATAACCTTGGTTCATTCTTGGTTGGTTCTGATTCCGGTTTTGCATGTTGTGATTCTGGTTAAAACCGGGTGGTGCCTGATTAGTGTTAGCACGGTAGTGTGGTTCATTTTGAGGACGGTATTGATTACCTCCTTGCTGTGAACTACCGGCTAGAGCATTGGCTTCAAAAGGACTACCATCGGTGGCAGTACAATTGTAGTAAGCATGAGGACCACCACAAGTAACACAACTTTCGACTTTCTTCACTTCACCATGTGTTGGTGTCTGAGTGAAGGTCACCTTCTTCTGGTTAGCAAGAACCAAATCCTGAACAATGTCTGTGAGTTTGTCAATCTTAGCATCGGTGCTAGATGTACTCACGGGAGATGAAGAAGAAGAAGGTCCAGCATGAGACTGATATGTCTTTGCTCTGAAAGGACGGACCTGAGATTTGTTCTCAATGATTTGCAAGGCTTCTTTGGTAGTCTTGCTCAGGAAATTACCTCCCGCGGAGGCATTCAAAGAGTCTTGATTAGTCTGGTTGAGACCATTATAGAAAGTATTCATTTGCATTAACTCGGTAAAACCATGATGCGGACACTTGCGAAGCAACTCTTTGTAACGATCCCATGCCTCCCCGAATGATTCATCAAATCTCTGAGAAAATTTCATTATCTCATTCTTAAGACTTGTGGTTCGGGATGGAGGATAGAACTCGTTAACGAACTTGGTGACAAGATCCTCCCATGTCTCAATAGAACGAGGGGGTTGTTTCTCAAGCCAATTCCGGGCGTGTCCCTCTAGAGAAAATGGGAACAGAAGAAGCTTGATAGCTTCATGTGGGACATTCTTGTACTTGATGGTAGATGCAATCTTGTTAAACCATCGAATGTGTGCATGAGGATCATCCCGCTCAAAACCATAGAATTGGCTTTGGGTTACTAGATTAAGCAACCCGGTTTTGAGCTCAAAGGTATCAGCCACGATGGCTGGAACAACAATGGCATCTCCGTAACCCTCGATGGGTGCTTGGAGAAGCTCATTCATGGGTTTGTCTTCTGCCATTTCGACAGGAGGTGGTGGTGGTAGACGTTCCTCAGTCACGGCTGAAGGAGCTGAACGTCCTCTACGTCTACGAGGAATCTTTCCAAGTTCAGAAAGTGGACTTGTAGAACTGGAAGAACGAGTGCGCATGCACTAAATATAAAAATCAATTTTCAAAACAAATGAGGCAAAACGACAAGTGAACTTAACCAATAATCACAGATGAAATGACTTCTTTGAAAAAGGTACACCAAATCACAAGTGACACAAAGGCAAGTTTTAAATCTGATGTTCGGGAACTTATTATGGTCACACCCCCAGTTAGTAGGTGTACTGCCTTGATTTGCGGTGGTTGATTTTTATGTATATATTAAGTACCACTGAAAAGACGTAGGTAATGATTTGTGCAAATGGGTTTAAAAACTTTTTGGACAATATTTTTGGTATCGTCTCGTTTAACCAAATCGTACTGTTTTAAGAATCACCTTAAAGACAATACAAGATAGAAAACGCTATGATTGTTTTGTTGTTTTATATTTTTTTGTTGTTTTTAACACTATAGGAAAAGTGCTAATGAACTTTTTGATATTTTTATAACTTTACAAAAAAAAACTTTTTACAAATGATGGGTTATGTGCAAGAATGGGTCTGAAAATGGCTAAACACACGCTAAAGCCTCCCCGGCAGCGGCGCCAAAATTTTGATATGCGCTAAACCGTCAAGCTACCTCACACAAGATAGCCACTTGTGAATGACTAACCGTAAGAAGCTTAAAACTGCTTAAAACACAAATACAATGAAGTCCTGGAGAATAGAATGAATTTCCGGGTCGTTTAGTCCCACGGAGACTCAATGGTGTGTCAAAGCAAACTCAGATGATAGAATGATCACTAAGGATAGTGATCATTAAAGGTTTTGATTAAGAAATTACACTACTGATTGATTGGAATGGAATGGAATACAGAATTGGAAAACACAATAATCAGATAAGAGAAACGTAAATGTGAGTTTAAAAACTACGTACACGTACAAAATAAAAAGTGAAATCTAAAAAATAAAAGACCTAAAAATATAAAAATGACATTTTTGGAATCCTAAAAATAAAAGAAAATTATTAGAAAAAGAAAACTATTTTTAACACTATTTAATTAATTATTATAAATTAAAAACTATTTTAACTATTTAATAAATACTCTAAAATAGAAGAAAATACAAAATAAGGCTAGAAAAATAAACTTATGATTCAGAAAAATCTAAAATACTATAAAACTAATTTTAAAATTAAAAATATATTTTTCACACTTTTTATCTAATTATTACTAATTAATTATTATTTAAAATACACTTAAATTCTAGAAAATATAAAATAAACCTGGAAAAATAAAATTTTAACTTTGAAAAATCTAAAATATGATAAAACTAATTTTAAAACTGAAAAGATATTTTTTATGCTTTTTAATTATTTATTACTAATTAATTACTATTTTTATCTATTTAAAATTATAATAAATACTAAAAAGATTAGGAAAATTATGAAACTTTTTCTAAAAATACTATATGATGACAGAAAACTAAGAAAAATTGAAAAACAAGATTTGCTTATTAATAAGCTAAAAAGAAAAATAAAAAAGCTAAAACCTATTAAATAAACGCTATCACTATTTTTATATTGATGTTTTTCTGGATTTTCTTTTTGAAAACTACTTTACTACTGATATTATGAAACTTTAACAAAGACAAAAATTTTACAAAACACAAATAAGCAGTTTGAGAGAGCTTATGGGCCAACAGTAAGCTTAAGAGCTTATTGTGTTGAAATAAGCTCAAACAAGCTTGCAAGATGAAACAGAAGCTAGAATAAGATAAAAACAAGCTAGTGCTACTAATATGAAGCTAAAAGGCAAAAAAAAAGCACACTGATAAGCTAAAAAAAAACAATAAGCACTTGGCTATAACACAGAAATGGGACAATATTAGAGCTACTTGCAGCCCTAGCCAACAAGCTAAAAAGTGAAAACTTAAGCTTGGGACTTCAAGATGACCAGGTTGGCTTTCCAAAGAAACAAAGATCACAAGATAAGACCAAAAATTAAGCTCTGTGCAAGCTTTTCAAAATGGTGCCATTCACTGTGCACAGGGCACTTTTCAGACTAGGTACCCAAAAGAAGCAGGAAAATAAACACTTAAAAAGCTGATGAACAGAGAACTAACATTTTTATATTTTTGTTTAGCAACTAGACTTTAATACCCTAATAGCTTTTAAGCTAAAACTTATTATTAAGCCCACAGTGAAATTATCTTTTTTATTCAAAAACGACCCAAGTGAAAATTTTGACTTTTATTAAAAACCAAGAGAGTTGACCAAGATGAACTTTGATTCACTACTAATCACTGATTTTGTTGTTTTGAGGTATATTAAAACTGATTTGACCTGTATTAACAACTTATAAACACAAATACATGAGCATTAAACTTGTAATTCCAACAGTAAACAAGGAAAATGAGATCACTTGAGATTTTGACTTTTACTAAATGACCACTGGTTTTTCTTGGTTTACTTGAGTTATAAAGGACTAGTGAGACACAAAGACAGTACAAGCACTCAACACAAACAAGACCTGATCAGTTTAAGCAAGCAAATCCAAACACCCTTTAAGTGTCTGATATGGAACCTTTTCAAAGCAGATCACAAAGTTAAACCATGAAACTGATTTTAGACCTTATATAATCTCTTTATAGGACTAATGAACCCTTAAACAACAACCATAACAACATCAAACTAAGAATTGACCAAGATGCAGTTTTAACTGTTAAAAGGAAATTTTTATAAACTTCAAATTAAAAAGTACAACCAACTTATTTTAATGATCAACTACACTTAAATATAACTAATTAACACAAATAAACAGAAATTTAAACCTATGAACAATTACAACAGTAAAATGCAAAATAGACAAAAAGGCTTACAAAAGCTTTCCAACTGAAAACAGAGAACCAAGATCACAAGACCAATCCTATAGGCTTACCACTAAGCCACTAACCCAAGGCCATCCAAGATTTACCCTGCTCCAGCTGTGAACACCATCTCCATGTGATTTTTGATTTTTTCTACTATTTAATTTGTATTTTTGGTGATTTTTGATTTTTGATGCTAAACTGAATTTTATGATATCTAATAGCTTTTAGAAGCTATCTAGGAACCTATATGATCTAATTTAGTCCATACAAACAACCAACAACAACATTCGAATCATATGAAATTTTGCTTAAACTTGAAATTTTGCATAAACTTGAAATGTGATTAAACCTTGAATTTGATAATTGAAAAAGCTTAATAATACACTGAAATGGCTAGAACATTACTTGAAATCTTTAAAATTACACTAGAATTCTTAAAATGATAAAAACGACATTGAAAAATTAAAGTTACACTAGATATATTGATACAATGTCTCTTAGCTCCTCTTTATAGACTTTTAGGACTTCTCCTTAACCTCTGAATCTTTCCCACCACTTCTGAGCCATTGGATTGCACAAAATCATCAAAACCGTCCATTTTGCTTTTTGGCGCCAATTTTCTTATTAGCAGGTTTTGACATTAAATGGAGTGGTTTGAGTCAATTAAGGATATTTGGGTGTTAGTGGAAGTGGAGGGGACAAGGTAAGGGGAGGGGGGTTGAAAAAGTTGGAAAACCATGCCTGGTTTTGGGGAATCAGAGGTGGTGAGGGAGAGCTACAGTAGCCCTGGTTTTTGGGCGCGCGTGGGTGGATTTGACTTCTGTTGACCAGAGGGTGTTAATAAAAAAAAAGTCGGGTCAAGGGCTTGGGAAAGATTGGGCCAAGGTGTGGATTTGGATTTGGGCTTTTGATATTAATATCATAAGGGTCCGGTTGGTTTAGGAATAAGCACAAAGACCAAATTTGCAATTTATCCAAACTTCAAGGACTGAACTTGACACTTTTCCAAACTTCTCATAAGGACCAAACTTGCCATAAATGAATAGTACATGGACCACTTTTGCATAAAATTCCATTTTAAAATGTCCAAAGACTATATTTGCAATTTTTCAAAGTTTAAGGACCTTTCTTGCCAATTGACCAAAGAATCATTCAAGGATCATTTTTTTACAACTTAGAATACTTCAGGGACCTTGAATGATAAACTTCCACATTTTTGAATTCCAGGGACTAGATTTGACAACTTTTAAAACTTGGGGGACTAAAACTGCCAATTTTGCAAAATTGATACATTTTCAAAAAGTTTAGGTAATTCAAAAGAGTTTAGTAACGATCCCTGATCGTTATAGAGTCACACCCCCTAACTACTCACAGATTTATGAGTAGTAAAAACATGTTAGATTTGACGTTTTAGTAGACTTTTGTGAGTCTTTGTGTAGTTTTACTAGTTTTATAGTGTTTAGTCACAAAATACACAAAATTTACGTTTTTATAGTTTTAGTCTACTTTTTACATAGTTAAAACGTTTTAACCGTCAAAATCAGGGGGTTCAAAATTTTCAACAGTTTAGATCAGGGACCTTAAGTTTTTACACCTTCAAATAGTAAGTTCCAGGGACTTCATAAGATTCAACATTTTTTTACTAGGAACTTACTAAGAAACCAGTTAACCGTTCTTTCCAGGAATTTGAAACTTTTTAACGTTTATATCA
>BPTQ01000009.1:154285880-154472538 GCA_019973895.1 Chrysanthemum seticuspe
CTATTGAACTAGATAACAACTTACACAATGTCCATTAGCCACTATGGCTTGAATCCAAGTAACCAGAGAACCACTATCCTAAATATCAACCCATATGAATCCAAATCAACCCATTTCCAACTGCTTCAACCCATTTCCAACTCCATTTCCAATTTAAGCCCCCAGTTGACTTTTGTTGACCAGAATACAAAAGGGATTGAAACTTGACTTTAAGCTTATAAAAAGCTATAAAAAGCTTATATAAGCTTATTGTAACTGATTAATAAGCTGTATAAAGCTTGTTTTTATGAAATGGAAACTTGAATTTTTAACAGTACACACATAACAATGAAACTGAATTAAACTTGAAATTAATGATTAAAACTTGAATAAACTGAAAATGTAACTTGAGTTTAATACTTAAGAACAAAAGATTACAACTTTTGAAGTAAACTAAGACATTATTATAAAAAACGACATAAGAGTAAATTAAAACTAAAAACATCTACCCTTTGGCTAGCTTCTCTTGCTTCTCTTTATACCCAATCTCTTTCTCTTTCCACTCTGAATAATTCCCACCATTTTCTTGACCATTGGATTGATAAAACTGATCTTGGCCCTTGAAATGGATTTTGGCGCCAAAATGAACATTTGACAATTGGGGTTGAGTGAGGAGGGGGGGAGATGCAATTAATGATCCTTGGATGTTAGTTGGAGGTGGGGGAACATAGAAAGGTGGAGGTGAGGAGGGGGGATGGGAGGCTTGGTGAAGTTGCAGAAGCAGTTGAGATGGTGATACTTTGGCGCGTATTTGGAGTGTTTGACCAAGCTTTGACCGGCAGTATTAATAATCCAAGGGTTCACAATTCATTATGACAGGGGGTCACATGGTGTCAAGGGTCCAAAATTGGTTTGACAAGGGTTAATAACTTAGGGACCTTTGGTGTAAAATCTGAAAATCAAGGGACTTAAATTGCCAATTCATCAAACTTGTTTCAAGGGACCAAAAGTGACACTCTCAAAAAGTATAAGGGCCAAACTTGCCATTTTCCAATTTCCAGGGGCCATTTTTGACATTTTTCAAACTTGCGGGACCAAAGTTGTAATTTTGCAAATTTTATATTTCAAGGGTTTGTTTTGACAACTTTTGAATCCCATGGACCTTAAATGACATTTTTCTTTATTTTGATATACCAGGGACTGTTTTTGACAACTTTTGAAACTTGGGGGACTAAAACTGCCAATTTTGCAAACTTGATACGTTTTTCATCTGATTTTGATCTTTTTGCATTTAAAACACATAAAACACTGATTTGTGATATTTTCATCATTTTGATGCATTTTTGAGTGTTTTCAGATGATTTTGCAGTTTATATTGTACAAAAATGATGAGTATTTAGACACTCATCAATCCCCCACACTGAGATATTGCTAGTCCCTAGCAATGATTTGAGAAAACATAATGGATTTTAATCTCTTTACCAAAAGCCATTACTTCTGGAGTAGCCAAATGTTTCAGTTCAAGTAAGAACCATGGTACACCGATAACCATGTGATTTTGAGCAAACCACCAGCTTCCAACGGATTTGATTTTGTCTTTACCAGAAGCCGTTTGCTCTGGACTAGCCAACTTTTAGATAAATTATCAGAATTATCTTTGGTGAGTCGATTACCAATTATGGTTTTTCCACTGCCTTTACCACAAGCCATAATCTTGCGGGCTAGCCAACTCTTCACTTTTTAGGATATGGTGAGCTGAATACCATACAATTTTGGGCAAATTGCAAGCCGTCAACGGATTTGAGATATCTTTACCAAGAGCCGTTTGCTCCTGGATTAGCCAATCCTTTTGTTTTTTAGGCATGGCGGACTGATAACCAATTGAGTAAGTGTAGAACACTTACTCCAAAAAAAAATTTTGGCCAAAAACGGGGGAATTGGGCGGATAATACATATGAAATTCGTGAGAATTCCCCCCCACACTTAGAAATGAATATTGCCCTCAATATTCAAAGTACCGGCGGTTATGCCGAAACAAAGAACGTAAAAGGGAAATACTACGGCCATTATTTAGAAAGAAGTTTTTTTTTTTTTTTTTTATTTATTTATTTTTTTTTTGAAACTTGCATATATACAACATGTGGGGCAACCCCCCCACACTAGGGTGGTACACACGGGTGAAAACCCATGTTTAGCTACTGTTTTTGATTACCGAGTCGCTAGCTTGACTCGACCCCGAATTCATTTGTTCATGGGGAAAGTAACGTGGAAAACCAATCTCAATCGGACTTTCGTTCACAATGTTGATAAACATATGAACATCAGAAAGTTCCACACCGACGAGATATAACCGCGGTATTGTTAATAGTAGAAACTATAAGGGATGATACCGGGATCAAAGATGGTGTCCTCATTCCCGAAAGAGAAAAGGGAAAGAGCAACCACACCATCTGTGAAGAATGGAAGAAAGACGTACATGAGAATGCATGTCCATTCCTCAGCAGAGAGAAGCAAATCACCAGTTTTGACATCTTTAAGCTTAAACTTGAAGCTTAGATGGTGATTGTCAAGAAGATGTCCGGGAGGGAGGGTGGGAAACGGTTCTTCAATCAACAGATTTTCCAGAAAAAGGATGTCTCCCTCCGGATCAAGGTAAGTGTTATCAATTCCCATTGGAATTGACTCATCACTAAGAAATGCATCGACTTCATTCCAAAAGTTGTCATCTTCCTCATCAGGAGTGAGAGAAGGGATGGAAGAGTCGGGAATAAGACTAGAAGATGATGGATTCTTTTTGAGCAATTCATCAATGGGAAGAATGTCTCCCATTGGATCACAAACATCATCATCCAACTCAGATGAAACTGAAGAGAGTTTGGTTTCATCCACAGAGTTAACAATCTCGATGCGACAAACTGATTCCGGAGGTGGGACAAGTGGTGTGCTCTTAGAGCTAGCAGTTTCCACCACTTCCGATGAAGTCTCCGATTCTAGATCATCATCATCAAGAACACTCTTGACTTCCCTGGTACAGCTTTCAAACCATTTGTTTGAACCAGGGGTAACTTTCAAAGCTTTGAGCTCAGCGCGTTTTTGAAAACTCCTCTTAACCGTGAAGTTTGAGAGTGTTGCATTGAATCTTTCATATCTTTAATCAATTGTGGCAACACTCTGTTTGTACAGAGGTTTGGAGTTCTGGTTGATATTCAATGTGAGCTCTTCGTTGTCAACCCGTATGGTTAACTCTTCAGCAAACACATCAATCAGGGCATGACTCGTTCTCAAGAAAGCTCTCCCTAAGATAAGGGGAACTCTAGGATCTGCATCGAAGTCTACTACAACAAAGTCAGCATGAAAGTGAAACTTTCCCACTTTCATCACGACATCCTCGGCTATCCCAAGTGGACGAGTTACGGTACGGTCCGCTAGCTCGAGTGTCATACGAGTGGATGAAAGTTCAGGAAGGGACAGTTTCTTCCATACTGAGAGTGGCATGAGGTTAATGCTAGCGCCAAGATCGGCCAAGGCGGAGCATTGAAACATCCCCAAGAAATCACACGGGATTAAAAACCGGCCAGGGTCTTCAAGCTTTTCGGGAAGCTTATTAAGAATGGCCGCTGAGCATTGCTCATTTAGAGGAGTTTTAGCCATCTCTGATAGCTTATCTTTGTTGGTGAGTAAGCCTTTAAGCGTGGATGCAAATTTAGGCATTAGAACGAGAGCATCAACGAAGCTTATATCAAAGTGAACCTCATTGAAGATTTGGAAAAAATTTTCCATTTGCTCTTTGTTTTTGTCTTTGAGCTTCTCATCATTCATTCTTGATGGGTAGGGAAGCTGACTAGACTTTTGAGCCGGGATGGAAGTGTTTTCTGGCTCAGGATTTTTCCTCGGAACATCGGGTTCCGGACTTAAGGCTTGGACTACCGAAGGTGGGACGTGTGCGGTACTTCGTGGGCTTGAATAATGCACCTTGTCCGTTGTCTCCTTGGTAACTTGACTCAATGCCACAGGAGGAGGGGGCATAGGAGTCGAAGGTCCATTGTGCGTCTTACCACTACGAGTGGTGACGGCTTTCAACTCGGCATTGGGATTGGGAATAGTATTGCTTGGGAGTCCTCCAGAAGATGATGAAGCTTTGTTCATATTCATGTTCATGAAACTGCTCATCATATTCTTTAACTCATTTGTCTGCCGAGACATTGTGGTATCAATTTCCTTTTTAAGCTCAACTCTCATGTTATTGATCTGAGTTTGCATTGCACGTATGTTTGACTCAGTAATTTTCATGAAGTCATTTGGCATGGGAGCTTGAGGAGGTTGTTGATAACTTTGATGATTAGGAGCTTGATAAGGTTGGTTGAAATTGTTCCGGTTTTGATTGAAATTTTGAGAGTTATTGAAATTTTGTCCTTGATTCGGAACGAAGCGATTCTGATTGCCATGGTTTTGCACAGGAGGAAAACCAGGTGGTGTCATACCGCTAGGTGCACGGTAGTGAGGATCAGCCTGTGGTCGGTATTGATTGTGGTTTACCGAAGCTACGGGAGCTTGGTAAAAGGAAGCATCGGTTGCTTGACAATCATAATACGCGTGTGGACCACTACAAGTTTCACACACCTTGTTTACGGCTTTGACTGGTTCAGGCTTATGAATTTCGCTTTTGATTTCCTTAACATCCTTAATCATACAACGGATAGCATCCGTTAGAGCAGCTATCGGAGCCGCTAACTCAGAAGAGTTACTGGATGAAGAAGAAGGGGGGTTAGGAGTATTGACTTTGTTTCGAGAAATAGGAACTTTTGATTTTTGCTCGCAAATCTCAATCACATCTTTAGGTCTACGATTCAAGATATTGCCGCCTGCGGCTGCATTCAAGGAGTCTTGATCGTTACCGTTCAACCCATTGTAAAAGATATTGACTTGTTGAAGCTCCGTGAATTCATGATGGGGGCATTTCCTGAGGAGATCTTTGAATCTCTCCCATGCCTCTCCAAAGTTTTCATCGAAATTTTGACGAAATCCAGAAATTTCATTTTTAAGATTAGTCGTCTTTGATGGAGGGAAGAAATAATTCACAAACTTTTGAACAAGATCCTCCCAAGTTTTGATAGATCGAGGGGGTTCTTTTTCCTGCCAAATCCGGGCTGTCCCCTCAAGAGAGAATGGAAAAAGCATCAACTTGATGACTTTTTGTGGTACATCCTTGAAATTGATAGTTGATGTTAACTTGTTAAACCAACGGATGTGTGCATACGTGTCTTCTCGATCAAACCCGTGGAATTGATTGGTAGACACAAGTGTGATCAAATATGTCTTCAATTCGAAGTGATCAGAATTGATAACCGGTAAAACGATGGCATCTCCATAACCCTCGGTGGGTGCTTGGAGCATTTCCGCCATAGTGCGTTCGTCTGCCATATTGTTGATTGAAATAGTACGAATCTCGGGTTCGACTATTTGGGCAGCACGTCTACGAGAACGTCTTCTTGGAATTTCTGCTAGATCACGCAAAGGGCTCAATGATCTAGAAGAACGAGTGCGCATGCACTAGAGTTAACTCTAAGGAATCTCAGAGTTAAGAAGAGGAATTATGAAAATGAGGAAAGGAGATTATTTTTGATTTTTATGGTTATACATATATAGAAAAACAAAAGAAAAATATTTTTGTGTTTTATAGGTTTTTAGATGTTTTTGGGTTTTTGAAAAATATTTATAAGAAAAATATGGATATAGATATATGAATGGATGGTATGAACAAAGAGTGAGGCTCAAACAACTAATCTGCTAGACGAAAGATAATCACCACAGCTCCCCGGCAGCGGCGCCAAAAATTTGATGCGCTCCCGAACAGTCAAGCTTTATCACTCAAGCCTGCCACTTGTGAATGGCAGACCGTAACAAGCTTAAAACGGCTCAGGAACGAACTCAATGAAGATCTGAGGAGTATAGTGTTTCCCCGGGTCGTTATGTCCCAGCGAGTTGTGCAATGGATTATCAAACGTAAAGTGATCGGGAAATTTGAACAGAAAAGGGATTTGAATGATATTATAACTACAGAAAAAGCCAACAAATTAAAACGGCTTAAATGCAAATTAAAGGAAATTAAAAATATAAAATCTATTAAATAAACGCTATCACTATAATTAAAATGATGTTTTTGTTTTTATGTTTTTAGAAAACTGAAATTAAAATCTACGTGACGTACAAATTAAAAAGTGAAACTTAATCAATATTAACCCTAAAAATATGAAAATGATATTTTTACAATCCTAATGATAAAAGAAAATTTTTAGAAAAAGAAAATTATTTTTATAACTAATTAATTAATTATTATTAATTAAAAACTATTTTTAACTATTAAATAATTACCTAAAATACAAGAAAATAGGAAATAAAGCTAGAAAAATAAAATTATTACTTGGAAAAGTCTAAAATATCAAAATAGAATTTTCAAAACTATTTTTGTATTTTTCTGATTATTTTTCTATTTTTTATGAATTAAAAACTATTAAAAACTAATTAAATAGATTAAAAATACAAATTTAACTAAGAAAAATCTAGAAAAATATTTTTTTGTCTTTTTATATTTATCTAAACTTAAGAAAATTGAAAAATTATTTTTTTGAACCTTTTCTGAATTTTTTGTATTAAAAGCTATTTAAAAATGCTTAAAAACTACTTTAAATTAAGAAAAATAGCAAATCAACTTAGAAAAATCTGAAAATTTCAGGAAAACTCTAAAATTATATAAGGAATCTAAGAAAATTAGAAAAACAAGTGCTTATGTGGAGGAATTAAGAACTGATGTGTAAAGGCTTATTGAAATAAGCACTAGAATAAGCAAATGGAGATCAACAAGCACCAAACCAAAACAGAAGCTAAACTATGCTACAATAACTCAAATGCAACTGAAAACAACAAACTTGAACCTCTGATTTACAATCTACAACAGATTTGATGATTTGAGTATTTTGCTTAAAAACAGTTAAAGGGTACCAACTTTGAGCTTATGCACAAGCACTCAAATAAGCTAGAAACTAAAGAGCAAAAGTTGGAACTTCAAGACAACCTGGCTAAGAGTTTATGAACCAAAAATTAGACTTAGACAACTAGTTTTGAGCTTGTTGCAAGTCTGCACAAACTGCCTGTGCACACTCAGTTAATACTGAGTGTGTACAGGGCAGTTTGGCCTATCTTGACAGGCATTTTTGAAGCCTTTAAAAAAATCACAAAATTTTATAAAAATGATGAAAAGAAAGTAGACCAAGAGAAGTTTCCAAATCAACAAGTTTCACTAAATTGGGCTCAGAAATGAATCTAAGAAAAATCCTTTCAGTTGGCTTCAAAACAGGTTTTTCATAATTTGACTTTTGAACAAAAAATGAAAAGTTGATTTTGTTGAGCTTTGCCACTGATTTTAAGTACTGAGATTGATGTTAATGATTGAAATGGAACCTCTGCAAGCCTTGTTTATGACTTTTGAACACAAAACAAAAGTTTGATTTGCCAAGATCACAACAGTGAACAAGTTAGGACAGTAAGATGTGATTTTTGACTTTTGATGTTATGCAGGCACAAACTAGGACCAATATGAGTTAAAATGAGTTAAACAAGCTTAACCAAACAAACTTCACCCATTGAGCTAGCCTCTGAAACAGATATTACAGTAATTCCAAACACCACTTTAACTACTAATTATGACTCAAAATTAATCCAAACAATGATCCAACTGACATTAATGATCAAACTAAGTTAATGTAACTTAAATACAACTATTTGAACAGATTTTAACTAATTTTGACAGCAGAAACAGATTATGCTATTGAACTAGATAACAACTTACACAATGTCCATTAGCCACTATGGCTTGAATCCAAGTAACCAGAGAACCACTATCCTAAATATCAACCCATATGAATCCAAATCAACCCATTTCCAACTGCTTCAACTCATTTCCAACTCCATTTCCAATTTAAGCCCCCAGTTGACTTTTGTTGACCAGAATACAAAAGGGATTGAAACTTGACTTTAAGCTTATAAAAAGCTATAAAAAGCTTATATAAGCTTATTGTAACTGATTAATAAGCTGTATAAAGCTTGTTTTTATGAAATGGAAACTTGAATTTTTAACAGTACACACATAACAATGAAACTGAATTAAACTTGAAATTAATGATTAAAACTTGAATAAACTGAAAATGTAACTTGAGTTTAATACTTAAGAACAAAAGATTACAACTTTTGAAGTAAACTAAGACATTATTATAAAAAACGACATAAGAGTAAATTAAAACTAAAAACATCTACCCTTTGGCTAGCTTCTCTTGCTTCTCTTTATACCCAATCTCTTTCTCTTTCCACTCTGAATAATTCCCACCATTTTCTTGACCATTGGATTGATAAAACTGATCTTGGCCCTTGAAATGGATTTTGGCGCCAAAATGAAAATTTGACAATTGGGGTTGAGTAAGGAGGGGGGAGATGCAATTAATGATCCTTGGATGTTAGTTGGAGGTGGGGGAACATAGAAAGGTGGAGGTGAGGAGGGGGGATGGGAGGCCTGGTGAAGTTGCAGAAGCAGTTGAGATGGTGAGACTTTGGCGCGTATTTGGAGTGTTTGACCAAGCTTTGACCGGCAGTATTAATAATCCAAGGGTTCACAATTCATTATGACAGGGGGTCACATGGTGTCAAGGGTCCAAAATTGGTTTGACAAGGGTTAATAACTTAGGGACCTTTAGTGTAAAATCTGAAAATCAAGGGACTTAAACTGCCAATTCATCAAACTTGTTTCAAGGGACCAAAAGTGACACTCTCAAAAAGTATAAGGGCCAAACTTGCCATTTTCCAATTTCCAGGGGCCATTTTTGACATTTTTCAAACTTGAGGGACCAAAGTTGTAATTTTGCAAATTTTATATTTCAAGGGTTTGTTTTGACAACTTTTGAATCCCATGGACCTTAAATGACATTTTTCTTTATTTTGATATACCAGGGACTGTTTTTGACAACTTTTGAAACTTGGGGGACTAAAACTGCCAATTTTGCAAACTTGATACGTTTTTCATCTGATTTTGATCTTTTTGCATTTAAAACACATAAAACACTGATTTGTGATATTTTCATCATTTTGATGCATTTTTTAGTGTTTTCAGATGATTTTGCAGTTTATATTGTACAAAAATGATGAGTATTTAGACACTCATCACCTTGTAAATCATGAATGAAACAAGTTTTCTCCCTAAAAGCAACTTCCAAATCTCCATCACAAAATTGACCGACTGAAAAGAGATTGTGACTGAGACCTTCCATATAATAAACCCTGCTAATTTCTATGTTCCCATTGATGTAATCTCCGTAGCCCATGATAGCTGTGAAATGATCATTCCTGAACCTGACAGTACCGATGAACTTTGAAACATAGTTTGATAACAGTTTGAGATTTCCTGTCATGTGCTGGGAACATCTGCTATCAATAATCCAGAGGATGATCTGTATCACATGCATTACACATAGACGACACAGGTGGAATAAAAGTAGAGGTGGAACCCGAAGAGTTAGAGGGTTCTGTTAAATTTATAGTTGAAACACACATGTGAATGATTTTAGGAATCCATTTAAATCCATGTGTATTTTTTAACCATCTCTACCAAGTCTAACTATTTTTTGCTTTGGTCTTAGTGATTGCACTAGGTGATAATTTCTTCCTAGGAGGTGAAGTGGGTTCTATGGGTACATCAATGATCGTATCAGAAATGCTAGAGGGCTGTTTACCTAGCACAAACTTAGAAGCATTAGTGGGCCTAAAGGGAATCTGTTTTCTATTATTACGCTTACGAGATAAGATAAATTTAGCAACACATTTATCAGGACAACCAGAAAACATGCTTGTAGGACAAACAACACAAGATTCTTCAAACAAAACATTCAAAGTACTTAAGGATTCAGCATTCGTTACATCACTTTTTCTATTACATTTTTCTAACGCAATGTCTAAAGTGGGTGAAACTTGAGTGTTATTCAAGGTCCTAAGGTGTTCTTCTACTTCAGAGGCCTTTATTGTTCTTCTCTTACGTTGCAACTTCCTATTCTTCCTGATTTTGCTCTTAAGCTGTGAAGTGCTAACGTTGGGAAAAGAGGCAACTATTCTTGTATCAGGGGAAGGAAGCACATTAGTATCTTGTGGTTTGTCATTAGGGATTCTAGTGTCAATGTTAAACATTCTAGGTGCAAGAATACTCGTGTTACTAGACTTATCTTGTTCATACTTCCCTAACTTTGCTTTTAACTCAACAATAGTGTGCAGCAATTCTTGATTTTCAGAGCGAACATTTCCACTAATGTTTAAGACTTCTTTAGCGTATGCAAGATGATTATCAAGTTCTTGTGATGCCTTAGCACGAGTCTTTTTGAGCAAATCAAATATGACACCATATTCAGTTTTGACTTTGGCAATTTCTTGTTCATATTTTGAAATTTGACATTTTAAAGATACGTTGTCATCATCCAGTTGTTCAAGTTTTGGATTGAAACATTTTTCACGCAACTGGTTGATTTTGTTTTGCAAAGCAAGTTCTCGATTTTGACAATCTTTTTGACACCATTGAAGACGACGTTTTGCATTCGAAAGTTCATTTAACAAACGCTCATTTTCAATTTTCAAAGACTTGATTTGCGGCACATTATCAATATTCTCAACATTATCAACAGAGTCAACAGAATCAACAACAATATAATCAAATGCATATGCAACCGTATGTAACAACACCACATTGATGGTATCAGCACAAATAACATCTTCCAAGAGTCGATCAACATGATTTCTTAACATTTTCTTTTTACGTTTAGTATTTGAAATCGATGTTTCTTTTTTCTCGAAAACTGTTTTCATAAGCCCAATCTCCTTCTGAAGATCCCGTTCCCAACATATTGCACACATTTTGAGATTTCAGACATGGGGTAAAAGTCTTTTCTAAAAAATATCTCTTTGATTTCGCGCATGTGGTGATTGAAAATGTTCAGCTTTAATTTCAGAATTAACTTCAATTTCACGTTCCAAAAGTTTGATGTCAGACATGAATGTATCAAAATATTTAAGAACTTAACATCGTTTGGGTAATGATTTTACTTCACTAAATGAAGGTAAAGGACCATTAATTTGTGCAACATTGTGTCAGGGACCATCATTAGAAGAGGACTCAGGAAGTGGTGTGATAACCCAAGTTTTGTTAGTATGATCTTGTTGTTTTACAAACGGTATGATTTTTGAGTAATCGAATGGTTTGTTATATTCAACATTTTCCATTTTTAATCGACTCTCAACATCAGCATCTGTTTCCTCATCACAATTATATTCAACAACACTCATAATTGAATCTTCAATTCTATGTTATGCATTATGAACTTGAGGATTTGGTTTGAATGCTCTGTGTGAAAAACTTGGTTTGTAATTAGCAAGAATTGGTCCATGTCCATCTGGATTCGGTTTAAAAGTAAACTTTTGAATTGTTGTGATTGACTCACCATGTTTGTAAACAACATTTCGAACTCTTTGATTTTGTTTTGTAAATCGACAATTTCATCAAGATACTCATCTATTTGTCTCCTCGAATGCTTTTTGTACTCAAAAAACTTTTTTTGACAAGTTAACAACTTAGACTTTGCTTTTTTGAGTTTTCGAAGTGAGAGCATTATGTTGTTGTTCATGATCAAATTTTAGTTGTTCTATTTGTGAAAGCAATGCGTTCTTGGATGCAACTAGATAACATATATGTTTTTCCAAAGATTTTTCATTTTGGTATGATTTTGCAAAAGCAACTTCAAAATTGTGTTCACGTTTTTCTTTGGTTTCAAAAATGTTGAGTTGGAACTTATAGCATTCATTATCCTTAGTCAACAGTGCAATTTTATCTTGCAGTTTCTTACTGATCTCATTGCACTTTTCCAGTTGAGATTAGGTGGTCTGAAATAAGTTGGTCATGAGCTCAAGATCTGGATTAGAAAAAGTTTCATTTTGTTCAACTTGAGTCTGAACGTGATCATTATTTAGATCCTCAAATATGACCACAGAGTCAATTTGATTATCAATATTAACCATAAGGTCATCTTGATCGTCAAATATAACTACGGGATCCATTTGATTATCGTCGGATTGAGATGTTGAAGGCTCATGTTGAACAGTCTGAGCCTCGTCATATGTAGATGTTGGCGAAGATATCAGATCATGTATTAGTATATGTTAGGATTTAGTAAATCCAGTTATTAAAGAGTCGGTCACCTCAAGTATATGTAATCGTTAGAAAGCTCATAGTCGTAGATTAGTTAATGTTTAGTAGTATTTAGTTAGGTAACACCGTGGAGGACGGACGGGTCTTTACCCACTGTATGCCTGATCCACAACCCGTAGGTGGCGTTTTATGTAAGAACTATAAATACTCTCTACCTCCCAAGGTAGAGAGTCGGAGCTGATAGTAAGATTTTTCTTTCTCTCACTAAAGTTCCCAACCTCTAACTTTCTCTCTCTAAAACATCATTTATACGCCTCTTGTGTTTATGGTTTGATGTGTTTGTGAAATCCAATATGTTACAAATGGTATCAAGAGCCATGGTTTGATCATCTCTCTTACATATCCTTGGATTTCTAGTGGTTTTAGATGGTTTTTGAGTTTGAAAAAGTTTAGTGGTTTTTGCATCATTTGGATTATTTCAAGTGTTAAAGTTTGAATTTTGGGTGTACTTTTGTGTTAAGAATCATTGTAAGTGCTTGGGTTTTGATTTGTTAAGCTTGAATCACTGTGGTTGAGCTTGTTTTGGATTGAAAAGGGTGTTTTTGAAGTTTTTCTTGCTAGCGACTTGGTTCTCATTGTGTTTTTCATCGTAGTGACTTGCTTCAGTAAAAGGTAGCGAGTTACAGTGTGAATTGTTAGCGATTTGGTCCTAGCGACTTGTCTATTGAGACAAGCCGACAAACAGTACAACTTAGTGGATTCTCCACTACGGCTAGCGACTAGGTGAAGTTAGCGACTTGCTTTAAATTTCGTTAGCGACTTGTACTCAGTATTCTTAGCGACTTGATGTTAGCAACTTGGACCTTAGCGAGTTGTTCTTTAGCAACTTGACTTTTTAGCGATTGGGTACTCTTAGCGACTTGGTGTTAGCAACTTGGACCTTAGCTAGTTGTTCTTTAGCAACTTGACTGTGTAGCGATTTGGTACTCTTAGCGACTTGGTGTTAGCAACTTGGACCTTAGCGAGTTGCTCTTTAGCGACTTGACTGTGTAGCGACTTGGTGCATTAGCGACTTGTGTCCAGCGACTTGGGTCTTAGCGACTTAGTTCATGTATTCTTAGCGACTTGGTTGATTTTTTGTAATACGGTTTTCTCTAGATTTAGTAAAATCCCTTGAAAGAATCTATTTCCCGGTTTAATCATAGAGTTATAAAATCCCGTGTAATCTGTTAACATGTCTACCAACGTACCTACAATCATCTCCACTGTTGATGAGGATGTTCAAGCAGCTGGTTCAGATACTCGTCCACCCATGCTTGACAAAACTGACTACGACTCTTGGGCACAACGAATCAGATTGTACTGTCTTGGAAAGGAAAACGGAGTCAACATTCTCAAGTCTATTGATGAAGGACCTTATCAGATTGAGACTACAAGAGACTTAATTGATACAGGTACAGATGGAACAATGATCTATGGAATAGACAGACCAAAGACGTATGATGAGCTCAATGATAAGGAGAAAAAGAGATTCGATGCTGACATTAGGACCTCTAACATTATACTTCAGGGTCTTCCAAAAGATATCTACAAGCTTATCAATCACAACACTGAAGCCAAGGCTATTTGGGATAATGTCAAGATGCTTCTCTCAGGTTCTGAATTGACAAAGGAAGACAGAGAATCACAGTTGTATGATGAATTTGAGCACTTTAAGATGATGCCAGTAGAAAGTGTCTATGAGTATTACGTGAGATTCCACAAGCTTGTGAATGATATGAGGAATATCAAAATGACCATGCCAAATATTCAGCTGAATTCAAAGTTTGTATACAACATGAATCCCGAATGGCATAAGTTTGTCACCTCTGTGAAGCTAACCAAAGGATTGAAGAATACCAACTATGAGCAACTTTATGCATTCCTTCTTCAAAATGAGAGACATGCTATGTTTGAAAAAAGGATTCTTGAACAGTTCAAAACCAACCAAGGAGAAACAAGTTCTTCAAATGATTCAACAACCTTTTACACAAATGTTGGAATTACCACCAAAGCTTCTCAAGTCATACCCATGGGTAATGGTAAGTACAAGCTCATCCCTGATCTAGCATATAAGCCTCCTGACCCAAACACATTCATGGAAAACTTCATCAATCAACTGTCTCTCATGGTTAGTCAAAACATGAACTCTCTCCCACACACCAACAATAACCTCATAACATCATCCAATACACATAATCAGGCTACTGTCAGAGATGGGAAGGTTATGGTGCAACCAGTTCAAGAAAGGCAGTATGAACAGGGAAGAGGAGGAGTTGGTAGAGGATATGTGGCAAATCAGAATCGTGGAAAGAATCCAAATCAGGGTCAAGCTAAGCCAATTAAGTGCTACAACTGTGGTGGTGATAGACACATAGCAAGGAACTGCACTTCTCCAAAACGCCCTCAAAATGCAGAGTACTTCAAAGACAAGATGTTACTTATGCAAGCTCAGGATAATGGAGCTGTGTTGGATGAAGAGGAGCTGTTATTTCTTGCTGAGGGGAATGCCAAGACATATGATGCAGATGTGGATGAGCAGCCAATTCAGGAGATAGGCCATAATCATCAGAATGCCTTTCAAGTTGCAAACTGTGATGCATACGACTCTGACGTCGATGATGAACCTACTGCACATACAATCTTCATGGCTAGCATTTCTCCAATGGTCTCTCCAAGGGTCTCATCATCACAACAAGTTGGTCCATCCAAAGAATCAATCATCTCAGAGGTATTAAAACTATACGATGATGTTGATGAGCAAAAGATACATGACAAAGTACAATCAACTGAAACTTTTGTGTCAGATATTGAAAATATGGGTAATATCAATGTTGTCCCATATGATCAATATGTGAAACAAAGTGAAAGTGAGACTGTACCAAGTGATGCATATTCTGCAGTCACTGATGACTATATTTTTGATGAATACACTGCATGTGCCCCTGATGATTCTGTCATCTCTGAACTAAATGCCTATAAAGAACAAGTTGCTATTTATGAACAACGTGCTAAGTTTGAGTTAACCACCCGTGAGCAGGAAATGGATGACCAAATGCGTACAATTATTAGAAAAAGTAATTTTAGAGAAGAAGTACTAAAACAAGATTTAAACTCCTTACATGAAAAGCTTTCTAAAACTGCTAAGCAAAAACAAGAACTTCAAGAAAATGTTAAAATGCTTAAGCAAGAATTCAGTGCTAAGGAATCAAAACTTTTGAATGATTTCTCTAATCTAAAAACTTTGAAAAACAAGCTTGAAAATAAGTTGTACGTACAAGGGAATACCATTCAGACTGCTCACATGATCACTAAACATAGAGTTCTCAGCGATAAGCATAGTATCCCCATTATAAAGGAATCTAATCCTGAGTATGGTAAGATAGCAAAAGCTGCTCAAAATGTAATCTATGATGGCAATGAGATTCTTAAACCAAGACAGAAACTTAGTTGCATTGAGTTCACTGAGGAAGATAGAAAACTAGATGATGCATCTAGGGAGAAAATGAATAAGAAGCTTAACGATCCTGCTTGTAAAGAGAATAACATAACGATCAAACCTCATGATTACACTAAGGAAAATTGGATATCCTTGAACATGTTTAAGCCTCAAACTCAATTAACCCAGAACAGATTTTTTGGAAGAAAGATATGGATAAGCTAAAACTTAATGTACTTGTTGAAACAAATACTCCCCTTAGGAAAATGCCTGCAGCTACTGTGTATCCTCCAAATACACCAATGCATCTAGTCCCTAGATCTATTGCCACTAATAGCAAGACCTTATTCAGCTTGTATGTTGTTTATCAGCTGTTTGTTGTTTTTGAGAAAACTTGTAAGAAGAGAATCACACCTACAGAGATAACTGAGGGGGAAAGGGGTTTTGAGCAAACAAAAGAATGTTACTTAACTGAGGTCATGCCTTTCTTCAAACAATTAAAAGGTCAATTTGAGAGTCTTCAAAAAGGGATAAATTCAGATATTAAAGAAATAGAAAAGGAACTTGATGCAATGATAGTTGATGTCAATGATTATGAACAAGAAGTGAAATTTAATGAAGTTGAAAGGAAGAACTTACACATCTTAAATGAGAATTTGATTTCGAGTTGTGTTGCTCAAGATGTGTTTTATACTGTTACTAAGCACTCTATTACTGGTTCTCGATTTCATGAATTATCTGTTGCATTGAAAGTTTCCCATGATCGTGTCTTTGAGCTTGAAAACAAAAACTCAGAACTAAGTGAGAAAATTGATCAGGATGATCACGATAATTTGGTAAAACATCTTTCTAAACTAGAAGTTGAACATTTTAATTTACAACTAAAATATCAACATCTTACAGAAAATGTCAAAACCTCAAATATCAAGACATCTTCAGATGTTCCAGAGTTTGATGTAGTTTTTCAGATAAACAAACGTGACGAA
Organism: Chrysanthemum seticuspe; assembly: GCA_019973895.1. NCBI lineage: Eukaryota > Viridiplantae > Streptophyta > Magnoliopsida > Asterales > Asteraceae > Chrysanthemum > Chrysanthemum seticuspe. Next base: position 154,302,553 of record BPTQ01000009.1, read on the forward strand.
CATATTCAAGCTCATTGTAACACGATCAGAAAGTTAAAAGCCCAAATCTCTCAATTAAAGGGTGAAAAGAACAATGTGACTGGCTCCCAAATGCCTCCTCCTTTAGATTCTCAGTATTCTCAAACTTTTCATCTTCAAAACTTAGTTAATGCTTTACAAAAAGAAAACGAGAGTTTTCTAGAAGAAAATGAAAAAGTTAAACGACACTTTAAAGAGTTATATGATTCAATGAAAGTCATTCGTGACAAAAACAATGAAAAAATAATGTCTTTACAAAAGGAAATTGAGAATCTGAGGAGTCAGGAAACAGGGAATCTGCCACTTGTTTTTAATGAGAATGTTGCATCAAAGTCATCCTCAGACTGCAAATATATTGTGACTGTTAAATACATTCCTCCTCATCTTAGGAATAATGAACTTGTGTTTCACAACTATTGTACTCACCTTAAGGATAGTCTAGAATGTCTCCGTGAGATTGTGGAAGAGGATTTTATAAATAAGCCTCTTGGCAGTGAAATTAGGTTTGCGTGCATTCAAGCCAAACGATCTCAAGAACTGCTAGAATGTTTAATAGCAACATGTCCTCAATCCTTAGGTGCAAAAGGAAAAGCTGTGATGCCTTGTTCTATGCCTAGTGCCAAGCATACAAACCATTCTATCCCTAGTTTTAAGAAAGTGAACACTAATGTGCCTTCAAGTAGTTTAGATCCCTGCACTTCTAGTTCAGGAATGCAAAAATTAGCAAAACCAAGTAATGTTCCAATTCCCTCTACAGGAGTAAGAAGTGACACCAAAGCAAGCGAGTCAAAGCCTCAAGGCAACACAAAGAATGATAGGACCTTGCATGCTAGGAATGTTCAGTGGAAGAGAGTAGAAGATCACCTTAGGGAGAATTTGAATAAGACGAATCGTGTTGATTCTAGTGTTAGCTCTGAGCGTACTGTAATTAATGCGAATTCTACTACTTTTGGCAAAACTTGTAATGATGATTGCGTGATTTCTGTTACTAATCTTGAATGTGGTGTGAATGATTTTTCTAATGTTGTTAAATGCCCAGCTAAAATTGTAAATGTTAAAATACAAGCTAAAAAGGCAAAAAGGCAAAGGCAAAAGAAAGTTAGAAAATAGTGGAAACCCACAGGAAGGAAATTTAGTAATATAGGTTATCAGTGGATACCTACTGGCCATAAGATTAATGTGATGTGCCATAAATTTGCTGAGTCAATACCCACTAGAATGGATGCCTACTGGTAGAACTACTCCCTTAAGAAGTGAACATACTTTGAATAAGTCAAATATGGAAACTAGCACTGCATCTATTCTAATGAGTCCATTTTCCCTACTTCTTATGTGGGTGTTCCAATCACTGTTACTAACCAAATGGAACCCATTCTTGCATGGGGATCCCAATTATCCAGTTATCCATTCTTGTCTGTGTTCAACTGCAGATCGTTTAAATCGTTATGTGGTACCTGGACTCAGGCTGTTCCAAGCATATGACTGGAGACCGGTCACGGCTCATGAACTTCGTGAGTAAATACATCGGAACTGTGAGATTCGGAAATGATCATTTTGGTGCTATTATGGGTTATGGAGATTACGTGGTTGGAGATAGTGTAATTTCCAGGGTATATTATGTTGAAGGTGTTGGACATAATCTATTTTCTGTCGGACAATTATGTGACTCAGATTTAGAAGTGGCCTTCAGAAAACATACTTGCTTTTTTAGAGAACTTGATGGTGTGGAACTTCTCAGAGGAACTCGTGGTTCAAACCTATACACCATCTCTATCGAGGATATGATGAAATCTTCACCCATCTGCTTCCTGTCAAAGGCTTCCAAAACTAAGTCATGGCTATGGCACCGTCGTCTCAATCACTTGAACTTTGGTACCATAAACAATCTTTCCAGAAAGGACTTAGTAAGAGGATTACCCAGATTAAAGTATGAAAAAGATCATATTTGTTCAGCTTGCCAATTGGGAAAAAGCACAAAATATTCCTACAAACCAAAACCCACAAACTCAGTAATGGAAGTTCTTCATACACTTCATATGGATCTGTGCGGACCAATGATATTGCAAAAAATAAATGGGAATAAATACATTCTAGTAGTTGTTGATGACTACTCTCGATTTACTTGGGTAAAGTTTTTGAGGACAAAGGATGAAACTCCAGATGTCATCATCAAACTTATCAAACAGCTTCAGGTTCGACTCAACAATACTGTTAGAATTGTTAGAACAGACAATGGCACAGAGTTTGTTAACAAAGATTTAATTCAGTTTTATGAAAGTTTTGGAATCAGTCATCAAAGAAGTGTTCCACGAACTCCTCAACAGAACAGTGTAGTTGAAAGATGAAATTGAACTCTTGTGGAAGGCGCAAGAACAATTCTAATTTATTCAAAGGTTCCAATGTTTCTATGGGATGAAGCCATTGCCACTGCTTGCTACACCCAAAATCGTTCCCTTATTCACACCTCTCATGGAAAACTCCATATGAACTTGTCCATAAACGAAAACCTGATCTATCCTACCTTCGTGTGTTTGGTGCTTTATGTTACCCAACTAATGACGGTCAAGATTTAGGTAAACTAAAAGCTAAAGCGGACATTGGAGTATTTGTAGGTTATGCACCAAATAGAAAAGGATACCGAATCTACAACAAGAGAACCCGAAATATCATGGAAACAATTCACGTTACATTCGATGAGCTGACCGGTCAAACGCTCCAGGACAATCCAGTTCTGGACCCGCATTTCAACCTTTATCCAGTAGTCCTATCAGTTCTACTCTTGTTTCTAATCCCTCACCAGCAACTCCTTATGTACCTCCTTCAGAAGATGATTTGAATAAATTATTTGATCCAATGTTTGATGAACACTATGAGCCAAGTGCTAATGATATGTCAGTTCCATCAACAGAGGCAGCCTCTATCCCTATCAATGAAGTTAACCCTTCAGGTTCAATGTCATTATGTCAAGAAGCGCCTACTGCTGATCACTCTGTCTCATCAACAAATCATCCATCATCGAGTGTACACAATGGAAATGTTGCCGGTGTTACAGATGATGAAAACCCTTTTGCTCCTCCAAAAGATGAACCCGTTGAAAACATATTTGCTCCTGAGTCATCATCAGAACCATCTTTTTTAAGAGATATCAACTCTGCTACTTCAGTTCCTCAACAACAACCACATGATCATCCACTGGACAACATCATTGGAAACCTTTCCCGTCCAGTATCCACACGAAAACAAATTGCAACCGATGCCTTATGGTGCTTCTTCAACTCCGTACTCTCTAAGATCAAACTAAAAGACGTGAAAACTGCCATGAATGAAGACAGCTGGTTCAATGCCATGCAAGAAGAAATTCATGAGTTTGATCGACTAGATGTATGGGAATTAGTACATGCTCTAGATTATGCTATGATTATTGCTCTAAAGTGGATCTTCAAAGTGAAACTTGATGAGCATGGTGATGTTTTAAAGAACAAGGCTCGATTGGTTGCAAAAGGATACCGTCAAGAGGAGGGTATTGACTTTGAAGAATCATTTGCTCCAGTTGCTCGTATCGAGGCAATCAGAATCTTCTTGGCTAATGCTGCAAGTAAGAACATGGTAGTCTATCAGATGGATGTAAAGACGGCGTTTCTTAACGGAGATCTTAAAGAAGTCGTTTACGTCAGCCAGCCTGAAGGCTTTGTGAATCCAGAGCATCCTACTCACGTCTATCGTTTGAAGAAGGCTCTTTACGGTTTGAAGCAAGCTCCAAGGGCATGGTATAATACGCTATCAAAGTTTCTTCTTTCTATTGGATTCAGCAAAGGAGCAGTTGATCCGACATTGTTCACCAGAAAGTCAGGCAAACATTTAATTCACGTTCAAATATATGTTGATGATATCATTTTTGCCTCGACTGACCCCAATGAATGTGACCGTTTTTCAAGGGAAATTGGTTCTAAATTTCAAATGTCAATGATGGGACAAATGTCATTTTTCTTGGGATTACAAATTTCACAAAGTCCCGGAGGCATTTTTATAAATCAATCTAAATATGCAAATGAGATTTTAAAGAAATTTGGATTTGATTCTAGTGACCCTGTTGACACTCCCATGATAGAGCGTACTAAACTGGATGAGGACTAATAAGGGATCAAGGTAGACCAAACAAAATATCGTAGTATGATTGGATCCCTGATGTACCTCACAGCCAGTAGACCAGACATTCTGTTCGTTGTTTGCATATGTGCTAGATATCAGGCTAAGCCTACAAAAAAGCACATTGAAGCGGTTAAACGGGTCTTTTGGTATCTCCAAGGAACCATCAATACGGGACTTTGGTACCCAAAGGAGACCGGTGTGTCACTAACAGCCTATGCAGATGCTGATCATGCAGGATGTCAAAATACACGACGAAGTACGTCTGGAGGTGCTCACTTTTTGGGTGATAAGCTTGTGAGCTGGTCTTCAAAGAAGCAAATGAGTACTCCTATTTCCTCTACAGAGGCTGAATACATAGCCATGTCATCTTGTTGTGCTCAAATCCTATGGATGAGATCTCAATTATCTGACTATGGCTTTGAATTCAACAAAATTCCTCTGTACTGTGATAATAAAAGTGCTATTGCTCTCTCATGCAACAACGTACAACACTCAAGAGCAAAGCACGTCGACATTCAACATCATTTCATCAGGGAGCAAGTAGAAAACAGTGTGGTGGAACTCTATTTTGTGAGGACTGAATATCAGTTAGCAGACATCTTCACCAAAGCTCTTCCTAGAGAACGTTTTGAGTTTATCCTCGCACGACTTGGTCTAAAGAGTCTACAAACAGAAACACTCAAACGTCTTCAAGAGGAAAACGAGGAGTAAAGGTCTTTCTTCATACATCTCTTGTAAATATTTATTCAAAAATCAAATAGAAAAATATAAAACTTTCAAAAAATCCATAAATATTTGAAAAATCTTGAAAAATTTCAAAAAAAAAAAAATATTGTCATTTTGTCATATTTTTCTCGATTCGATAATATCTACGATCTTTGTGCTGTCATTCAAAGAATGACACGGGATTTTAGATGTTGTTCGAATGTTCTTACAAATATATATATATATATATATATATATATATATATATATATATATATATATATATATATATATATATATATATATATATATATATAATAATTTTGGGAGAAAGTGAAAAAATTGTTTATTGTCATTTCAGGTATTAACCCGCTTTTCAAAGAAAGAACAGAGCCATGCATTATCTTGTTTTTCAAAACTCATGCTCTGATTCTATAAACAATTACATACTATCTAATGAAAACTAATTGCTTTGAAAAATAACTCGGTCTCTATTTTTGAAACTCATCTGGACTTAACGTTTGTCAAAATTATCTATCTCTCAATCAACAACTTATGTCATTGATTGAGGGGGAGAATGATTTCAATTAAATCAAAAGGTTATTTGTCATTCAATTATTTTCAAAAGATAATCATGCATGTTTAATCAATGGAGTTTAAAGTCTCATAATCCGATCCTTATCAGTTAAAATGTTTTTATAACCAAGTCACAATTCTCGTCAAAAGCTTTCAAAATCAATTTAAATCTACAGAGATCACAAATATCAAATGATTAGAAAATTGTGGTTGGGGGAGAATTTGTGATTTAAATTGGATTTAAACTGATGATTCGATAAATGGTTTCACAAGTGTTTTGCAAGCTTTCCTCCCCACATGTGCCAAACGATTTCAAATTTACCATGCACATGTTGAGGGTGAGCATCCTTTAAAACCACAAAGAATTGAAACGTGATTGATTTGTCTCTAAGTGCAGGCTCCTTCTAATAGGTGCAAAACTCTTTCAAACCTCGAGGCACATATTGAGGGGGAGCAAAATTGTGAAAAACCTCATCCTTCCCCAAATATGCTTTATATACTTGATTTAATCAGGGAAGTGATGTTGATATCTTTTAGAAAATGTTAATCAAATAAGTTAACTCTTCCTCTTGCCTCCGTGTGCTAAAACAATTTATAATACATGATGCACATGTTGAGGGGGAGCTCTTTTTCAAAAAATATCAAAAAGAATTTAGGTTCAAAATGCTTTGATAATATATCACAAGTATCTAGATTGATTTTCAAAAGGTTTACAATTGGTTCCAACGGCAGATGAAGTGTCACAATTCTCAATTTCCGGTCATTTCTTAAACTCAATATTCATCATATTAGTTCATGCATGATTTTTCATTTCACGATAAACGCATAATTTCATATTAAATAAACGCTATCGCGTAATTAATTATTTTGAACATTTGATTCGATACTTCCAAAGATTATTCCGATATATTTTTATACTCATATTAAGATGATAAAAATATTATTATTAGTTTACCCGGTGTTTTAAATTTATTTCGTATATAAATTGTTATATTTACATAATTACGACGGTTTTCTTAAATATTACACGATAATTATTATTTCACTTAAATTTTGCAAGAAAGGTATTTTTATAAATTTTATGACTTCAATATGTTTTATATTGAACCGTTAAAATTTATTTCTAGTTGACGCTATTTTACAAGCCTAAATGTACACTTAATTACTTAACTATACTTACAAGAACACATTTACTTACACATTACTACTTAAAAAAAAAAAGATGAACTAGTCAAACCTATCTACTCTCCTCAAATTGAGGATCTTGTCTTTAAATTATATCATTTTATAGTCCAAGCAATAATGCATTCAATCAACACATTCACCTCATTTCAAAGAAAAAAAAAATATATCATTCTCTTCTCTCTAGCTCCATAACCGGCCACCCTTTAAATCAAGAAGGGGATCACAAAATTTTTCAAGTCAAGTTATTTACACAACCTTAGTATACTCTTAATCAAGGTTTTGAAATAAAAACCTAGGGTATTTAGGATAATCCTTTGTTCACTTAACCTCATCGAGTTACTTGTAAGCACTTCATGTTCATATTCATATTTCATATTCATTTTATGTTCATTTCATCATATTTAATAAAAACATGCAAGTCATATTGATGTTTATACCATTTTTAAAGGTTTTTAAGGTTTTTATATGTTATATATATATAATCCATCCTATAATTACTCCTTGTTATATTTTAGTTTTGGTGATATCTAGGAACCCATGACACCCTAAGAAGGTGTATGGTAGGATTAGAATAGCTTCGGAGTTGTTTTGAATGGGTTAGAATAAGTTTGGCGCGAGAAAAACTCATTTCGACACGTTTTGAAAAGGGTCTGTCCTTAAAATTAAATTCTGGAAAATCCGACAGTGAACAAAAATATTTGGCCTAGATATTTAGAAAATATACTTTAAAACGAAACCGTGGCCGCTTGAACGGATTAAAACGGAGTTATAACGAAGAAGATATGAATTTTTCAAGTTAGACGTCGAAAACTAATAATTTCTGGAAATTCAGCATAAAAATGTCACTCTTTACGAGTCAAAAATGAGTCTTAAGCTTTATAAATTGTGTCGACTTATCGAAAATATATTAGTATACTTTGACACGAAGCTAAGGGTATAGAAAACGTAGAAAATGGACTTGTAACGAGTAAATTACACGCGATAAACAAAGTTGCCGTAACTTTATTCTATTAGCAACATTAATATATTTTCTATTAAACATATACTACGGCAACTAGGGGCCATGTTGAGGGTCGTTTTTAACATTGATAGGATACTCTTTATAAAAAGATGTCTTCTAGTAAGATCAAGTTCGCCAACCATATTTTCCAAAATATCCAACCGTTCGTCAAGCGGAGTTGTAATGAATAAAATATAGTCGCTCAAAGTTTACCGAAAACCACTCTTAAACACACAAGTACCATACTTAACCTATATTTTTCCTTATGTTCGAGACCTCTAGGATGGAAATGTATGTACTAAAACTTTGAGATAATGGTACGAGCTTTCCAAAACCGTTGAGTTCGTTTCCTAACGCTCGACGTGCACCATTTTACGACTAGCTTTTAGAGGCCATTTTTGTCACTTTCATGGAAATTTCAACGACATTATTTTACGACGAAAAGTTATATTCTCTTAATAAATCACTAAAAGTATATCGTAGGATATCGTTTCAATGTAAATACATGTGAAGTAATTTAAAAATGGTCAAGACGTTAAAAGATTATATTTTCGACGAGAAGTATTGTTTTCAAAAATACATAAGTGGTATAAATATCATCCGAATTGCGTGCATAACATTACATCATGACTTATTGCATATCATATCATTCATAATAGGTCAGTTTCGAGATTCACGCTACATTTCGGTGTAACCACTTTTGTCATCGCATCTATTCATCAAGTGAGTAATCACACCCCCTTTTTACCGTTTTACTATATTTTGGGGCGAAATGCATGAACCGTTCTTGAGCTAAATTGTTTACTACTTTTATTAATTAGTTTGACTAGAACTTGTGAACTTGAATCAAATCCTTGAACTTAATTATGAAATAATGCCTTACTTGAACTTATTGAACCGTACATGTTATGACCTTGACCTAAAGTCTCCTATGTTCGGAGCATCACTATAAAGTCTCCTATGTTCGGAGCATCAATATAAAGTCTCCTATGTTCGGAGTATATCTTTGGGAAGAGGCACCCAGTATATCTTTGGGAAGAGGCACCCAGTATATCTTTGGGAAGAGGCACCCATTATATCTTTGGGAAGAGGCACCCAACATAACTTTGGGTAGTGGCACCCAGCTTAATTTGGTTTCATCAGTAGCATCCCTGAATTATTATATTCGTGGTACTATATTGTGAACTATTATGACCGCTTATACTTGACTACTTCATACGCTATATTTTGTGCAATGGGTTGTGAATACACAGGTTGCAAGTTTTGTATGGGCGGAACTTGGAACTGAATGGATTTACAATGCCTTTGCTTTGTGGACTATTTTCGTTGACCGAAAGCTTTGAATATTTCTTACGAGTTTTCTTATTTTGCTAAACATGTTTACTCACTAACTATTTTCATAGTTGACCCGTTTTTCTCTCATGCATTTCAGGTGATCATTAGTAAGCTTTTCTACCAGGTCTTGCATAATGAAGTTTTCACTTGTCAATACAAATCGTTATGTAATAGAACGCAATATTTTGGGAACTAAACTTTGTAATATATTTGCCGATGTCGGCTAAACTGGTGTTGTAATGGTGTACTCTTTCTTTTAAATCTTAACGTTGGTATGTTCTATTATCTTGTGCTTATGTTCCCTTCCGTTACACCTCGTGTTTCCGCCTCCGGCGAGGGTGTGACATGAAGAATACCAAATAGACCGACTAAATTTACTGTATGTATGGTGATATAAGGATGGTTATGATAGGTATTCGTTCCCATGATCCGCCAGAACTAGAGGGATCTACCCAGGGACAATCCACTGGATAGTGTAGTGTCCTTAGGTTAGATGAAAAAGGAGAAAAGTGAGATATGGGAAGAGTGCGGACTGAGATAGAGCTAGAACTGGAATAAACCCAACAAGGTTCTAGTAATGAAGTCTTGGTAAGCATTGAAGGGGTTGAAGAATGAAAAAGAATTGAAAGTGAAAATGGTGAAAATAAATAGCCCTCCATTTATTCAACCTTAGGGCAGAAACCGGGTTCAATTCATATACTACTGGTGGTTACCAAGGTAACATTGGTATTAAAGACAAGACGTCATGGATCCAGTGACACACTGTTAGGAATTAGAAAATTCCATAGTGAAGTGTCGGTCACCCCAAGTATTATCTAGCATAAGTTAGCTCGTAGACATATCATCAGTTACGTTATTTGTTAGTTTATTAGTTAGTTATTAGCGTAGTTTAGTTTAGTGCAACACCATGGAGGAAGGACGGGTCTTTACCCACTGTATGCCTGATCCACAGTCCGACAGGAGGACGTATTGGTTGTAAGTATAAATACCCCTTCCATCTATGGAAGGGGTGGTGCTTTTCAATCTAACATTCCATACTTTTGTATACCAATTCTCTAGCAAGAAAACACCCGTTCTCTACTTCTCTCTCTAATGGCAAACATGTATTTTGATCATCAAAGACCACCCGAATCATCAACACAATAATATATCAATCCTACAATTGGTATCAGAGCCAGGTTGTTGTGTTTTGATGATTTCTTGTGGTTTTTATTCGTGTTTGAAACTGTTTATGCTGTTGGTGTACTTGTTTTATTGACTGGAAAACTCTTTTTCATAAGTTTGTGGTTAACTGTTTTTATAAATGAGTTATTTGGTCATTATTCAATAGTACAAATGGTTACATCTGTTTTTGTGTCAAAATGTTTGTCAAAACTGCAGTTGTAACTACTCATCATCTTTTCTGACTTTTGTACCAATATTCGTGATACAATATATGGTCTTAAACGGTAAATTACGTGGTCAAACAGGGCAAAAAGGAAGCATTTTTATGCTTTTTCTGGGTTTATCATGAATTTGGTCGGATAAGAGGTCGAAAAACTCATCTTAAAATGTCAAAAGTATTGGTAGCGAGTTGGGTTAATCTTTCTAGCGACTTAGTTATGTGGCGACTTGTCTTTACAAGTTGTCTAGATGCATTGTATTTGGTAGCGACTTAGTTATACCTTATATTTAGCGACTTGTACCTGGTAACGAGTTGTTGACTATTGAGTCAACAACTGTAGCGAGTTGGCTAGCGACTTGTCTTATCTAGCGAGTTAACTCATGACCCTAGCGATTTGCTTTGAAAAACGGGTAGCAACTTGGTTTGAAAAATTAGGTGGCGACTTGGTTTGTAAAAATGGGTAGCGACTTGGCTTATGACTCTGTTTCGACATAGACAGAAATGATGAAGAAGAGAGACCTAGGCATTAAACTGACAAAACTCGAGACCACAACCAACGAATACTTGTCTCATCACTCAATGTATTTCAAATCTCAAAACTGTAAAGAATGGGTTTGTTAATATCTCAGAATGAAATTGTGTCTCAATGGTTCACATCAAGACCATCTTGGGTCTAATTTACACGAATTTCTTTCATCACCGATTTATTGTGATTCGAAATCAAGAAATTGAATTGCCAATATCAACAGATCTAAGTATTTTCTCAACAAACCAAGACTCTACTCAAACATAAACAAGATCTCATAATTATTCATCACTGATCTAAAAGAAAAAAAAGCTTGTTGATCTCAGATTTGTTATCTCATGGTTTAAAAAATGTCTCAAAAACGTTTTTTTTTCTCTCGGATCCATTCAACCACAAAGAAACTAAATCCATCATTGATCATCCTCAATTGATTTTCGAACTCAAAAAGGAAGAGTATTAACAACTTGTGTTAGTCTCTTTCCCTCTTCATGTTTCGTTAAAATCTAAACACTTGTCATCACAATCGATTAACTAAGAAATATCTTACCCGTGACCCTTTATCTTGGCTGTGAAGCTTTATCATCATCTCAAAACCATCCCTGTGGCTAATACGAATCAAGATACTCAAACCATCCCTATGGCGAGCATGTCATGCTTAACAAAGTTGATTTTGTTTGAAGACTAAATAGGGCGGACAAATATTTGGGTTATTAATGATTTGTGAGATGGTGAAGGGATTTGATAAACTGATTGTAGATGTGTATACACTGTTTTTCTTGTTTCCAGATTTATGTGGTAAATGGTACGTTTTTTTTGGGGAGATTAACTGGTGGGAGGCGGATGTGTATGTGAGAGATCGTAGGGTTTGAGGTGAGAAATATTAGGGTAAAAGTGTGTGATTTAATGGTCCTTTATAAGTCCTGATGATTAAGGCGTCATTATCTTTGGATTTCATGGGCGTATCAGAATTTCATTGGGCTGGATGTGCTTATGGACAAACTTGGTAATAGTTTGTTGTGTTATATATTTTTTTGGGCCGAGCTTTTTAGAGCTTAATATCTCTTCCATTCTTACCAAGTGCATCTCGTGTGATATGATGTTGGGGACATACAATATATATATACATGTTTAACTTTCACAAGTTTTGTATATTTGGCCGGATGATTAAGCCAATGTGATATCAAGAAATATTTAATCGTGTGTTAACTGCTTGGGCCGAATAATATACTTTCACAAGTTAGACTGAATGACTTTATGAGATTGTTGACATATTATGAGATTTGACAAATACGTGATTTGATGATTTGGAGCTTATGAGATTCGATGATGAGATTTGATGTGTTCTGCGGTTTGATGATATGGAGCCAAGTTATCATTAGGTGAATGTGCATTTAATTATGGATTGGATAATAGTATTACTTGAACTTGAGTATTATATCCGAATCATTTGATAAGCGTGAAGGTTCAAATATAATGCTTGGTTAATGGACTTGGATGTTGGAATGCTATAAATGATTTGTGCATGAAGTTACTTGGACCGGATCAGGTGGGAGTTTAATTGAATCGGTAGTTGAATTTTAATATTTAGGCCGGTTGATGATTATTCCTGGATTTGAGTTGAGCAAGTTGTAAGTATGATGAGATTTGTTGAAGTAATTTTTCGATGTTAGTGATTGAAGAGGTTTTGATTTGATGATGAGATTCGATGGGTTATGAGTTTTGATACTTTGTGTGACAACTCGTACTTTCAGGTCATTTCTCAAAACAATTCATGCTTCACCATTTCATCATTTATCGTAAACTAGGTTTGCGTGTTCCAAATTCGCGTAACCTTAATGGTTTAGCGGCGAATTCATGATCATATCATCACGGACATTTCATATAGACTAAGTTTAGTCTACATTTCATTAACATCATTTTCATCATGTTAGTTCATTTATGGTTTTGCATTTCACCTTAAACGCGTAAATTTCATATTAAATAAACGCTATCGCGTAAGTTATTATTTTGAACATTTAATCCGATACTTCCAAAAATTATGCCGACATATTTTTATACTTACATTTAGTTTATAAAACTAATATTTTGAGTTTACCTAGTGTTTTAAATTTATTTTGTATATAAATCGTTAAATTTATATTATTACGACGCTTTTCTTAAAAACTACACGATAATTATTATATCACTCAAATTTTGCAAGAAATATATTTTTACAATTTATATGACCTCAATACATTTTACTTGGATCCATTAAAATTTATTTTGAGCTAAAACTACCTTAGATGCTCAAATGTATATACAACTTTACAAGTTATTATTACCTATACATTTTACTTACACTCTTACAAACAATTACTTACATTAAAAAAAAAAAAGTATATTTTGGAAATACTTCCCCCCTTGGCCGACCAAGGGGGGGTATGCATTAATTGGGTTGGTAACTTATTTTCTTGCTTGTATAGATCTACACTTCATTCATACATAACCTTACTTTTACTCATTTCATTCACCACAATAATGCAAGTTAAGTAAAGTTTTCTTCTCTCTTGGTTCTTCCTCTCCAAACCGGTCACATCTAGGGTGAAGAAGGAATTCATAAAGTTTTTCCAAATCAAGTGTTAAACAATCTAGATACACTCTTGTTTAGGTTTTGAAATAAAAACCTAGAGTGTTTAGGTTTTATCCTTTGTTCTAATCACCTCATCAAGTAACTAGTAAGCATATCATTTTCATTTTACATCTTTCATTATCATTTCATATTTATTTCATCATTTTTGAGCAAAGCATGCAAGACTTATGGATATTTATATCATTTTTACATTGTTTTTAGAGTTATACATATATAAGTCATCCTATAATTTATCCCTTGTTATATATTAGTCTTGATGATATTTAGGAACCCATGACACCCTAAGAAGGTGTATGGTAGGATTAGAATAGCTTTGGAGTTGTTTTGAAGGGATTGGAATAGGTTTAGTACGAAAAAAACTCTTTTCGACAAGTTATAAAAAGGGTCTGATCGTATTTTGTAATTCTGGAAAATCCGACTGTAGACATAAATTTTTGGCCTTGATATTTAGAAAATATACTTTAAAACGAAACCGTGGCCGCTTGAACGGATTAAAACGGAGCTATAACGAAGAAGTTATGAATTTTTCAAGTTTGACGACGAAATATATATATTCTGAAAATTTCAGCAAACTGTTTTTGTTTTGTACGAGTCAAAAACGAGCCTTAAGCGTTATAAATTATTTCGACTTATCAAAAATATATTAGTATACTTTGATACGAAGCTAAGGACGTATAATACGTAGAAAACGGATTTGTAACGACTAAAATATACACGTTTTCACAAAATTGCCGTAACTTTATTATTTAAGAAAAACTATATTATTTCTATTAGACAAGTGTTACGGTAAACAAGTGACCATGTTGAAGGCTATTTTTAACGTTGACGTAGAACTTTTTGTAACAAGATGTCTTCTAATAAAAGGGAGATCATCAAGCATATTTTCCAAAACGACCGACCGTTTGTATAGCGGAGTTGTAATGAATTATCTACGGTTGCTTACACTTTGCCGAAATTCACTTTTAAACTACAATTTGGACAAAATCACCCTACTTAACCTATATTTTTCTTTATGAACGAGACCTCTAGGATAAAAACTTAAATGCCAAAACTTCGAGATTATGATACAAGCTTTCCAAAACTGTTGAGTTCGTTTCCTAACGTTTGACGTACACCATTTTACGACTAGCTTTTCGAGGCCATTTTTGTCACTTTCATGAAATTTCCAACGACATTATTTTACGACGAAAAGTTATAATTTCACAATAAATCATTAAGAAACTATTGTAGGATGACATTTTGACGTAAATACTTACAAAGTAATTTAAGAATGGTCAAGACGTCAAAAGAGTATTTTTCGACGATAAGTATTATTTTCAAAACTCACAAGTGGTATAAATAACATACGAATTGCATGCATAACATTACATCATGACTTAATATATATCATATCATTCATAATAGGTCGCAGTTAGAGATTTCGCCTCATTTCAGTGTACTCACTTTTGTCATCGCCTCATTTTACCAAGTGAGTCATAGCCCCTACTCTTTTAATTGTTTTATTAAAGTCTTTGGGGGAGATACATGCTCAACTATTTTCATGACATTCATGAATATTTGCAAACTATATGTTTATCTGAACTGAGTGTTTAGTCATATTCTATATCATAAATCATGGAACTAAATGTCTTGGTATTATCATGGAACTAAATGTCTTGGTATTATCACGGAGCTAAATGTCTTGGCATTATCATTGAGCTAATGGTCTTGGTATAATCAGTGAACTAATGGTCTTGGTAGAATCATTGAACTAATGGTCCTGGTATAATCATTGAACTAATGGTCTTGGAACGATTTGAAACAACACTCATATGTGTTATATCAAGTAACTATTGATACATTAAGTTATGCACTATTATGTGAATTCATTTGACATCATGCGCTTGAACATAAACTATACACCTTTTGGCAGGGGGTTGTGAACACACAGGTTGCAAGTTTTGTATGGGCGGAACTTGGAACTAAGTGGATTTACAATGCCTTTGTTGCATAAACGATTTTGAAAGGCTTTACATTTCAACACAAACCCTATGAACTCACTCAACCTTTGTGTTGACACTTTTTAGCATGTTTTATCTCAGGTATCTAAGGCATTCACTTCATGGCATGCATGCGGACATATCATAGAGTCGCGGTGACGACGCGTCTCATTTGGGTTTTATGAACTTTAAAAATATCGTTTGACTTGTACCAAACTTATTTCCGCACAAGTTGATTTTCATTTGGGACCTATACTTTGTAAACTCTGATTGTTTTATTAAATCAAACGATGTATTTTCCAAACGACACTTTAGGTCGTTCAATATAACTGTGATTGTGATGCTATGACAGTCAATCCCCAGGAATTCCATTCCGCTGCAAAACAGGTAATTTGGGGGTGTGACAGATTGGTATCAGAGCTTCGGTTATAGAGAACTAGGTTGCATCATTGACCCTAGACTATAACTACATCATCATAGCATCTCATCATTTCATCATAAGTGCATATTCACTTTACATGCGGTTTATATGTACATTTTTCGATTTATTTACTTTCATTTCACATCGATTGTCACATGGATGCCTTTAAATTCCCATCCCATTATCATTTCCTCATACTCTAATGTGGAGAATTCCTTGTCATTCCCTATCACAATTTTTACATCAATTGACTCATCACCGATAACGTCGAATGCCGAGATAAACCTTTAAGTAGGGCGAAGTCACTCTCACTCCATTGTTTCACCACTAACATGTCGAGTTACACGTTATTCACACATTAAGTCACTAAACCATCATACATTTGAAGCACTTACAACACCTCATAACCCATCTTTTCGGAACCCGTCGATCATTTTGAAAAATAACCTCAAATCTATTATCTCATATCACATCTCTTTGGAGCGTTTATTATTGACATCGGACTTTGCTACATCTCACCTTTCCTTTTATTTTGAAGAAGATATGGCGCCAAAGAAAGCTGCACCTGAATTGACACAAGCGGCTATTCAAAAGTTAGTAAGGGATAGCATAGCCGATGCTCTAAGGATTGAAAGGGAAACGGTGGCTGCTGCTGCTGCTGCTGAGGCCGCGGCTACTGCCGAAGCCGCTAGAATTGCGAGGGAAGCCGAAGCCGCTAGGCTTGCTGCTGCTGCAGGAAATGCAGGAGGGTCCGGAGTTAAAAGCTGTTCGTATAAGGATTTCAAAAGTGGAGATCCCACGAAGTTTAGAGGTACCGAAGGAGCCACTGCCATGGTTCGATGGTTCGAGAAATTGGAGTCCGTATTTTTGTTATGTAATTGCCCGGATGATAGCAAGGTCAAGTTTGCTACAAGTACACTACTTGATGGAGCATTGTCGTGGTGGAACTCTTATGCTCAGCCGATGGGAATGGAGAATGCTTTCAAGCTCACTTGGGAGCAATTCAAAGGTTTGGTAACAAAGAAGTTTTGTCCGCGTACGGAGGTGAAGAAGTTGGAGACCGAATTCTATGAGTTGGTAACTATTGGGTATGACATTGATACTTACATTCGAAGGTTTCAAGAATTGGCCGTGTTATGCCCATCTATGGTTTCAGATAATGAGAAGCTACTGGAGGCTTTCATTGAAGGACTTCCCGAGGTTATTCAAGGTGATGTGACTTCTTTTGATCCACAAACGATTGAGGAATCTATTAGAGTGACTCAGAAGCTTATGGCACAAGTAGTAAAGAGAGGAAATATCACCAACATCAACCGTAACAACAATACCAACAACCGCACCAACTACAACAATAACCAAAACAACAACAACAACGACGATAACCAAATCAACAACAACAAAAGGAAATGGGAAAACGACCAAGGAGGTTATAACAACAACAACCAAAACCGTAACACTAACCATCATCAACAACATAATAGAGGGCAAGAAACTGCAATGGTTTATGTTGCTGCACCAATAGAAGGCAGAGGTTATGCTGGAACCTACCCACTATGTAATCGATGTAAGTATCATCACACGGGTCTTTGTCCTGCTAAGTGCTACAAGTGTCAACAACTGGGACACCTTGCCAGGAATTGTAGAGGCAAGGCCATGGTTACATGTTACAGATGCAGGGAGCAAGGACACTATCGGAACCAATGTCCTCAAAACCAAGGTCAACAAATTGAAGGTGCTCATGGGAATGCATACATGTTAGGAAGAGGAGAAGCTCGTCAGGGTATCAACAACGCGGAAGACTAAAGAAGTTCGGAAACTAACAGTCTTATTTCTCCTTATGTACTAGGTCGTACTAAGTTTATGTTTTCCATCGTATCCGAATCTTTATAACCTAAGATGTACTACTTTTGATAAACCACTCGTTGTAAAATGTTCTCATATATCGTACTTTATTTCCTTTCGATTCGATATCATTTACGAGAATTTTAATTCTTTTTACCTTATCTATCATTTTAACGACACGGTTTAAATCTTTGTAAACATTGAGAGTTATAACAACTAAACCGAACGTCACATTATCGTTCCTTAATTATACATAGCCTAGCTAACTATGTCTAATTCTGGAGGGATCATGTTATGTTGGGAGCAGTTATTTATAAATCTTAGTGCAAGCAAAATTATCACATATTTCAAAGTCAAAGTATTACTCATGGGAGATTCATCCAATACTATGTTTTATACGCTCTCAATCATCGATAACCGTAACGGCACTTCTCCATGTCTTCTCTCCTCGATATTCATCATAAACTCAAAAATTCGATAGACCAACACGAACTGAATTCAGGGACTGAATTCCTTTTTGGATGGGCGAATGTGACAACTCGTACTTTCAGGTCATTTCTCAAAACAATTCATGCTTCACCATTTCATCATTTATCGTAAACTAGGTTTGCGTGTTCAAAATTCGCGTAACCTTAATGGTTTAGCGGCGAATTCATGATCATATCATCACGGACATTTCATATAGACTAAGTTTAGTCTACATTTCATTAACATCATTTTCATCATGTTAGTTCATTTATGGTTTTGCATTTCACCTTAAACGCGTAAATTTCATATTAAATAAACGCTATCGCGTAAGTTATTATTTTGAACATTTAATCCGATACTTCCAAAAATTATCCCGACATATTTTTATACTTACATTTAGTTTATAAAACTAATATTTTGAGTTTACCTAGTGTTTTAAACTTATTTTGTATATAAATCGTTAAATTTATATTATTACGACGCTTTTCTTAAAAACTACACGATAATTATTATATCACTCAAATTTTGCAAGAAATATATTTTTACAATTTATATGACCTCAATACATTTTACTTGGATCCATTAAAATTTATTTTGAGCTAAAACTACCTTAGATGCTCAAATGTATATACAACTTTACAAGTTATTATTACCTATACATTTTACTTACACTCTTACAAACAATTACTTACATTAAAAAAAAAGTATATTTTGGAAATACTTCCCCCCTTGGCCGACCAAGGGGGGGTATGCATTAATTGGGTTGGTAACTTATTTTCTTGCTTGTATAGATCTACACTTCATTCATACATAACCTTACTTTTACTCATTTCATTCACCACAATAATGCAAGTTAAGTAAAGTTTTCTTCTCTCTTGGTTCTTCCTCTCCAAACCGGTCACATCTAGGGTGAAGAAGGAATTCATAAAGTTTTTCCAAATCAAGTGTTAAACAATCTAGATACACTCTTGTTTAGGTTTTGAAATAAAAACCTAGAGTGTTTAGGTTTTATCCTTTGTTCTAATCACCTCATCAAGTAACTAGTAAGCATATCATTTTCATTTTACATCTTTCATTATCATTTCATATTTATTTCATCATTTTTGAGCAAAGCATGCAAGACTTATAGATATTTATACCATTTTTACATTGTTTTTAGAGTTATACATATATAAGTCATCCTATAATTTATCCCTTGTTATATATTAGTCTTGATGATATTTAGGAACCCATGACACCCTAAGAAGGTGTATGGTAGGATTAGAATAGCTTTGGAGTTGTTTTGAAGGGATTGGAATAGGTTTAGTACGAGAAAAACTCTTTTCGACAAGTTATAAAAAGGGTCTGATCGTATTTTGTAATTCTGGAAAATCCGACTGTAGACATAAATTTTTGGCCTTGATATTTAGAAAATATACTTTAAAACGAAACCGTGGCCGCTTGAACGGATTAAAACGGAGCTATAACGAAGAAGTTATTAATTTTTCAAGTTTGACGACGAAATATATATATTCTGAAAATTTCAGCAAACTGTTTTTGTTTTGTACGAGTCAAAAACGAGCCTTAAGCGTTATAAATTATTTCGACTTATCAAAAATATATTAGTATACTTTGATACGAAGCTAAGGACGTATAATACGTAGAAAACGGATTTGTAACGACTAAAATATAAACGTTTTCACAAAATTGCCGTAACTTTATTATTTAAGAAAAACTATATTATTTCTATTAGACAAGTGTTACGGTAAACAAGTGACCATGTTGAAGGCTATTTTTAACGTTGACGTAGAACTTTTTGTAACAAGATGTCTTCTAATAAAAGGGAGATCATCAAGCATATTTTCCAAAACGACAGACCGTTTGTATAGCGGACTTGTAATGAATTATCTACGGTTGCTTAAACTTTGCCGAAATTCACTTTTAAACTACAATTTGGACAAAATCACCCTACTTAACCTATATTTTTCTTTATGAACGAGACCTCTAGGATAAAAACTTAAATGCCAAAACTTCGAGATTATGATACAAGCTTTCCAAAACTGTTGAGTTCATTTCCTAACGTTCGACGTACACCATTTTACGACTAGCTTTTCGAGGCCATTTTTGTCACTTTCATGAAATTTCCAACGACATTATTTTACGACGAAAAGTTATAATTTCACAATAAATCATTAAGAAACTATTGTAGGATGAAATTTTGAGGTAAATACTTACAAAGTAATTTAAGAATGGTCAAGACGTCAAAAGAGTATTTTTCGACGATAAGTATTATTTTCAAAACTCACAAGTGGTATAAATAACATACGAATTGCATGCATAACATTACATCATGACTTAATATATATCATATCATTCATAATAGGTCGCAGTTAGAGATTTCGCCTCATTTCAGTGTACTCAATTTTGTCATCGCCTCATTTTACCAATGAGTCATAGCCCCTACTCTTTTAATTGTTTTATTAAACTCTTTGGGGGAGATACATGCTCAACTATTTTCATGACATTCATGAATATTTGCAAACTATATGTTTATCTGAACTGAGTGTTTAGTCATATTCTATATCATAAATCATGGAACTAAATGTCTTGGTATTATCATGGAACTAAATGTCTTGGTATTATCACGGAGCTAAATGTCTTGGCATTATCATTGAGCTAATGGTCTTGGTATAATCAGTGAACTAATGGTCTTGGTAGAATCATTGAACTAATGGTCCTGGTATAATCATTGAACTAATGGTCTTGGAACTATTTGAAACAACACTCATATGTGTTATATCAAGTAACTATTGATACATTAAGTTATGCACTATTATGTGAATTCATTTGACATCATGCGCTTGAACATAAACTATACACCTTTTGGCAGGGGGTTGTGAACATACAGGTTGCAAGTTTTGTATGGGCGGAACTTGGAACTGAGTGGATTTACAATGCCTTTGTTGCATAAACGATTTTGAAAGGCTTTACATTTCAACACAAACCCTATGAACTCACTCAACCTTTGTGTTGACACTTTTTAGCATGTTTTATCTCAGGTATCTAAGGCATTCACTTCATGGCATGCATGCGGACATATCATAGAGTCGCGGTGACGACGCGTCTCATTTGGGTTTTATGAACTTTAAAAATATCGTTTGACTTGTACCAAACTTATTTCCGCACAAGTTGATTTTCATTTGGGACCTATACTTTGTAAACTCTGATTGTTTTATTAAATCAAACGATGTATTTTCCAAACGACACTTTAGGTCGTTCAATATAACTGTGATTGTGATGCTATGACAGTCAATCCCCAGGAATTCCATTCCGCTGCAAAACAGGTAATTTGGGGGTGTGACACTTTGGTTTTTATATTTTCACGAAAGATACTGTGTTGCTGCTTGAATTGATGGTTGAACAAAATTGACTTCAGGTTGTTTGTAGGGTATTTCTTATTTGACTTTGGAGTGAATTTTTCCGGGCGTGTTTACTTATTTCATCTTCTTTCTTTCTACCCTTCCGCGAAGATGACTTGTTTGGGCATTTACAGAGTGTGATAAAGACTTGGCTATTTAGTTACGTTTGTGATTCTTTCTCATTTAACCCACAACGCAACTATCACTTTGGTGTCTCACGCAGTTGAGAATACGTCAAAAGGTTTTGTACATTGGGTACACCGTTTCTTCTTCACAAGGATTAGTACAAGTTTAAGTAACAAATCTGGGGAATTTCAATTCATGATCAAGTTTGGCATATCGGGTTTACTTCAGCAAATGGTCACTATTATAGCCAACAGAATGCGTGAATGATGTGTTTACCAAATTGTTTATTGGATGGTTGATGAAGTTGATGATGTTGGAAATTGAACCGCTGATGAACCGCGGCATGTTCCCTTAAAACAGATATTCACCGAAACCAAAGTTGTCATAACAAATTCAAGCTGACATTGTTTACGGTTTTGTCTTGATTTTGTAAAATCCCGAGAAAGAACCTATTTCTCGGTTTGAATTATAGACTTGTAAAATCCCGTGACAATGGAAACATCCTGGTAATAGTAAAGTGCATTTCTGGATCTATCTTACGGTTTATTCTTAGTCTTGTAAAATCCCGCGAAATAAACTATTTCTCGGTTTAGACCATAGAATTGTAAAATCCCGTGATGATGGAACCATCCTGGAGAGAGGAAAGTGTATCTCTGGATCATATTTAATGTTGGTGCTACGGTTTCTGCCTCAAAGAAGGGAAAAAGGGTGTACTTCATGAATTGGGTGTGTGTTTGGGTTGTCTTCATGGCAGTTTGGTTATTACATGGTTTTACGGGGGTATGCTCACTATACCACGGTCGGGATGAAAACCATTATCATAGTTCAATTAAAACGTCAAAGGAGGCTAGATTTGAGCTTTTAACCAAGAAGATGTGACAACGGAGTTAATTCACTATTATTTATTTGAGGTTGAAGTGAAATATCACGGGCAACTGTACTTAGTATCTGAAGGTATCGGGGATGGTTGGATGAAGATTCTTCATGATCCTTTTTCGAGCTTATTATAAAAAATGAAGACTTGGAAATCTAGTTATTGTTGGGTGTCTTTTACCTCTTCTTTTACCACTTGGGGGAATTGGACTCATAACACCACAAAATAACTATCACTTTAAGGAGTTAC
This sequence comes from Chrysanthemum seticuspe, assembly GCA_019973895.1. Taxonomy (NCBI): domain Eukaryota; kingdom Viridiplantae; phylum Streptophyta; class Magnoliopsida; order Asterales; family Asteraceae; genus Chrysanthemum; species Chrysanthemum seticuspe. Next base: position 154,325,417 of record BPTQ01000009.1, read on the forward strand.
GTTGTAGTGCTCAGTGTCACATTTAATTATGGATTTTCAAAAGGTGATGTACGTCTTATACTTGATGGTTAGTTGGTTGAAGAGTATAGAGTACATAGAGAGTACTTAGAGATGCTAATGGAAATCGGCACCGCTCTTTGATACATATGTGCAAGTTTAAGTCACGAGTTCGGGTTAGTTTACTTCAGGGTCAAATTCATCATATTGGGTTATCTCCATCAGCTGTCACTACAAAGAGCCTACTGAATGATAATGGTGGTTGATTACATGTTTTGCTAAGAGAACTGAAAAGTGAGAGATTATGACGTATGAACACATCAGTTCATGCCTCGTACTCTAAAGAAAAGAAAAGTGTACGTTTCAGTGCGCTTTATCTTCAAAAGAAGAGAAATCTTCTTATGACGTATGAACACAACAGTTCATGCCTCGTACTCTAAAGAAAAGAAAAGTGTACGTCTCAGTGCGCTTTATCTTTGAAAGAAGAGAAATCTTCTTATGACGTATGAACACATCAGTTCATGCCTCGTACCCTAAAGAAAAGAAAAATGTACGTTTCAGTGCGCTTTATCTTCTGAAGAAGAGAAATCTTCTCAATTATTACCATTCTCATCAACATGCTTCATGCTTTTTCCATGTGCTTTCAATTATCAAGTGAACCGGGCTATAGTTGATTGTTTTCTGATTCCACTTGCTCAACTATAATGACGATGGCGACATCATGTGCTAATTTTGCGGGGGAGAAGTGTGAATAGACTACATTTGGATGATTTCACTTATTTAATCAAGAATGGCATCTCCGTATGCAATTCTTGAGGGGGAGAAGAAGTGTGAATTTTTTTCATTGTTGATTGATATTTGAGAATATAAATGGTCATACGGCTCTAAACTCATGTAAGAACCGTGCTTCTTCTTATCGGGTCATCTTCACATGGAGTTTTTCTCTTCTAAGAGCCGTTGGTTGACATCTTCACTCGGATTGATGAGTTTATCGACAAAGTGATTCCGGTTAATGCTTCACGTATACATCAACATGATGATTCCGAACAATCTATCTGTTCTTGTTTGATGTGATTGGTAGTTTGGTGTTACCATCTTGTGTGTTCGTTGCGGCCTGATTGCTGATTTTATTGATGAACATCTTTCTGTTCTTGTTTGATTGGGAGGGATTTTAGTTCAGGGGATTTGCAAGATGTAAGTTAATTGGGATGCTTTTTTGGTGGGATGCTTTTTGGTGTGAGTTGAAGATGTTAACTATCTATTCCCCAAGTGCACAATCTTGAAGAAGGTCGAGTCTACAGTCTGTTCTACATTTTCTGCTACATGTTAGAAGACTAAAGAAGATTTGCATTTAACGATCTAAAGACTTCTTCTTAATCTGGGCATCTATCAAACAGATTGTCGGTTTAGGGGAGAGCACTAATTGGGAGAGAGTTATAAGTCAGATTCAATCCCCAATTAGACTTGCTCATATTGTTTAGCAGTGATTCCTCGAGACGTTGTTATTGACTATTTCACGTATTGGACATTTGACACAAGTTGATTACTTCGGAGTTAATCATTTATCACTTATTTGAGATTGAAGTTGACTTTCACAAAGGCGTGTTCTTATTTGATAACTTGCTCGGGCTTAAGAATTTGAGTTGAAGACTTGGTTTATCTAGTTACCAGCAGTCGAGGTGGATGGTTGAAGACCTGATTAACTATCACTATTAGGAGTTACTTTGTTTTACTCAGTGTCACACGCATATGACGGTGTGGATAATCGCAAGAGGTGTTAATGTCTCATACTTTGTTTGGGTAGTGAGTACTTAGAGATTTTCTTGAAGCATAAATTCTCTACACCGTTCTTCCATCATTAGGTGCAAGCTTAAGATACAAATGTGGGGAAGTTGACTTCAGTTTCAAGTATGGTATAGCGGGTTTTCCTCTTCAGTGGTCTCTTCAAATTGTCTACATAAGGGTTGATAAAATTAGTCAGAGAGAGTCTTCAGCAAGTTGATTCTCACAAGAGTTCAAGTGTTCTTCTCATAAAGATTTCAAGTATTTGGGCTTATACAATGTTGCTGATTCTGAAGTGTCAAAACTAGCAAGGGGGAAACGAGACACGTATCTAAACACGAGTGAACTTGAAGAACTTAATTCTTCTAAGTGATTGAAGATATCCTGAGAAGACAAATGTTATTACCGCAGAGAAACTCAAGGTTTGACTCATGGTGAGTAAACTTGATGAACTTAATACTTCTAAGTGATTGAAGATATCCCAGGAAAACAAATGTCATTACCGCAGAGAAACTCAAGGTTTGACTCATGGCGTTTAGTGTTTATTCCAACTATGTAGGGGAAGAGATGTTAGAGAAAGTTTCTGAAGATAAAAGAGGTATACAAGTGTGTGGTGATTTCGATGGAATCACTATCATCAGGGGAGAGAGAATTGTGTACATTGGGGGCGCTCAGCTGTTTTCACTTGAGGGCTTAATCAGTGATTCAGAGATATAATCACTTATTCCGGAGTTGACATCCGTAGAGATTGTCATCCGCAGAGATAATCAGTGACTTGGCCTGCTTCTTCAATGTTATCAGTTATTCCTTCCTTGTGTAGTGGTATACTTCGGATACTTGAGCTTCATACACGATCATCAGGGAAGAAAAATGTGAACATGGGGAGGTGTTTTCATTCCCCTCATGATGTGTATTCGAGAGAGCTCTTGGGTATTGATGTACTTCGGGTTCTTGAGCTTCATACACGATCATCTGGGAAGAAAAATGTGAACATGGGGAGGTGTTTTCATTACCCTCATGATGTATATTTGGGAGAGTTCTTGAGCATTATACAAAGAGACTGACTACATCAATTCAACTACTTGGGGGAATTGTTCTCTTGACACCTTTTTGGAATGGATCGCTTCAGACTTCAGTGGTTATGAAATTTGAGAAGATTATTTATGAGTGTGATGATACATTGCTGTTCTATTAGATGATATAACCCCGAATGGAGATCCTCGATTATAGTTCTTAAATGGAGCAGCGGGATTTATGATAATGGTGTGCTTCCTTGTGCACCTGGCTAAAGCAAGCTTGAAATAGAGCTTCGAATCTGCTCAACATAAGGATTTTCGGTTTGGGGGGGGAGCTGCCAAAGTCTCTCTTTCTCAAAAGGCTCATGTTCAATCTTCTATTCTGGAGGCTCAGAAGCTTTGGTGGTGAAAGTTTTAGGGATGATGACTTCTATCTTCTACAACGGGGCTGCTCGATATCCTTATCTCGGTACTCGTATCATCATCTTCTTAAACTATATCATCTACCCTATCTTTGTAAATATTTATTAAAAACAAAATACAAAATATAAAACCAACAAAAAGAAAATAGAAAAATTTATAACCTTCAAAAACCCATAAAAATCAAAAAATTTCAAAAATACCAAAAATATATTTTCTCAAGACATGTCTTCTGGTATCGATAACATCTACAGTCTTAGAAATGTCATTCAATAATGGCACGGGACTTTAGATGAAGTTCGAGCAGGAGGTGTAAATATTCTTTTTCCAAAACATGTCTCAAACTATGGCTTGCAGTTATTTCAGACTGTAACCCGCACTTAAACTATGGTTTGCTATTATTTCAGATAGCAACCCGTTCGTCAAAAAAAGGAAAGTGCTGCGCTAAATCAAATTTTCAAAAAATTTCGTGCATTTATCCTAAAAAAAAAATGAGAAAAGTATGTCGAAGGACTGCTGTTCCTACACAAATGTTTTTCCGTCTAAAATTCTTCAGAAAAATGTTTGTTGTTTTCAAAATGGTGGTAAAATGAGTTGCGTCTAAATCAATCAGGTTCAGAGTTTTTGTGAAAATTGAAAACTCAATCAATGACTTCAGCGCTTTTAATCTTTTCACAAAATGAGTCATTGATTGAGGGGGAGAATGTTTTCAAATTTATATCATCTAACGGACTTTCTTAATTATCCTCGTATTTAATTGAAAATGATGTTAACCTATGTTAAAGGACTAGGTGCCTAGGATATGATTGTTAGGATTAGATGATTAGAGTTTGATAAACACATAATTCCCATGCATTTGTATGATCTGATTGATATGTTGGATTGACTTTTATTAGTCGATTGTTGTTTGGGTGATGTCGACCACCATATATTTGTATGTATGTTCACTAACGTATGCAGATATCATGGATATAAGAATGTTCCCGATCCGGATCCCACAATTTAAGATGATTGGATGCCGAAAGGAAAGGGTAACTATTTCTTGGGTTGACAAATGAAAAAACGGAGCTTAATTGGACTTCAATGGAGAGTTGGCATAAATGCAACGTAAGAGGTCTCACTGCATCAGTAGATGGTTTTCTTCTAAGTGATTGAAGAAACGGAGCTTAATTTGACCTCAGTTGGCATTCAAAATGTAACGTAAGTAGAACTCTCACTGCATCGGCAGACGGTTTTCTTCCAAGCCCTACAGCAACAACGGAAGCTTCTCAACCACCTAATGTATCTTTGTGCAGGATAAGTAGTAAATGATACCATTTTTCTAAAACTTTGAATAATATTGTTTTTGAAAATGGAAAAATATTGTTTTGAAAATAAATTGGACTAAATTTTGAAAATCACCGGACTTCATTTTATCAAAACATAAGTCAGTCAATCATTGACTTATGTCATGGATTGAGGGGGAGTGTGATTTAAAATAAAATATTTTCAAACGATATTTCTTCACAAAAGTTCCGCTTTGTACAATATAAGTGGTGATCTAAAGATTTAATGTTATGTCATGGTATGATTTTCTTTAAAACTCAAAGATCTGTCAAAATGAAATTTTTTCTATTCTTGTTTGATTGTGAAATTGTTTTATTTTACTTAAAGGTCTCTTAAAACAATCATACCTGACACTAACAATCTCTAATGTCTAAATATGGTCCTTATATGTCATTTTTCAAAATCAAATCTTGCCAGGTCTTTCCCCAAAATATTCTAAATGATTTAAGTCAGTTGGGATCACAAATCTCAAATGATTTGATATTTATGATCGGGGTAGAGATCATGATTTAAATCTCAAATCTGTTTCAAATGGAATTGGTTTTAGTCCTTCAAAGGCACTCCTGCCTCCATGTGCCAAACGATTTCAAATACATAATGCACATGTTGAGGAAGAGGATTTATCCAAAAACCAGATGAGTATTTAAACAAGGCCACATTTTCTCCCATGTTTTTCTAAACCTAATTAAATCACTTGGGATCCAAAATCTCAAAGGGTTTGATATTTTTGATCGGGGGAGAATTTGTGATTTAATAATGAAATTTGATAAAAGGTGATCGTTTTGATTTAATTGTGCACGCTGCTCGCTCATATGTGCTAAACGCTTTCGAATCTTGAAGCACATATTGAGGGGGAGCAAATAAACTATCGAGGTACGAAAGCTTTTTAAAGTGACTTATAAAGTACCTTGATTGAGTTTTCAAATGGTTTCTTAATGGCTCTTGTGATTGTGGATGTGCTTTAAATTAACTCTTGCCTCTATGTGATAAAATGTTTTCAAATATCCTATGCACATATTGAGGGGGAGAATTTAACAAAGAAAATCAAATGGCTTTTTCTATGAAAATTGTGATCAAAGAAAATATTTTAAAGTCCTCTTGCCTCCGTGTGCTAAACAATTTCTAAATCATATGCACATGTTGTGGGGGAGGTTTTCTAAATGATCAAAACTATTAAGGTACAAAATGCTTTGATCTAGTATCACAAGTACCTTGATTGATTTTCCAAATGATTTTTCAATTGGTTTCAAGAAGGAAAGAACAATACCAAAAGACCGACCAATTTACTTTATGCATGGTGTTATAAGGATGGTTAGGTTAGGTATTAGTTCCCACGATCCGCCAGAACCGGAGGGATCTACCCAGGGACAATCCACTAGATAGTGTAGAGTCCTTAGGTATATTGAAAAAAGGAGAAAAATGAGAAATGGGAAGAGTACGGACTGAGACAGAGCTAGTACTGGAATAAACCCAACAAGGTTCTAGTTATGAAGTCTCGGTAAGCACTGAAGGGGTTGAAGAATGAAAAAGAACTGAATGTGAAAAAGGGTGAAAAGAAATAGCCCTCCATCAATTCAACCTTAGGGCAGAAACCGGGTTCAATACATATGCTATTGGTTGTTATTAAGGTAACACTGGTATTGAAGACAAGACGTCATGGACCCAGTGACGCACTGCACTAAACTTCCCAAGCCACTCAAGTTCCTCTTAAAAGGGCTTGTTTCATTCTCACGGGGAACCGACATAATCTATCGACTTTCTCTTAGAGATTGTTGATATTGAAGAAGGAGACCCTCTCCCTAGTCTCCGGCACAGGAACCAAATATGCACAATTGAGTCTAGAGCCAAGAGATCATCCATAAATCTCATTAGGACACTTTCAATGAAGACTCTCTATTTCACAAAATGTGGAAAGAGAGATTATATCTTGAGTCCTATGCATTATCCTTGCGGTATTGCCAGAAAATCCGAGTGATATGCATACATATTCACAATGAAGATGGAAAGCCTTCTGGAGCCAACATCAAACAAGCTCCTAGTAGGTGGCATGTGAGATCTATTCAATAGATCAACCATGTGACAACTGAACAGAAACAATGGAGCGATTCAATCTTTTGAATCAATCCTGGTTCAGGTTATGGATTGACGGATACCTTTGAAAAACCGCTCATTGTGCTTAAAAACTCTTTTCTTTAGCACATCGACCGTGTACGAATATTTCAAATCAAAAGGTGTTTTATGATTGATAATTGATGTTCATTAAAAACCTTCGTTGTATTGCAAAAACAATTTCTATTGAGCAATACGCGATTGTTTTTCAAATCATTTTTCATCAATCAGTAAATCTCAATTTGCTGATTCACTCACTCCGTGTTGTCTTCTTTGAGACGTTCCGGTTTGAGAACAGCTAGAACAGTTGCGAAACCCTGTCAAGGAGATTCTTAGGAATCCTACCTGATCACAGGCAGTACTTGTACTGATCAACGGGGAACCGTGGGCCGTGTACCTCAATTCAACGAAAGTGATCAAAGACACTTTCGTGCGCTTTATTGCTAACTGTCGTATGTTGGTACACCCCAACGATTGCAGCTGATCAGAATTGAGGAGTCAATTCAAAGCCGCATGCTCACAGCATCTACACTTAATTTGAAGAAATCATGACTGGTGCATATCTACAGAACCTGGCTCAGATATTTCTTATACTATGTTCCAGTTGCGCTGCTGCAAATATCTTGAACCAGTAAAAGCTTCCGCTACTCTGATGGAAAGATGTCATGATTCTAAAGTGTGAGCATGTCGGTCCGAAAGTCACAACTTCACATGATGGCAACACAATAAAGGCTGATCTAGAGATTTACTATGGCTGATGATCTCAATGAAAGCTCAAAGATCATCAAAGATGTAGATCAGACCAAAGACCTCTACTAAAAGTACTAATCTATGCGGACTTTGAAGAATCGCTGCTAAAGCACAAAGATTGCGGAAATGAAGAATTCAAGTCTACGAGCTCAAGACTGAAGTTAAAATAGAATGCTAGGATTCGAAATGTAAAACATGGGGTGACCTCCCTTAGGGGGAGATTGTTAGGAATTAGAAAATTCCATAGTGAAGTGTCGGTAACCCCAAGTGTTATCTAGCATAAGTTAGCTCGTAGACATATCATCACTTACGTTATTTGTTAGTTTATTAGTTAGTTATTAGCGTAGTTTAGTTTAGTGCAACACCGTGGAGGAAGGACGGGTCTTTACCCACTGTATGCCTGATCCACAGTCCGACAGGAGGACGTATAGGTTGTAAGTATAAATACACCTTCCATCCATGGAAGGGGTGGTGCTTTTCAATCTAACATTCCATACTTTTGTATACCAAGTCTCTAGCAAGAAAACACCCAACTCTCTACTTCTCTCTCTAATGGCAAACATGTATTTTGATCATCCAAGACCACCCGAATCATCAACACAATAATATATCGATCCTACACACACTGCACTACAACTTCCCAAGCTACTCAAGTTCCTCTTAAAAGGGCTTGTTTCATTCTCATGGGGAACTGACATTATCTATCGACTTTCTCTTAGAGTTTTTGATATTAAAGAAGGAGACCATCTCCCTAGTCTCCGACATAGGATCCAAATATGCACAATTGAGTCTAGAGCCACGAGATCATCAAATAAATCTCTTTAGGACACTGTCATTGAAGACTCTCTTTTTCACACAATGTGGAAAGAGATATTACATCTTATGAGTCCTACGCATTATCCTTGTGGTATTGCCAGAACATCGGAGTGATATGCAAACATATTCACAATGAAGATGGAAAGCCTTCTGGAGCCAACATCAAACAAGCTCCTGGTGGGTGGCATGTGAGATCTATCCAATAGATCAACCATGTGACAACTGAACAGAAACAATGGGGCGATTCAATCTTTTTAATCAATCCTGGTTCAGGTAATGGATTGACGGATACCTTTGAAAAACCGGTCGTTGTGCTTAAAAATTCTTTTCCTTAGCACATCGACTGTGTACTCATATTTCAAATTAAAAGGTGTTTATGATTGATAATTGATTTTCATTAAAACCTTTGTTGTATTACAAAAACAATTTCTATTGAGCAGTACACGATTGTTTTTCAAATATCTTCTTATCAAACAATGAATCTCAATTCGCTGGTTACCTCACTCCGTTTTGTCTTCTTTGAGATGTTCCGGTTTGTGAACAGCAAGAACAGCTACGAAACCCTGTCAAGGAAATTCTTCGGAATTATACCTGATCACAGGCAATACTTGTACTGATCAATGGGGAACCATGGGCCGTGTACCTCAATTCAATGAAAGTGATCAAAGACACTTTCGTGCGCTTTATTGCTAACTGTTGTATGCAGGTACGCCCGACGTTTGCAGCTGATCAGAATGAAGCGGTCAATCCATAGCCGCATACTCACACAACACATTCATTTCTAAAGAAATCATGATTAGTGCATCAATGACTCTGATATTTTCTCTCCATGCTTCTGCTACGCTGCTGCCAATATCATGAATCAACGAAAGCTTCCGCTACTCTGATGAGAATATATCATGATCCAGAATGTGAGCATGTCGGTCCAAATGTCACAACATCACATAATACCAACACCACAATGGAAGAGTCAGAGATTTATGTTTGCCGATGATCTCAAAGCTGGCTCAAAACTCATTATCACGTGGATCAGTTAAAGACCTCCACATTGATTATCCAAACATGCAATAATGAAGAATCAATGAGTACGAGCTACAGAGCTAAGAACATTAAAAAGAATCCAAGAACAATCTAATTGTAATATCTGTTTGTATTCTATGTATTTTTGAGGTGACCTCCCTTAGGGGGAGATTGTTAGGATTTAGTAAATCCAGTTATTAAAGAGTCGGTCACCTCAAGTATATGTAATCGTTAGAAAGCTCGTAGTCGTAGATTTGTTAATGTTTAGTAGTATTTAGTTATGTAACACCGTGGAGTACGGACGGGTCTTTACCCACTGTATGCCTGATCCACAGCCCGTAGGTGGCATTTTATGTAAGAACTATAAATACTCTCTACCTCCCAAGGTAGAGAGTTGGAGCTCATAATACGATTTTTCTTTCTCTCACTAAAGTTCCCAACCTCTCACTTTCTCTCTCTAAAACATCATTTATATGCCTCTTGTGTTTATGGTTTGATGTGTTTGTGAAATCCAATATGTTATAGTATATTTGGATCCGGTACCTGAGACAAGCCATCAGTGTCATACACTGGGCCTGTGTCACTCATGTGGATCTCTTTCATGTTTGTCATTAACATCATAGCTACATTATCTTGCAAGTCCTCCATGTCATCATCAGAATCTGCATCAGCCATGAAGCTCTGTTCCTTGTTGGTAAGTGTTCCACCAGCTTTATCCTTGAGAGCCAAGAGTAAAGCCTCTTTGTGATAAGCGCTGCCTCTTGTTCTCGGCTTTAGACATGCATTAGCCAGATGACCCTTCTCATTATAGTTGTAGCATCGGAGACCATTAATCCTAGTCTGAACATTCCCCTGATCAACCACTTGAACCCGTTGTCATGGAGAACCCATGTTATTCCATCCATAAACATTAAACCCTTGACCACTACTCATTTGACGACCATTTCCACGATTCTAAACCTCCACTCTTCCATTGTTAACAACATCTTGATTTCTTGTATTTGATGAGGTACGAATGCGACTGTTGGATTTGTTAGCAAATCAACCGAAGGCTCTTGCAATCATAACAAATCCTTGATTCAATGCATTGAAAGCTTATGTATCCTCATTTGATTCACTGTAGAGTGTGTTAATACAAATAAGCCGTAAAAACGTTTATTTATATTTTACGATCTTCTAATGTTTTGTCGATAACAAATGTAAAATCATTTTAACGAAACAAATAAAATACGTAAATGGTTTGAACTAATAGTTTCTAACATATTCACATTTTCACATAAAATACTAAAACAAGTATAAGTGATTTTATGATTTAATATTACGTATGTACAACAACTAGTGTTTACATATTTGGGTAAAATATACACATAACTTGTATGTAGTATTTTGGGTAATATAAATGGGTAGAAACTTCAGTATCATAACCCATTGGGCAAATACATTGAATGTAGTTAGGTACAACCCAAAGCCCATGACCCATGGAGCTTGACCCATAACCCATTTCATGACATCATGCTTATATCATATATGGATAATATCCATAACCCATGGTATTGACCCATACCCAATGTCTAGATACATTGAACCCTTGGTGAGCACTCAAGAGAATGTCTAGATACATTGAACCCTTGGTGAGTACTCAAGAGATACATTGTATCTAGCTAAAGACCCATGGATCAACCCATGACCCATGACCCATAACCTAAAATACCCATGGGCAAAGAGGAGCGTTCCACGGATTCCTGGCTTTGTGCTAGCCGGTTCCCTTGTGGGAGGGATCCGCGGGATCCGGGGAACAGTAGAGAATTTCCTCTATAAATAGAGAGCCATTTCTTCCTTTCTACTCACTACTTTACACACATACTTCCCCCAAGTATTATATCTCTCTAACCTCATATCCAAGTGATCTATGTAGTTTGTCTTTTGTTTTTGTGTGATTCTCTAGGTTCCTCTTAAAGGCGAGATCACCACTCTTGAAGTCAAGCAAGCTCAAGTCCATGAGTTGCCATGCTTCATCATCATCAAGACAACTAAGGTTCTCTTGTTGATAGTTCTTTCTTCCTCCATAGATGTTAGGTTGAAGGCATTAGTGAAGGATGCCGAAAGTGTCAAGACGAAGGCATTAGTGAAAGGTGCTTATCGTTCATGTCAAAGCATTAGTGAAGAATGCTAAAGGTGTCAAGACGAAGGCATTGGTGAAAGATGCCAAGCGTTGTGTCAAAGGCATTAGTGAAGGATGCCTAAGAATCAAATCAAGTGGAATTTGGGAAGAATGCCTAGGTTGTATAATCGATGAGGTGCATCGTTATACATATAAGTATTTGTTTATTTCCAAGGATGGTGATATCCTTGATGGTGTTGTAACAAGGAGTAGATCTCCTTGAGATTAGGTGTTGTGTTGTGAAGGGTAGTAGTTCCTCCTTAGTAATAGAACTAGGTGCTTAGCCTAGTACCTAATAAAGGGTAGGCCTAGCATCGTATAAAGGGTAGGCGACGTTGTGTTAGGTTTGGTTCGCCTTGGTGTGAAGGAACTCGGTATTTAGGTTTGTACCGGAAAAAGGTTAAGCGACGTTGTGAAGGCTTCTCCGCCATAAGGAGTTGGTGTAGTGTTTACGAACTCTCGAGTAGGTGACTCGGGGAGTGGAGTAGGGCAAGGAAGGTGTCCTAGTAGCCGAACCACTATAAATACTTGTTTCGTGGTGATGTGCTTCTTACTCTTTATCTTTCATTACATGTTTATATATCTATCTATCAACGTCCAACATAAACAACCAAATAGATTGACATAAGTCGATCTGAATATTTAAAAGGAAGTTTTAAATTGGTAAAACTATTTGTCACAATTCTCAAATTCCGGTCATTCCTCATACTCCATATTCATCATTTCATAACGGTTCGTGCATGGTTTTACATTTTTTTTTCATTAAACGTTATTCTCTTATTAAATAAACGCTATCGCGTAATTAATTATTTTGAACACTTGATCCGATACTTTCAAAAACTATCCCGATATATTTTTATACTTACATTTAGTTTATAAAAACTATATTTTGAGTTTACCTAGTGTTTTAAATTTATTTGGTATATAAATCGTTAAAGTTATATTATTACGACGTTTTTCTTAAAAACTACACGATAATTATATTATCACTCAAATTTTTACAAGAAATATATTTTTACAATTTTTATGATCTCGATATACTTTACTTTGATCTATTAAAAATTTCTTTTACCTAAAACTACCTTAAATACACTAATGTATATAAAATCTTACAAGTTACATTTAATCTATACACTTTACCTACAAACATTTACTTACACCATTTTTTGTACAATAAGTAAAAGAAATAAATAATTGAATGAGCTAGACAAGATCCATCAATTCTACTTAAATTGTGGATCTTGTCTTGCTATCATATATTATTACCTACAATCTATTATGCATCAACACATAGATACATTTCAAGTGTGAAGTCAAGATAAAAAAAAAATTTTCCTCTCTTTCTTCTCCACAAAATATCCGGCCACCATGGTGAATCAAGGAAGTGATCATCAAAGTTTTTCTTATCAAGTTCTACACAATCTAGTAACACTCTTTGTTTAGGTTTTGAAATAAAAACCTAGGGTTTTTAGGATAAATCCTTTGTTCTTAAACCTCATCAAGCAATTTGTAAGCATAAAGCTTCATCTCTTACTTTTTCATATATATTTTTCATACATTTCATGAAGTCCATATGATCATATTTGCTCAAGTTGTAGTTTTTATTCATGTTTATCAAATGTTATCACCCATATGTGTCCTATTAATTTTTATAACAAGTATGTACTAGTTAGAAGTTTATAAAAATGATACGTTTGAAAAATGGATCATCAAAGTCTAGTTGGGGTTTTTAGAGGAAATGGTTACATAAATTTTGTATATGTTTATTTAAGTTTGTATATATATTTTAGCCTCACAATGAATATTTATTTTGGTTATGATCAAATGAAGTTGTTTTACTAGTAGGATTGGTGATGAGTAGATTAAGGGATTTTTGTGGTGAAGTTGTGGTTAAACAAGTAGATAAAAATGGTAAAGTTTAAAATAAGCGCGGAAGCGCTGTCGAAATTTATAATTTTTCCGAAAAGTTAGTCATTTTTATAAGTTTTATTAAAGATTTAGAAAATAGATTTTTAGTTATGAACGTGGCCTTTTGAACGGACTAAAACGGATTTATAACGAAAAAGATACGTGGTTTCCAAGTTACGATTTAAAAACTACAATTTTCCGGAAAATGTTTATACAGTCCGAGTTTTAACTGACCAAACAGTAGCCTAAAAATTTCTGTGAAGTCTCCAAAGTTTAAAAATATATTAGTACTCTTGATTACCTTCGAGTGGATATAAAGAACTTGAAAAACGGACTTAAAACGAGTGAGTTATGGTTAACCGAATTTTGAGTCAAAAACGTGCTGAAAACACTATTCACAGCGTTAGTAAGCTGTCAGGATTTTAATCAAGGTTTTTGAGGGCCTAAACGGACGTTTCGGGGGAAACGGACCTTAAAAACGAGTTAGTTTTCCTATGTATATATTACGTCAAGTCCGATGTAAACCGATTGGTCAATTACTAAAACCGTTGCGTAGTTTTAACTACATTTTCACCATTAGCTCAAAAGTGATTATTTTTGTCAAGGAACCGTCACATATTCAAGAAACAATATTTTTATATAACTAGTTTTCAAGTAGCATATTGGGTGATACGTTTTCAAATCATGCATTCACGACAACATATCATAACTCAAGTCATAACATTCATTCTAGGTCGCGGATAGTTTCCGACTCTCACTTTCGTGCACTTCATCTTGTTAGCATATCAATCACACCAGGTGAGTTTTCATAGCCCCACTTTCTATTAATTGTGTACAAACTTTTGTGGGAGATACATGCTCAAACTATTTTCATTTACTTTCACAAGTACTCTAAACTTTTTCATATTACTGTGAGTTCATACCCCACTTTTACTCGTTTAAATTCTTACAAACTATTTGGGGGAGATACATGCTTAAATACTTATTTCACTCTTGCGAATACTCAAACCATTTATACAATTGTGTTACAATATACTTCTTATACACTTTGGACATTATGTGTGGTTTATTGCGATATGTGCCTTAATGTGCTAAACTAGTTTTCAATTGTGCAACAACATACAAACTTTAGCAACTGGTTAACTCCTGCGGGAGCCGGCGGAGAGGTATTGATAGTACTATCGGGCTGACGCCCCCACCCATGGGTCCTTGATGGCGTGACCTTGGGTGAATATAATTCGTTATTCAATGAGACACAACAAACAATGTAGACTTGTCAAGAGGTTCAGTTGGCTGTGATTCTTTGCATTAAGTACATGTATATATCGTATGCACCTATGTCCTACTTACAAACAAGATTGACAATTCTATATTTTGACAATGGGTTGTAAACACACAGGTTGCAAGTTTTGTATGGGCGGAACTTGGAACTGAGTGGATTTACAATGCCTTTGCTGCATAAACAAGTTTTCTTGAAAGGCTTTACATTTCATCACAAATTTATGAACTCACCAACCATTGTGTTGACACTTTTTAGCATGTTTATCTCAGGTCTTAAGGTGATAGCATTTCATGGAGCTTTTGGGTCGCATGGCATACATTGAAGTCTTGTGTATTTAACAATTACCATTCGACTTGTTTTGTAAACTCTTTATGTATTATCAAACTTTGTGATTTCTTGTTGTGTAAACTTTAGCATATGAAATCGAATGGTAAACTTTTCAAAACGTCTCATTATAGAGGTCGTTTTCTGTATCCATACTTTGTGCTATGACTTCATACCCCAATGACACTATCGTTCCGCTGCGATATTTTGGGGGTGTGACACTATTCAACCCGCCTTCTAGTTTTCCACAATTGGTATCAGAGCTTCGTTACCAAGTTTTTTTTTGTGTATTGTACTTGGAGAACTTGATACGATCCGTGTATGTTTGAAAACTACAAAGAAGGGAATTTCTTAAAACAAAATGTCATGTTTTTAGAAATCATCATATGTTGGATAGTGATAGATCATTCTAACATTTTCCTTTGAGAAGTCTTCATACTAGGATTTGGGTATCTTAGAAGATCATGAAGTATTTCGCGTCTATGGTTTCTAAAACAATAAAAAGGGAATATAGCAAAGGATTGGGGTATCTTAGAAGATCATGAAGTATTTCGCGTCTATGGTTTCTAAAACCATAAAAAGGGGATATAGCAAAGGTATGTTTTCTTAGTTATATTTTTTTTCAAAAACGTGCTAAATTGCTTGTGGACAAAATGGTGATATATGCTTCTATCTTATAATAAGCATAATATGAAAAGTGTTTTAGTGATTTTTTTTCTTTGAAGTTTTGTTGTTAGATATCTTGTTAATCAAGCTTGAATAAAGGTAAAAATGGGTAATATAACTTCACTAAAAAGTCTACAAAGACTAAACCTTTTCAACGGGTCAAAACGTACATTTTTGTAATTCTGTGTCAGATCCGCGGATCCCTCAGGTTACACTGGACGGATCCCTCAAGCAAGGGATCTGTGGTACAGAAGACAGTTTTTGTCTGAATTTCAAAAATTCATATCTTTTTAACCGTAAGTCGTTAGAAGTCGTGCCACCTATCATTTTAAAGGTATTTGAGTCTACTTTCATTTAAAAATGATTTCATAAACTGATTCAAAACAATAATTTATAGAATCATTGATTTATAATAGAAAGTCATTTTTCGATCATAACTTTTGCACAAACTTTTGATCTAATTGGAGATGGATGTTTTCGCTTTTGAATAACAATGTGTCCTCTATTGAAATTAAGGTTTTGATCATATTTATAAATATAGAAGAAACTAATCAAGCTTGGTATATATTTTATATTTAACACAAAGCGATGAAAAGAACTTTCGTATGCTATGCTAAATGATAAATTGTCTTCTTTGCATTACTTGATTATTTGCTTATCTCAAATAGCTTTTGTGCTTGTTTGATTGAATAGCATATGTGGTTTCCTTACCTTGCTATTCATTCTCTTGTTTGTCGATTTAGTAATATTCTACTAATCAATGTGCTATTTGAAGGAGTGTTTGGGATAACATCTAGTTGTGTCGAAAATGTTAGTTTAGATATTTAGATAAGTCATATAGGTTGAAAAATGTTTAAAACATATAACACACTAAATGGATTTTTGATTGAGTTTGTCATATGTGCTTATATGATTTCCTTTGTTCTTGTATCATTTTCTAAAAACAACAAGAATGTACATCGGATCATAACCTACACTTGTGTTGATGATGTACTCTCCCATTTTCCTTTTCATGATCGCTCTCCAAGCTTCATAGTAGGATTGACAACTTGATTATTTCATCCGATATACTCAAGTAAATTATTTTGCAACGCAAATATAATTGTTCATATCTGAAAGTCCAAACTCAAAACTTTCCAACAACATATGTTGAACTAGCTCATCCAACCATTTTTTGTTGTTTACCATATGGACAACTTTTAAACTTATTTTTAACATGACGCCTTCGTCACATTAGTTGTCTCAAGTATAATATTAAACGAAGCAAAGTATCATCATTGTTACTCTTCGATAGGCCATTGTAGGAATATAAATTTTCCTAACTTGAGATGAATACTGGAGAACTTATTGCACTAGAAACTCAATTTGACCTAACGGTTGAATTGCTTCCTTGATAAAAGTTGGGTATGTGGAATCACCCGTAAAAATGGTCGTGTTTAGCCGTAATTGAGCACCGCTAGTAACAGTATCATATTCATTCTCTCACATGGGAAATTTATACTCCTATGTTTTCCTAAAGTAAGTTTACAATGGAAATACTTTGCATTGTCTTAGGATTACTAATCAAACAAGTTATAAAATAAAATTTTCTTTTACTTTGATCGAGAAGAGCTACATGACTTCATGGACGAAGTTCATAGTATGCTAATCAGCATCCGTAATGACTATACATAGTACATTGCTTCCGTTGGCCAAAACAACCCAATTGTCTTGAACACCATCATCTACTCTGCACGCTATTGTTAATACAAACGATTTACTAATCTAGATCGTAAATCTATTTTGAGCTTCTTGAATAACGGTTGTTAAGTTTGATAAACCTATGTGTTACTTGTGAGCGAGATCTCATTTAATTGCTTATGTGATATTTCTACATGCTCTTAGTATGTTTTACTTGTATACATGTATACTTACTGTAGAGATCATTAGCTTCTAAGTTCGATACTTAGAACAAACGCTCACTGTTAAGTAAAACTGTCCCAGATGCCAGATCCCTAGTTTGTAACTATCCGGATCCCTCAAGTGAAGGATTCGTGGGATCCGGGCAAATAGAAGTGGAATTTCAATCTTTTACACCTCAAACCATGTTCCTAGACTACTTCACACTAGCTGAACTTAATACCTTAGGATCTCTTAAGTCCTTCTGAAGCTTAGTAAGCTTCACACTCACTCATAGCTCATTAAGGATCACACTCAAAGTGCTTTTCGATCTATCTTTTCAACTAAACTCATTACTCTTCTGCTCTCTAGATCACTCATTATTTCTCACATGATCCCTCACATCTAGACCTAGAAATCTTTTGATTATGGCAAAATTGATCATAATCATCCTTACCTCAAAATTGGTCGAAATGGATCAAATTCTAGTTCTTCCACCTTAAAACCTTTAGGATCTTCTCCAAGACATTATCATAAGTCACTATCTGATCACTAGGATCATCTATCTCCATTTGACACTCTCAAGATTTTAGTTTCATCTTTGTTCATTCATTGGTACTCACGAAAGTTCCAATTTCTTTCATATAAGGCAATCATTAGCTACATCACTCATTACCCTTGAACATTTAAGTACCATTCCATTTAAAGACACTTAGGAGAACTGAAAAATTCAAAAAGGTATAAGCTTTAGACCTTTCAAACATCACTTCTATCCTTTCCTAGCTACTGAGAGCCGGATCCCTAGGATTAGCCTAGACGGATCCCCCATTGGTGGGAACCGTAGGATCCGAGTGACAGATTTATGTCAACTCTTGCTCGAACAATCATTTTAAGCTCATCTTTCTTACTTGAACACTCCACCTCATCCTAATAAATCTCTGAAGTTGACTCTTGTGCATGCTAATCATCACATTCCAAAGGATATTAGAGACTTAAGTCTTGAATGCACTTGCTAAATCCTTCCTTTTATAAGTCATCTTGCTAGAATCCCTTAGTCATCAAACACAACATAATTCTCAGCATTTAGAAACCTTTTCCTTAGTCATTTCATTATGAAGAAAGCTCCTAGTGCTAACTCATCCAACCAAGAACCACCCAAGAAACTTGCTCGTGTTGTACACGAAATTTCCTCAACCGAATCATCTCCGGTTAAACCCACAAATGGTAGGACTTCCCATCCACCGAATCATCATCCATAAGAGATAATAGTGCTAGAATCTCACCTCAACAAACCCAATCAACAATTGCCAAGAGAACCGCAATAATTAGCATTAAACCTTTTAGGTTAGAAAAGGGATCATCGAGCTCTAAACCAAACGTACCTAGTTCTAGCAAAACGTCTAAACCTTCATTCCTAGAGCATGGACTACACTCCTTTACCGAGCCTCTCTCTATTCATTAGAGCATTCACAACCGAGAAATTCCTATTCACCAACCTTCTCGTTAAAATAGGAACCACCTACATCACCAACTAGTCCATCGTTGGAAACAAGGAACCACCAAGGACTTGATCATATGGAGGAATTTCCATTACCACCATTCTCATTCCTAGTAGAACCTCATCCTAAATTACTCAATGTACCTCCACCATTATTTGTAGAACCTCCTCAAAACATCATGTTCCTAATCAATACAATAATTTCTCTAATTGTCTAATCACCCAAGGACTTGTTCAAGAAGTACGAAATGAGCTGCATTTCATGTTTAATCATCTTCTTGAAAGATTAGACCAAATCAACAAGTCTACTCATCCCTAGACTCAAGCACATTGTTGCTTCTTAAGCTTTGGTCACTTATTAGTATTAGTAGAATATGGCTAAATCATTCTCTTAGTTTTTAGAGATTTGTTGATCATCCCTTATGTTTTATAGAATGATAGTTTACTTGCCATATTGCATTGAGTATATGTTTTTTGGTTGAATACATATCTCATTTTGATGTTAACATTACTTGGTACATCACCATTGCTGAATTTAATCATCAGCTATACGGATCCCTCAAAATTGCCTAGACGGATCCCTACTAGGAGGGAATCGTGGGATCCGTGAGACAGAAAACTATTTTTCTACTAACTTGGATCACAATTGCTGGAAATTGTGCATTATACTTGTTTTCTAACCTTTGTTTTGTAGTTATTCAATCTACACTTGAAGCCTTTGACACCCTAAAGCTAGGGGGAGCTTTGTGTCAAAGCAATACATTGCAAATTACTTGGAATATTAGGATTACATTTCTCGACATCCCTTTTCAAAATTGCAATCATCAAGGGGGAGCACATTCGTCACTTAGACGAAATCTTTTGCA
This sequence comes from Chrysanthemum seticuspe, assembly GCA_019973895.1. NCBI lineage: Eukaryota > Viridiplantae > Streptophyta > Magnoliopsida > Asterales > Asteraceae > Chrysanthemum > Chrysanthemum seticuspe. The sequence goes on from BPTQ01000009.1 coordinate 154,345,236, forward strand.
AACTTAGTTGCAAACAAACTAGATTAGTATTACTTTCTTGACGCCTTTACCTAGGGATGGACTCGTCAAGGGGGAGTAAAGATGAGATCCTTTCCCGTTACTTTCTCTCTACCTCTTTTTGTTTCTTTCACATGTTCTGCTTAAAAAAAATGTGTTGCTTTCTTTCAAGGCTCTTTTTGTTTCGACAAAAAGGGGGAGAAGAAAATAAAAACTACAAATTCAAACTTTTACGAATTTTAGCTTTTCCTTAAAATAATTTTATGTTTTGTCATCAACAAAAAGTAGGAGATTGTTAATACAAATAAGCCGTAAAAACGTTTATTTATATTTTACGATCTTCTAATGTTTTGTCGATAACAAACGTAAAATCATTTTAATGAAACAAATAAAATACGTAAATGGTTTGAACTAATAGTTTCTAACATATTCACATAAAACACTAAAACAAGTATAAGTGATTTTATGATTTAATATTACATGTGTACAACAACTAGTGTTTACATATTTGGGTAAAATATACACATAACTAGTATGTAGTATATTGAGTAATATAAATGGGTAGAAACTTAAGTATCATAACCCATTGGGCAAATACATTGAATGTAGTTGGGTACAACCTAAAGCCATGACCCATGGAGTTTGACCCATAAACCATTGCATGACATCATGCTTATATCATATATGGATAATATCCATAACCCATGGTATTGACCCATACCCAATGTCTAGATACATTGAACCCTTGGTGAGCACTCAAAAGAATGTCTAGATACATTGAACCCTTGGTGAGCACTCAAGAGATACATTGTATCTAGCTAAAGACCCATGGATCAACCCATGACCCATGACCCATAACCTAAAATACCCATGGGCAAAGAGGAGCGTTCCACGGATCCCTGGCTTTGTGCTAGCCGGATCCCTTGTGGGAGGGATCCGCGGGATCTGGGGAACAGTAGAGAATTTACTCTATAAATAGAGTGCCATTTCTTCCTTTCTACTCACTACTTTACACACATACTTCCCCCAAGTATTATATCTCTCTAACCTCAGATCCAACTGATCTATGTAGTTTGTATTTTGTTTCAGTGTGATTCTCTAGGTTCCTCTGAAAGGCGAGATCACCACTCTTGAAGTCAAGCAAGCTCAAGTCCATGAGTTGCCACGCTTCGTCAACATCAAGACAACTAAGGTTCTCTTGTTGATAGTTCTTTCTTCCTCCATAGATGTTGGGTTGAAGGCATTAGTGAAGGATGCCGAAAATGTCAAGACGAAGGCATTAGTGAAAGGAGGTTATCGTTCGTGTCAAAGCATTAGTGAAGAATGCTAAAGGTGTCAAGACGAAGGCATTAGTGAAAGATGCCAAGCGTTGTGTCAAAGGCATTAGTGAAGGATGCCTAAGAATCAAATCAAGTGGAATTTGGGAAGAATACCTAGGTCGTATAATCGATGAGGTACATCGTTATACATATAAGTATTTATTTATTTCCAAGGATGGTGATATTGTTAGGAATTAGAAAATTCCATAGTAAAGAGTCGGTCACCCCAAGTGTTATCTAGCATAAGTTAGCTCATAGACAAATCGTTAGTTACGTTATTTACTGTTTTATTAGTTAGTTATTAGCCTAGTTTAGTGTAGTGTAACACCGTGGAGGAAGGACGGGTCTTTACCCACTGTATACCTGATCCAAAGGCCGTCAGGAGGTCGTGTAGTCTTGTAACTATAAATACCCCTTCCATCCATGGAAGGGGTGTGGCTTCTTTAAATCTAACCTTTCACTTTTGATAAGCAACTCTCTTTCAAGAACCTCCTCTCTACTCTCTTCATCTAAAATGGCTTTCTTGTTTAATCATTGTCCTAGACCACCCGAATCATCAAACAACATAATATTCACGATCCTACAATTGGCATCAGAGCCAGGTTGTGTTGTTTGTTTTGATTCTTGTGGTTTGATTCATGGCTTTATGCGGTTTTTCATGCGGTTTGATTCGGCTTACATTATGTGATCAATGTTTGTGGTTCGAATAATTTTATAAGCTGTTGCATCCTTATTTTTTAATCCGAAAAATTCTTTCTGGGTATTTTTGGTAAACAACTTATAGATTGTTTTTGCATTCTCTTGGGTCATTATTTAGTCCAAACAGTAAGTGTCTTGTACCAATCCATGATGTTTATTGGTTAACTTGGTCTCCTTCATATCAAAAAATGTATCAAAAACTGTAAAGCTTTGAACTTGGTCATCTGCATGCAAGTTGTTATTTTTCTGGGTCAAAAAGTGTACCAGTTACTGTTTTCTAGGAATGACATTTCATGATGCGAGTTGTTATGTTTTTGTATGCGAGTTAACCATGCGTCTTTACACTGGTTCTATGATACAAGTTGCATAAATGTCCATATACCATGTATCTAATGCGAGTTTAGTATACAGAAATATGAAGCGAGTTGCACTCTCCTATTGAGCGAGTTGCTATTGATTTAATGTCAAAAGCGAGTTGTCATGCTGCCCAAATGATGCGAGTTGAGTCAGAATCAAAAGCGACTTGTGTTTGTTGACTTGGTCATATGCGAGTTGCTGCTGATGAGAGTTAGGTCAAGATGCGAGTTGGTCATGAAGCTAGTTAGTTTCCAGACAATGAAGCGAGTTGTGCTTAATTATATGCGACTTGAGTCATGCAGCGACGTGTGTCAAGTAGCACTTATGTCAAAATGGACTTAACAGAATGAAAGAAGAAGATGAATAGGAGCATGACCATGACCACAAAACCATAACATAATACAACAGATTCATTAAACATCTATTCTACACTATCAACATCTTCATTCATCACTAGTCTCATTCTACTATCAAAACTGAAAATGAAATACAATGCTTCTCTGAATAGTTCGTGTCTCCAAAAGTATCATCAAGATGGTTCAAAGACCATTTCACACAAACTCTATCATCATCGAGCTATATACAAGGGCAAGTTCTGATACTATCTGAACCTACAATTAGAAGAAGATAACAAGAATGTTATTTCTTTTATTTTGTTCGTTCAAGATGTGTTTAACATGATTCAAGGACTGATGTTGTTACACGTTTCATAAATTACATAAACCTTTACAACAACAATCCTAATATCAGAAACAATTTTGGGTCGAAACCAGGAAAAAGTACTAAAGATCTCAGTTTTTTCTAAAATCGTGGAACTTAAAAGCTTCATCAAGACCAAAGGTCTATTACACGAAATAGATAATCATCACAGATCTATATGTTTGTTTGAAGTTATGCCTCAGTTTTTATTCGAACAACATAAAAGATAAGTGTTTAACGATTTTGTTAACACCTATCTTTGGTTCGGTTATGACTCAAAACAAGATGGAACAAACTTACCTTGAGGCCGTCTCTTAGCTTCAAGCCATCCCTGTGGCTGTAATATCGAGCTCAAGCCAACCCTATGGCGAGCTTGAAAGGATTTGTTGGATTGGATTAATGATTGATATCATTCAGTTTCATGCTTAAACATACGGATCTTGGAAAGCAGGTTAGAGAGTTGTTTTTAGGAGTGAGGCGGATGAATTTGAATGAGGATGATTAGGGTTTGTTAGGTGAAATATTCGTGGGAGGCATCTGGTTTTGATAAGGATTAGGGTTAAGTGGTGTGTGAGAAAGTGACTATTAATACCTGTATTATTAGGGATTCTGATGCATATTGTTACCATGGGACCAGAAATGTGTTACTTATTTAAGAATTGGATAATGGATTTGATGATGGGCCGTATGATATTGGGTATAAGGGTTTGATGGGCTTCTTGGATTAAATGGATCGGACTTTGGGGTGCTAGTTTGTTGAAGCAGCGAAGGTTTTCACATTGACGTTCATTCAAAATCTAATGCTGTTTTGGACCTTGAATGAGGGATGTAACACGAATGGATTGTGATTGGTAGGTGAAATATAATTAAGAATACTATTTTCACATTCACAACGTTATAAACCTCTCTTGATCACAACTGATATATCACTTATTCATGGGCAAAGTCCGGTCATTAATGTGTTATTGGGCCAAGTAATGTGCTGATTCGGTGTAACCATTCTTGGTGTCACATGGACTACATATTCTAATTGGATCACATGAGCTTGAATTTTTTCACTTGGGTTGATCGTATACTACTTGGACATTAGCATGAATTGCAGCAGTGTTGGATCGGGTTTGAATTGACATGATCTTGATTTGATTAAATGAGACCTTATGAGATTTGGATTTTATGCATTTTGAGATAATATGAAACTTAGAGACATTCATGATGTAAATTGATCACACAGTTCGTTGATGATATGATTTGGTGTGAAGATGAGATTTGTTGTGTAATGTGGTTTGAAACTTTGGTTTATACATTTTCACGAAAGATTTTATGTCACGGCTTGAATTGTCAATTGAACAAAGTTGACTGCGGGGTTGTTTGGACTGTATTTCTTATTTGGATTTGATGTAAGGTTATCCTGGCGTGTTTACTTATTTCATCTTGTTTCTTTCTACCCTTCCACGAAGATGACTTGTTTGGGCATTTATTGAGGGTGATAAAGACTTGGCTATTTAGTTACGTTTGTGATTCTTTCTTGCTTAACACACAACGTAGCTCTCACTTCGGTGTCTCACTCAGTTGAGAATGTCAAGAGGTTTTGTACATTGGGTACACCGTTTCTTTTTCACGAGGATTAGCACAAGTTTAAGTAACTAATCTGGGGAATTTTACTTCATGATCAAGTTTGGCATATCGGGTTTACTTCACCATGTTGTCACTGCAATAGCCGACAGAATGTGTGAATGATGTGTTCACCAAAGTGTTTATTGGATGGTTGATGATTTTGTTGATGTTGGATAATGAACCGCTGATGAACCGCTGCATGTTCCCCTAAAACAGATATTCACCGAAACCAAAGTTGTCATAACACATTCAAGCTGACATTATTTACGGTTTTGTCTTGATTTTGTAAAATCCCGCGAAGGAACCTATTTCTCGGTTTAAATCATAGACTTGTAAAATCCCGTGACAATGGAAACATCCTGGTATTAGTAAAGTGAATTTCCGGATCTATCTTACGGTTTATTCTTGGTTTTGTAAAATCCCGCGAAAGAAACTATTTCTCGGTTTAAACCATAGAATTGTAAAATCCCGTTATGATGGAACCATCATGGAGAAAGGAAAGCGTATCTCGGGGTCTTCTGATGCTTGTGTTACGGGCTCTGTTTCGAAGAAGGGATAAAAGGGTGTACTTTATAAATTGGATGTGTGTTTGGATATTCGTCATGGCAGTTTGGTTATTGCTTGGTTTTACGAGGTTCTGTGCTTTTTAACCATGGTCGGGATGAAAACCATTATCAAAGTTCATTGAAATGTCAAAGAAGGCTAGATTTGAGCTTTTCACAAGATGTGACAACGGAGTTAATTCACTATTATTTATTTGAGGGTGAAGTGAAATATCACGGGCGAGTGTACTTAGTATCTGAAGGTATCGGGGATGGTTGAATGAAGATTCTTCATGATCCTTGTTCGAGCTTATTATCAAAAATGAAGACTTGGAAATCTAGTTATTGTTGGGTGTCTTTTACCCTTTCTTTTACCACTTGGGGGAATTGGGCTCATACCACTACAAAATAACTATCACTTTAAGGAGTTACGTTGTAGTGCTCAGTGTCACATTCAATTGTGGATTTTCAAGAGGTAATGTACGTCTTATACTTGATGGTTGGTTGGTTGAAGAGTATAGAGTACATAGAGAGTACTTAGAGATGCTAATGGAAATCAGCACCGCTCTTTGTTACATATGTGCAAGTTTAAGTCATGAGTTCGGGATAGTTTACTTCAGGGTCAAATTCATCATATTGGGTTTTCTCCATCAGCTGTCACGACAAAGAGCCTACTGAATGATAATAGGGTTGATTATAAGTTTGCTAAGAGTAGATGAAAAGAGAGAGATTATGACGTCTGTTCACATCAGTTCAGGCCTCGTACTTCAACATGATGACGTTTGAACACAACAGTTCAAGCCTCGTACTCTAAAGAAAAGAAAAGTGTACGTTTCTGTGCGCTTTATCTTCGAAAGAAGAGAAATCTTCTTATGACGTATGAACACTTCAGTTCATGCCTCGTACTCAAAGAAAAGAAATGTGTACGCCTCAGTGCGCATTATCTTCGGAAGAAGAGAAATCTTCTCAATTATGACCATTCTCATCAACATGCTTCATACTTTTTCCATGCGCTTCAGTCAGCAAGTGAACCGGGCTACTGTTGATTGTTTTCTGTTTCCACTTTCTCAACTATAATGACGATGGCGACATCCTGCGCTTATTTTGCGGGAGAGAAGTGTGAATAGAACATTCGGATGGATTTCACTTATTTAGTCAAGAATGGCATCTCCGTATGCAATTCTTGAGGGGGAGAAGAAGTGTGAATTTTTTTCATTGTTGATTGATATTTGAGAATATAAATGGTCATACGGCTCTAAACTCATGTAAGAACCGAGCCTATTCTTATCGGGTCATCTTCACATGGAGTTTTTCTCTTCTAAGAGCCGTTGGTTGACATATTCACTCAGATTGATAAGTTTATCGAAAAAGTGCTTCCGGTTAATGCTTCACGTATACATCAACATGATGATTCCGAACAATCTCTCTGTTCTTGTTTGATGTGATTGGTAGTTTGGTGTTACCATCTTGTGTGTTCTTTGCGGCCTGATTGCTGATTTCCTTGATGAACATCTTTCTGTTCTTATTTGATTGGGAGAGACTTTAGTTAAGGGGATTTTCAAGATGTAAGTTAATTGGGATGCTTTTTAGTGGGATGCTTTTTTGGTGTGAGTTGAAGATGTTAACTATCTATTCCCCAACTGCACAATCTTGAAGAAGGTTGAGTCTACAGTCTGTTCTACATTTTCTGCTACATGTTATAAGACTAAAGACGAGTTGCATTTAACGATCTACAGACTTCTTCTTAATCTGGGCATCTATCAAACAGATTGTCGGTTTAGGGGAGAGCACTAATTGGGAGAGAGTTATAAGTCAGATTCAATCCCCAATTAGACTTGCTCATATTCTTTAGCAGTGACTCCTCGAGACGTTGTTATTGACTATTTCACGTATTGGACATTTGACACAAGTTGATTACTTTGGAGTTAATCATTTATCACTTATTTGAGATTGAAGTTGACTTTCACAAAGGCGTGTTCTTATTTGATAACTTGCTCGGGCTTAAGAATTTGAGTTGAAGACTTGGTTTATCTAGTTACCAGCAGTCGAGGTGGATGGTTGAAGACCTGGTTAACTATCACTATTAGGAGTTACTTTGGTTTACTCAGTGTCACACGCATATGACGGTGTGGATAATCGCAAGAGGTGTTAATGTCTCATACTTTGTGATAACGCTACACGCGTCGTTCGGGGTCAAGGAAACTTCCTTTTCTTCGAGCAAGTTTTATAACACCCTAGGCAGTGAACCTAATCGTTGTAGTGTAGTAATTAGGGTAAGCCACGGGTATTGATATCGTTCTCTAGGGGAATAGGAATGCTAGTGAGAAGTTACTACGCTAAGGTTAAGGTTGAGGAAGATTATTTTTTATCTTTTTATGTTTTTTTAGAAATTGAAAAGGTACGAATCTCGGGTATTGAATTTGGGGGGTTGGTATTGCTACCGATTACTCTACTATTATCTAATTATCTAAGCTAAGGTTGTGATAGTCTATGTCTAATTGATGTGTACTCGTATGATAGTTTAAAGATGTGTTTACTTAGGTTTTACTACTCCTTAATTATCTCCTATTGATGGTTGATTTGTCACGTCCTTATTCCTAGTTGCGTTGTGATTCTAAGGCTATAGGGCGTGCTTGTTTCCCTAACTCTTTGAAATTACCAAAGGGTCTTGTTTACAAATCCTCTAGTGATTTATAGACGCCTACTCTACGGTTGTCCTTGAATACTTTATCCTACAATTACCTAGATAATTATATTCTAAAGTTCACAAAGAAAAGTCAAGCATTAAGTACACAACGAATAATCTAGCGCACTCTAGATCATTAGTCAACTAAGATAAGTATCAACCAATCAATATTCAATAATTAAGTTTCATATTCCCTAAGCAAACACACAAATAAATTAGCCGGACATGGAGAACATGCAAGCATACACACAAATAATCAAAGACATAATTAAATTAATGAAGTAAATAATTATCTTGATGTATAATAGGGTTTAGAACCCTAAAATACTGCACAAGAAAGCCTTGGTTCGGTTTTAGGTTTTTACTCCAAAAGACTACACACAAAAACTGAAAAATTCGGATTCTATATATAAGATTACATCTGCGACGGCGTCACCTTATGTTTCGTGACGCCGTCGTGTCGCCGTCATTAGGGTTTCGTCTTGGCCACGTAAACCTTGCGACGGCGTCACCTTATGACTGTGACGCCGTCCCCTTCAGCTCTGACGCCGTCTTGGCTGCATCTAGGCCGTCTGAGTAGCGACGGCCTATTCCTTTAGAACCTGACGTCGTCCCTTGAAAACATGCAATTTCGCCTCTGAGCCGTCGCAAAATGCCTTCCCGACGGCGTCGCAGATATGCAGTGACGCCGTCGCCTTATGTTTCAGCAGCTTTGAGTGTCTCGATTCTGACTTTGGCCATTTTCTTCGTATATTCGCGCCTTTTCGTCCAAATAAGCATCATTCCAGCATTTTGCCTTCAAGAGACCTAAAAATTGAAAAGGAACGATATTAAGCAATAACGGATACAAAAGTGATCGAATAAGGGCTTAAATGACCCATCAAAAAGGTACCTTTTAAAACCTTATCACTTTGTTTGGGTAGTGAGTACTTAGAGATTTGCTTGAAGCATAAATTCTCTACACCGTTCTTCCATCATTAGGTGCAAGCTTAAGATACAAATGTGGGGAAGTTGACTTCAGTTTCAAGTAGGGTATATCAGTTTTACTTCATCAGTGGTCACTTCAAATTGTCTACATAAGGGTTGATAAAAATAGTCAGAGAGAGTCTTCAGCAAGTTGATTCTCACAAGACTTCAAGCGATCTTCTGAACAAATTTCAAGTATTTGGGCATTCAAAGAGTTGTTGATTCTGAACCAGAAAGGGGGAAGGAGACAAGCATCTAAACGCGAGTAAAACTTGATGTACTTAATACTTCTAAGAAATTGAAGATATCCCGGGAAGACAAATGTTGTTACCGCAGAGAAAATCAAGGTTTGACTCATGGCGAGTAAACTTGATGAACTTAATTCTTCTAAGTGATGGAAGATATCCCGGGAAAACAAATGTCATGACCGCAGAGAAACTCAAGGTTTTACTCATCAAGGCGTTTAGTATACTTATTCCAACTATGTGGGGGAAGCGATGGAAGAGTTAGTTTCTAAAGATAAAAGAGGTACACAAGTGCGTGATGATCTCGATGTTATCATAATCATCAGAGGAGAGAGAATTGTGTACATTGGAGGCGCTCAGCTGTTTCACTCGAGGGCTTAATCAGTGATTCAGAGATATAATCACTTATTCCGGAGTTGACATCCGAAGAGATTGTCATCCGCAGAGATAATCAGTGACTTGGCTTGCTTCTTCAATGTTATCAGTTATTCCTTCCTTGGGTATTGGTATACTTCGGATACTTGAGCTTCATACACGATCATCAGGGAAGAAAATTGTGAACATGGGGAGGTGTTTTCATTCCCCTCATGATGTGTATTCGGGAGAGCTCTTGGGTATTGGTGTACTTCGGGTTCTTGAGCTTCATACACGATCATCCGGGAAGAAAAATGTGAACATGGGAAGGTGTTTTCATTCCCCTCATGAAGTGTATTCGGGAAAGTTCTTGAGCATTATTCTAAGAGACGGACTGCATCATTTCAACTACATGGGGGAAGTGTTCTCTTGACACCTTTTCGAATGGATCGTTTCAGACTTCAGTGGAAAGGAAATTTGAGAAGATTATTTAAATGTGGGATGATACTTGTTGTTCTTCTTCTTGATGATATAACCCCGAATGGAGATCCTTGATTATCGTTCTTAAATGGAGCAGCGGGATTTATGATAGTGGTGTGCTTATCTGTGCACCTGGCTAAGGCAAGCATGAAATATAGCTTCGAATCTGCTCAACTTATGGATTTTTGGTTTGGGGGGAAGCTGCCAAAGTCTCTTTTTCTTAAAGGCTCATGTTCTACATTCTATTCTGGAGCCTCGGAAGCTTTGGTGGTGGAAGTTTAAGAGATGACATATTCTATCTTTTACGACGTGCTGCTTGATATCCTTATCTCGGTACTCATATCATCATCCTCTTAAATTATATCATCTACTCTATCTGTGTATATATTTATCTGAAAAACCAAATACAAAAATATAAAACCAAGAAAAAGAAAATAGAAAAATATAAAACCAACAAAAACCTATAAAAATCAGAAAATTTGAAAAAATCCAAAAATATGTTTTCTGTTGACATGTCTTCTGGTATCGATAACATCTACGGTCTTAGAAATGTCATTCAATAATGGCACGGGACTTTAGATGAAGTTCGAGCAGGAGGTGTAAATATTCTTTTCTAAACATGTCTAAAAAAAATAAATAAAAAAAAAATAAAAAATATGTGGCTTACAGTTACTTCAGACTGTAACCCGGGCTTCAAATGATGGCTTACAGTTATTTCAGACTGTAACCCGGGCTTCAAATAATGGCTTGCAGTTATTTCAGACTGTGACCCGTGCTTAAACTATGGCTTGCTATTATTTCAGATAGAAACCCGTTCTTCAAGAAAGGAAAGTGCTGCGCTAAATCAATTTTCAAATATTTCGTGCACTTATCCTAAAAACAAAACAAGGAAAGCATCTCGTCAAAAGGACTGCTGTTCCTACACAAATGTTTTTCCATCTAAAATTCTTCAGAAAAATATTTGTTGTGTTTTCAAAATGGTGGAAAATGACTTGCTTGAAAATCAATCAGATTCAGAGTTTTTGTTAAAATTGAAAACTCAATCAATGACTTCAGCGCTTTTAAACTTTTTATAAAATGAGTCATTGATTGAGGGGGAGAATGTTTTCAAATCTATATCATCTAACGAGCTTTCTTAATTATCCTACGTGCTTAATTAAAAATGATATTTGCCTGTGTCGAAGGACTAGGAGTTTAGGATATGATTGTTAGGTTTAGATGATTAGAGTTTGATTAACACATTAACCCCATGCCTTATATGATCTGATTGTTTTGTTGAATTGACTTTAATTAGTCGATTGCTGTTATGGGTGATGTCGACCACCATATATCTGTATGTATGTTCACTAACGTATGCAGATATCATGGATATAAGAATGTTCCCGATCGGGATCCCACTAATGAAGATGATTGGATGTCGAAAAGAAAGGGTAACTATTTCTTGGGTTGACAAATGAAGAAACGGAGCTTAATTGGACTTCTATGGAGAGTTGGCATAAATGCAATGTAAGAGGTCTCACTGCATCAGCAGATGGTTTTCTTCTAAGTGATTAAAGAAACGGAGCTTAATTTAACCCTAGTTGGCATTCAAAATGCATCGTAAGAAGAAGTCTCACTGCATCAGCAGATGGTTTTTCTTCCAAACCCTACAGCAACAACAACAAAAGCGGCTCAACCACCTAACGAATCTTTGTGCAGGATACCATTTTTTAAACAATTTTTGAGTAAATTGAATTAAATTGTTTTTAAAATGGAAAAATGTTGTTTTGAAAATATGTTGGATTAAAATTTGAAAATCACCGGACTTCATTTTATCAAAACTTAAGTCACTCAATTATCGACTTCGGTCATCGATTGAGGGGGAGAGTGATTTAAAATAAATTATTTTCAATCAATATTGCTTCATAAGAGTCCGTTTGTACGATGTGGTGATCTAAAGATTTAATGTTATGTCATGGTATGATTTTTTCTTTAGAATCAAGGTTTTTCAAAATGAAATTTTTTCTGTTCTTGTTTGATTGTGAAATTGTTTTGTTTTACTTAAAAAATCTCTTAAAAAATATCATACCTGACACTAACAATCTTTAATGTCTTAAAATGGTCCTTATCTGTCATCTTTCAAAATTGAATCTTGCCACGTCTTTCCCCAAATTTTTCTAAATGTTTAAATCAGTTGGGATCACAAATCTCAAATGGTTTGATATTTCTGATCAGGGTAGAGATCGTGTTTTAAATCTCAAATCTGTTTTAAATGGAATTGGTTTTAGTCCTTTAAAGGCACTCCTGCCTTCGTGTGCCAAACGATTTCAATATACATAATGCACATGTTGAGGAGGAGGATTTATCCAAAAACCAGATGAGTATTTAAACAAGGCCACATTTTTCTCCCATGTTTTCTAAACCTAATTAAATCACTTGGGATCCAAAATCTCAAAGGGTTTGATATTTTTGATCGGGGGAGAATTTGTGATTTAATAATGAAATTTGATAAAAGTTGATCGTTTTGACTCAGTTGTGCAGGCTGCTCTCTCATATGTGCTAAACGCTTTCGAATCTCGAAGCATATATTGAGGGGGAGCATTTTAAAAGAAAAGAAACTATCGAGGTGCAAATCCTTTTATGTTTTAACATAAAGTACCTTGATTGAGTTTTAAATGGTTTCTTAATGGCTTGTGTGATCGTAAATGTGCTTCAAAGAACTCTTGCCTCTATGTGATAAAATGATTTCAAATATCTTACGCACATATTGAGGGGGATAATTTTACCAAGAAAATCAAATGGCTTTTTCGTATGAAAATTGTGATCAAAGAAAATATTTCAAAGTCCTCTTGCCTCCTTGTGCTAAACAATTTCTAAATCACATGCACATGTTGAGGGGGAGGTTTTCTAAATGATCAACACTATTAAGGTACAAAATGCTTTGATCTCGTATCACAAGTACCTTGATTGTTTTTCCAAATGATTTTTCAATTGGTTTCGAGAAGGAATGAACTGTACCAAAAGACCGACCATTTTAGTTTATGCATGGAGTTATAAGGATGGTTTGGTTAGGTATTTGTTCCCACGATCCAGCCAGAACCGGAGGGATCTACCCAGGGACAATCCACTAGATAGCGTAGAGTCCTTAGGTATGATGAAAAAAGGAGAAAAATGAGAATATGGGAAGAGTGCGGACTGAGACTGAGCTAGTACTGGAATAAACCCAACAAGGTTCTCGTTATGAAGTCTCGGTAAGCACTGAATGGGTTGAAGAATGAAAAAGAAATGAATATGAAAAGGGTGAAAAGAAATAGCCCTCCAATAATTCAACCTTAGGGCAGAATCCGGGTTCAATACATATGCTACTAGTGTTTACTAAGGTAACACTGGTATTGAAGACAAGACGTCATGGACCAAGTGACGCATTGCACTACAACTTCCCAAGCTACTCAAGTTCCTTTTAAAAGGGCTTGTTTCATTCTCACGGGGAACCGACATAATCTATCGACTTTCTCTTAGAGATGGTTGATATTGAAGTAGGAGACCCTCTCCCTAGTCTCCGGCACAGGAACCAAATGTGCACTATTGAGTCTAGAGCCAAGAGATCATCCACAATATCTCGTTAGGACACTAAATTCTTGAAGACTTGCTTTTTCACACAATGTGGTAAGTAAGTATATATTAAGAGTCCTATGCATTATCCTTGTGGTATTGCCAGAACATCCGAGTGATATGTAAAAATATTCACAATGAAGATGGAAATCCTTCTAGAGCCAACATCTAACAAGCTCTTGGTGGGTGACATGTGAAATCTTGCAAAAGATCAAGCTTTTAACAACTGGATAGAAACAATGGGGAGATTCATTCTTGAATCAACCTTGGTCCAGGAATGGAATTGACGAATACTTTTGGAAAAACCGTTCAATGTGCAAACCTTATTTTCTCTAGCACGTTGAATGTGTATTCATTTCAAATTCAAAAAGTATATCTGATTGAAAAATACTTTTAGAAAAACCGTTCAATGTGCGAATCTCTTCTTTTCGCTAGCACGTCGAATGTGTACTCATTCTCTAATACAAAAAGTATTTTGATTGAAAATTGATCTTTCTCATAAAACCTTCGTCATATTGCAAAACTCTTTCTTCAAGCAATACGCGATTGTTTTTCAAATCATTTTTCATCAATCAGTGAATCTTAATTTGCTGGTTCACTCACTCCGTGTTGTCTTCTTTGAGACGTTCCGGTTTGAGAACAGCTAGAACAGCTGCGAAACCCTGTCAAGGAGATTTTTAGGAATCCTACCTGATCACAGGCAGTACTTGTACTGATCAACGGGGAACCATGGGCCGTATACCTCAATTCAACGAAAGTGATCAAAGACACTTTCGTGCGCTTTATTGCTAACTGTTGTTTGCAGGTACATTTGGACGGTTGCAGCTGATCAGAATTGAGGAGTCATTCCAAAGCCGCATGTTCACAGAAACCACACTTAATTGAAGAAATCATGACTGGTGCATATCTACATAACCTGGTTCTGATATTTTTTATACTATGCTTCTGCTACGCTGCTGCAAATATCATGAACCAGTAAGGCTTCCGCTACTCTGATGGAAAGATGTCATGATCCAAAAGTGTGAGCATGTCGGTCCAAAAGTCACAACTTCACATGAAGGCAACACAACTATGGATGATTCAGAGAGATTTACTGTGGCTGATGATCTCAATGAAAGCTCGAAGATCATCAAGGATGTGGATCAGTTAAAAGCCTCCACTTAAAGTACAAAGCATTCGGACTTTGAAGTTGCACTTCTTAAGCACAAAGATTGCGTAATTGAAGAATTGAAGTCTACGAGCTCAAGAACAAAGTCAAGAATAGAATGCTAGGATTCGAAATGTAAAACATGGGGTGACCTCCCTTAAGGGGAGATTGTTAGGAATTAGAAAATTCCATAGTAAAGAGTCGGTCACCCCAAGTGTTATCTAGCATAAGTTAGCTCGTAGACAAATCGTTAGTTACGTTATTTATTGTTTTATTAGTTAGTTATTAGCCTAGTTTAGCGTAGTGTAACATCCTGGAGGAAGGATGGGTCTTTACCCACTGTATACCTGATCCACAGGCCGTCAGGAGGTCGTGTAGTCTTGTAACTATAAATACCCCTTCCATCCATGGAAGGGGTGTGGCTTCTTTAAATCTAACCTTTCACTTTTGATAAGCAACTCTCTTTCAAGAACCTCCTCTCTACTCTCTTCATCTAAAATGGCTTTCTTGTTTAATCATTGTCCTAGACCACCCGAATCATCAAAAAGCATAATATTCACGATCCTACAGATATCCTTGATGGTGTTGTAACAAGGAGTAGATCTCCTTGAGATTAGGTGTTGTGTTGTGAAGGGTAGTAGTTCCTCCATAGTAATGGAACTAGGTGCTTAGCCTAGTACCTAATAAAGGGTAGGCGACGTTGTGATAGGATTAGTTCTCCTTGGTGTGAAAGAACTCGGTGGTTAGCCTAGCACCGTATAAAGGGTAGGCGACGTTGTGTTAGGTTTGGTTCGCCTTGGTGTGAAGGAACTCGGTATTTAGCTTTGTACCGGAAAAAGGTTAAGCGACGTTGTGAAGGCTTCTCCGCCATAAGGAGTTGGTGTAGTGTTTACGAACTCTCGAGTAGGTGACTCAGGGAGTGAAGTAGGGCAAGGAAGGTGTCCTTGTAGCCGAACCACTATAAATACTTCTTGTCATGGTGATGTGCTTCTTACTCTTTATCTTTCATTACACGTTTATATATCTATCTATCAACGTCCAACATAAACAACCAAATAGATTCACATAAGTCAATCTAAATATTTAAAAGGAAGTTTTAAATTGGTAAAACTATTCAACCCTCCCCCCTTCTAGTTTTCCACAGAGTGCTTGATCATTGTTGTTGTTGTATGGAACCAATTGAGTTTCATGTGATTGTTGTTGTGATGGATCATATGGTGTAATCTGAGCAGTTGGTCGTGGAGGATTTGTGAAGACAGTTGACATGTTCGGAAATTGAGGATAACATGCTTGAGTATACAAAGCAAGAGTTTGATTATCCGGGAGTGATGGAGAAGCAGGGACTCCACGGTTGATTCTGTCTTTGTCTACTTCCTTTTGATGGTGCTTCAAATAGTCATACAACAATCCGTAAGTAGCTTGATTAAGATTCTTCTCTTGACGGATGAAGGTAACGTACTTCTCCCAATCAGGACCAAGACAGCTCAGAAACTTTGTGTTGATTGCAATCCTTGGCACAATGATATTATGTTTGTCCAAGTCATTGATGATGTCTGAAAAATGATGATAGTATGACTCTAATGATTCCCCTGGTTCAATCATGAAGTTTTCATATGCTAAGTAGATTTTGGATTCCATGTCTTCTTGATTGAGTTCAGTGCCTTCTGTTAGAAGATGAATGTGCTCCCACATTGCGTTAGCAGTCTTCTAAGCATCAACACTACAAAGTATCGGATTGGGTAAACCCAAAAGGATATATTGCATTGCAAGTTCATCAGCTTCTAAGGGGCTGTTTGATAAAACTTAATGATTTATCACTGAATCATTTACAACTTTGAATGAATCAAATGCTATGTATGAATTTGATTCTGAATGAAAACAGATTGTTTGATAAGTATTCTGAATGAACAAACTGAATAACGTAAATTACTTTTTTAACCTTGCGTATATTATGAACGAAATAATACATTATTAATATTTTCATATGATCTAAAAAAATATTTATGAGAATCAAATATAATTATCACCATTTTCAATATCAAGTATATTTTAGGTTCTTCACCTTTTGTGTTCGTTTTATAAAAGTTTATATAATAATTGATTTGACAATTTTCGAGCAAATGCAATACATATTCACAATATAAATTTAATTGATATAAAAAAAATGATAAATAAAAGAAATATTAAAAAATGATAAAGAGATACTTGGATGCAAACAACCTGAAACAAATAAGTTGCATTGTTTAAAAAATAATAATAAAAAAAAGAAGAAATAAGTGCATGTAATGTTGTGATACGTGCACGATGAATGACGGAGCATGTATTTCTAAGCAAAATGATTAAGAACTAAATGGAATCTTTCAGAGCCCACCATAATATTATCAAACATGTACTTCTCTGACCGATCTAGAGATTAACTCTGAATTACGCCATTCAACGGCTATCAAACACCCCCTAAGTGAAGAAGTTGGTCAGTAGTAAGTTGATCAAGGCCGACAACGTTGGTAACATCATCTCTTGGTGGAGTAGCATTTAGATCTCCAGGTATAGTGATAGCAGGCATCTGAAAAGGACCTTCAAGTATGACCTTCTTCAAAAACTTACCATGTGGTTTCTTGAGATCACAAAACCTAAAAAACCCTATCACCCATTGATCATAGTTTCTGGGAGTAAGCATTGGAGGTCTATCAAGGGATCCAGCTTCATGAATGGATTGTTGGCTAATTAAAGCTTCACACATCTTTGCAAACCAAGAAGGTTCCTTTTTCATTGTTACATTCATAGCATACTTTGCTGGATACTGATATTGGAAGTAGTTACAATGTTAAACTTGTTGACGAGGGTTTGGTTGAGGCATCTATAGTGGAAGAGGGTTTGCTCCTTGAGGAAAGTACATTTTAGATGGCGGTTGAAATTTTTGTTGAAATTGTTGCAATTGTTGTTGAGATAGTTGAGGATATTGTTGATATTGTTGTTGTTGTTGTTGTTGAGGATACTCATGAGGAAAGTAGTGAGAGTATGGTGGTTGAGACATCTTGAAACTTGTGTTGATGATGGATCTTTGTAGCCCAATGAAACTTGAGTTTGTTGATGAAGTAATCTAAAGCGTAGAAAACCAGCTTAGGCGTAGAATGAACCTTACGCGTAGACAGAGCCTTAGGCATAAATCTTGCTTACGCGTAAACTTTAGATAAAACTTAGGTTTAGGCGTAAACCAAAGGCTTAATAGTAAGAACCTTATGTGTAAGATTTCCTTAGGCGTAAGATGTGCTTATGCGTAGGAAATACTTAGGCTTAAAGTGTTTACTCATAAGTTTTTATGCTTAGAGGTAAAACTAGGGTTTTATCCAAAAAAATCCTTTAAACTTATCTAAGTGTAAAAGATATCCAAAGTCGAAGTGTTTTCAGGCTTATCCAAGGAAGAAAACACTAAGTAAACCAACAACATCGAAGATCAAATGCGGAAATCCTTAGACGTAGAGACTGCTTAGGCGTAGACAGACTTAGAATTCAAACCTTACGCTTAAAACTAGGGTTTTACTAGGCATAGAAAGTACAAAAAATTTACCAAAACTGATTTTTTATGTCCAAAAGTGTTTTGTAACCTGATTTTAATGATGAAATAGCTTCAAGATCACCAAAACAATAAGAAAGTTTGAAACTTGATGATCCAAAACTATTTTCACCCTTACACGTAAGAAATGATACACGAACAAAACCAAGCTTTAAAACTACTCTACACACGTAAAGTTTGAAGCTTGATGCAAAAAACTTAAACTTTAACACTAAATAAACCTTAAACCACAAGAATCTAGAGTTTACAAGTGTAAAACTAAAGCTTTAAGCGTATGAAAGTTTATGTCGCTAAAACCCACGCGTATAAAAACCAAACTTCAAAAACAAAAGTGTTTCACCCAACTAGATGGCGATTGATAGCACTGTTAGGTCACCATAAGTTAACACAAGAATCAATATGTAAGAAATAAGATGAAAGAGAGATTGGTTGAAAACACACACAAACACACGTATGAATAACGGAACTTTAGGCGTAGGATATTATGTGAAATGAACAACCAACCTTCAAGAGAAGGTTTACAATAGTATTTATAGGGGAAGGGAGCTAGGGCAACATGTCTAGTCCCTTCCTTCATTATTGGGCTTGGGTCAAGGCTCATGGGTTTTCTACATAAGCCTTGCCATTAATACAAACATAAAAGCCTAGTTTAAGCAACCTATTACATACTAATTACTAACACTTGAAATACAAGTTAGGAGTGATTCCAACGAATTCAAATTCCCTTTGTCTACGTAATTAAATACTCCAAGTTTTTTTATCTTTTCAAATCGGGTCAATTAATGTTAGAGAATTAAAAACTCAAGTGTAGGGATGCTCCTATAAATCCCTTATATTTTGTTGTTATCGTAGAGGATGGTAGATTAAAAAGGTATGTTAAAAAAAATCTAAAAAAGAGAATGTTCAAAAAAAATGAAGAAAAAAACATACGGGATACCATTCTACATCTATCTTTATGTTTATGTTTTTAAATTTATGTTTTTTTTGTTTCAAGTTATCTAGAGTTAGTGAGTCGAGTCTTGGCTTAGCAACGCCATGCTTTACATGCTTGTAACATAAGATTTTTGACTTGCCACCACTAAATATCCCCTATCCAACAAAACCTTTGTTTCCCTACCCTAAGCCTAACGTTACAACCCTTGTAAAGACCTCTTAGATAGTTGTTCCTAGGTGCTTACGCCAAAGCGATGGAGGTTTGATCTATTCTCAAGCTTATGGTAATCTATGTACTATGCCACATAATGAGTGTATATCTTCCATTTTCATTCTTATTATATTTCATATAAACCCAAGAGATGAGAGAATCCAAACACCACTTGTGAGGTGCTAGTATATAACTTCCGTGCTTGTTATGATTATTGTGGCACTTTTACTTGTTGTAAACTATTTTAAACCAATTCTTCATGCCACATATCTTATAAATTGATTGGTCAAAAGCACATTTTCTTGAGGACAAGCAAATACCAAGTGTAGGGATATTTGATAAGGATTTAAAACGTACGCTTTTAGGGGGTCATTTAAGGCCTATTTCGACACATTTTATATCCGTTACTGCTAAATTTCGCTCTTGTTTATTTTTTAGGTCCTTTGGAAGCAAAATGTTGGAATGAAGCACATTTGGACGAAAATGAGCAAATACATGAAGAAAATGGCAAAGTCAAGATCAAAGCCACTCAATACTGATCAACAGTACCTGATGGTGTCCCATCCAAAGGGCGGCGCCGTCTCTTTATGAAGACTTGATCAAAACATGCACGCGACGGCTCAGTTGAAATTATGGTCTCATAACCTGATGGCGTCAAGCTTTATAGATGGAGGGCGTCATTCATAGTTTTCACCTCAGACGGCCCAGATCTAGAATCAAGACGACATCTCAACTAAAGACCGACGGCGTCACAACTCTAAGGTGACGCCGTCCCATCGATGACTTCTGTTTAGATTTAGAAAATCCATGTTGAAGAGTCGGTCACCCCAACTCTAGTCTAGCATATGTTAGCTCGTAGACATTACGTTATTTAATAGTTATTCTAGTTAGTTATTTAGTTTAGTGTAACACCGTGGAGGACGGACGGGTCTTTACCCACTGTATGCTTGATCCACATTCCGAAGGAGGACGTTTAGTATGTAACTATAAATACCCTCTTCCTCCCAAGGTAGAGGGTTGGACCTTTCACTCAATCTAACCTTCTTTCTTTTGTTTACTTTCTCTCTCTAGAATGGCTCCCATCTTCCACTTTCTCTCTCTAAACTCATCATAGAGAACGCCCCATAGTATTGATTGTTTGTGTGTTTGTGAAAACCAATATCTAACAATGAGTATCAAGAGCCATGGTTTGATCACTCATCTTTCACGTTCTTGGATTTCTAGTGGTTTTCATAAGGTTTTTGGGTTTGAATGAGTTTTGAGTAGTTTGCATCATTTGGATAATTTCTAGTGTTAAAGTTTCGATTTTGATTGTACTTTTGTGTTTAGAATCATTAGAAGTGTTTAGGTTTTGATTTGGAAGGCTTGAATCAGCGTGGTTGGGTTGTTTTTGGATTTAAAGGTGGTGTTTTGGAAAGCTTCCTGGAAGCTATTTGTGTCTCGTACCTTTGTTTCTTCTAAGCGATTTGTCCCATAATTCTAGCGACTTGTCTATTGAGATAAAACGACAAAAAGGACAAAGTAGTGGATGTACTTGTCTGTCTAGCGATTTGTCCCTGAAGCGATTTGTCCCTTAAGCGATTTGTCAACTTAAGCGATTTGTCCCTTAAGCGATTTGTCCCTTAAGCGATTTGTCAACTTAAGCGATTTGTCCCTTAAGCGACTTGTCCCTTAAGCGATTTGTCAACTTAATCGATTTGTCCCTTAAGCGATTTGTCATCAGAGTGATTTGTCATCAAAGTGATTTATCAAGGACTGAGATTTGTCTATTCCTGCGATTTGTCTCTAAACCTAACATACAAAACCCTGTTTGATCCGCGGAACATGGGGTATATATAAAGAATTAGGGAATATCACAAACTCAACCATAACACCATATTTATCTTTCACCACCAAATCATCTCCTAGTTCCCTTATTACATCCTATTTCTCACTCTCTTACGGTTTGTTCTTGATTTTAGTAAAATCCCGCGAAAGTTTCAATTTCTCGGTTTAAATCACAGACTTGTAAAATCTCGTGTACATAGCAACATCATGTCTTACACTCCTGATTCAGTGATTTCAGAAGTGGTTAAATTGTACGATGATGCGGACAACAATGATAATGTATGCTACACTGAACGATTAAAGATGTTTAAATTAATCAATGAGGATGTGAGATCTTCATGTTCTGAGTACAATGAGAATGAATTGCACATGCTAATGCTAAATAATGCCATGCAAAAGGAATGCTGCATTATACCCGATCAACAACTTCACTCTCACCTCATGTTACTTCTACACATAACAATGGAACGAACATGTATTGCCCTCTTCCGTCAGGACTTATCTACATTAATAGGAACTTTGTTGTTAAACTTAGAACAATTGGAGCTACAACTTGACAAAGAGAAGGTTCAAAAAGATAGTTCCAGTGCTGCACTTCAAGTGATCGATAACCAATTTCAGTCATTCATCAGTGGGGAATTTACATCTGATTATGATCAAGACATAACTGAAATATCATTCAAGAGACACACTGGAAAGGAAATTAGCGTGTTCATAGAGACACTTATCCATCTCATGGATAATGTGGAGAAGTATATTGAGGAAGTTACTCAGAAAGATGAAAAAATGGATGAGAGTCTCGTGCAGTTGAGAGATAGTTGTGATGAGTTGGGTAATGTATCAGTTGAAGAATCAGGTGTTGTTGAATGCAGAATGACAGAAACAACAAATAATGATGTAACCAGCTGTTCAGTTACTCCTAACACACAAGAAGTTGATGCAGTAATCAGAAAGGGGAATGAATGTCGGGCACAATCAAAAGATTGTAGTGTTGAGTCAGGTAAAGCACCAGATGATGGATCAATTGACACTAAATACACAGAGATAGATAAGCTTGACACAGCCAGCGGTCCAGTGACTCTTATTACACACGATGTGGATGAAGATATCAGACCAAAAATTAAACAGGTGTCATGTAATGAGGTACCCTTAACTGTTCAACATAGTGCATTTGCGAAAGTACTTAAACAAGCTGATCCTGATGCTGAACATGACTTTGATAAATATCCTGTAACTGAGGCTGAGTCTGAGATTAAGTGTTTTAAAACAAAAGATATGGTTGATAAAAAGGTTTTTGATGAACTTTCAAACAAATTCTCAAATCTTGAAAAACATTGCATTTCACTTGAAATTACGATACAGAGTAAAGAAGAAAGTTTTCAACTTAACAAAACATTTAAAAATCCAGAACTTCCTGAATTCCGTGAGCTTTTTGAAATTAACACTTTGAAAGATCAACTTCAAGACAAAGACTCAACCATTTACAATCTGAAGAAACATATTTCTGTCCTGAATTTGAAAAGTAATTTAGTCATGACTAAACAAGACATTGATGCTATTAAAACAAGAAATAATGAATTGGAAATTCATGTGGTTAAATTACTTAAGGAAAATGAGACTTTGAAAAAACATCAAAAGGACCTAAGCATGTAACACCCCAACCGACAAGGGTAGAAGTGTCACATTCTGGTGTCATATCAGAACATACAAATAAAATATTTTCAAACGGAAACCTTAAAAATGAAGTATCAAATCATATAAACAATTGACTGACGAAGAAAATACAATATCCAAAATGAAAATGAAATATCAAAACAAAAACTCTTCAAAGTAAGTCCAAATAATAAGGTAACTAGGGTTTTCCACTCAGATAATCCAACTCAGAGCCCATCAAAGCCCATCTTCAAACCTAAAACCTGCCACAGGAAAAGAAATGCGGCTGAGCTTAAAAAGCCCAGTGAACAGATATAACAAAACGAAAGCTAAATAAAATCATAAATGCGAAATGAAATAAGGAAGCTGATAACAAGGTCGCAACGAAAAGGAAACAATGAGTCAAGGAGGATCCTGCAGAAGACAACTATACAGATATCCAAACAGAACAGATAACAAGGAGAACGAAGCAAAGCAAAGCATCGATGACATATATACAAGCACATACAAACCAGGCATACAAGTACTGAAACATAAGCATAGCAGACGTCGTATCCACGCAACATATATATGGCATACATACAATTCAGAAAATCAGAAGACATACAAGAACTAAAACATAAGCAAGCATAGCAGGCATCGCATCCACACAACATATATGACATACAATCAATTCAGGAAATCAGAAGACATACAAGCCAAACAGATATCTACAGGAAAACGAAAGAAATTAATTAATAAGTGAGCATGGCAATTCACATAGGTCAAAACCCTTAGTTTAAAACATAACCAGTATCATACCAGCGGAAGTACTAACAGCAGTCAACACATGGCAGTCACACGTAATAAGTAGGAATACAGTATAAACGATATAATTAAATATATTAAAGGCATAGCAGGGAAACTAAACAAATTAACAAACCAGATGTCACAAGTTGAACCATTTACCCAATCAAACCGTAGCATAAACAGAAATGCAACATGGCAGGTCAACAACAAGCAGATAAGGATACTATCGGATAGTCGTAGTCCACGAAATTAACTGAACGAAGTACACATGATAAACACACAAAACTATCTATTACACACAAGCATGGTCACCAGGAAAATTAGAGGGTCACATAACAGTGAGATCACATATCATCAGATGACAACAAGTAAATCAGATAACCATATATTAATCATATCGTAGCAGAGAAATCAGCAGTAACATAAAACATAAATAGCATAAACAAATCCAATAAACATATAATAACCCGGTACGTGAATGGAACGATAGTCTGGAGTAACAGAATTAGAGTGTAACAGATCAAAGCAATGGAATATATATATATCTTGGTAGTAGAGTGAGTCATATAAGGGTACTGAGTAATGAAAAATTAACGTAGCATATGGTGCGTTGGGGAATACAGAAGGTACAATATAGGTATATCAAAAGTGTAAGGGTTGACAGAAATCTACCACGAGCCCGGAACATATCATATCATAAGTAACCATTGTATTCGGAAGGGTGACCTCGGAATACCATACATAATAGGAGGGGAGACCTCAGTAACAAATGGAGTAGCTAGCTCCCGAAATGTGAAGACGCGTATTGCACACGACATCATTCACCATATAAATCATATCATATCATATCAAATCATATCATAGCATATCATATCATAACATATCTAGGATGCATCCATACGCCCCTCGAAAACATAGTGGCCAAATCATATACATATAGTGAGCTCATAATCATATAACATAATGGGGACGGTGTGCAACATCACTCGTACACACTGGAGTCATGCCATTGGTGCATCAATGACACGGTCATGTTACCTTCATGACTAGGAACACATATTTGGCTCGGGTATCAAACTGAAGGGTCAAAGCATAATCATATCATAAGGGTTCATATCAAAGGTTCATATCAGATTTCCATAACATAAGTTCATAATCAGATGGTTCATAATCATAAGGTTCATAATCATAAGGTTCATAATCAGAAGTTCATAATCATAACAAACGAATATCATAGCAAACAGAATCATATCAAAGGATTATGTCGGAATCCTATCAAAAGGATCATAGCATAAGGAAATCATAGCAAAGGAATTTCATAAGTGAAGTAAAGTCAAGGATCGAAAAGTCATGAGAAATCCCTACTGAAAAGGGATAGAATATCTGTACCTCAATTGAAGCAAGCAAAATAGGAAAGTAAGGTCATACGATGAATCAATCCCGCCGTCCGGAACCTATATGAATTTGATAACGCTTATTAAATTCGAATTACTCATTTTAGATGGCTTCCCATTTTTAGCAGGTTTCTACTTAATAACATGCATGTGATCGAATGGTCATGGTGTTGAGAGAGTTTTCAAAATAGAAGGTAAACATGATCGAGATATAGGTTCAAAACAGAATTCTTGCATGGGTCAAATTTTATGTCCATTACATTCAATAATAACATGATTTACTACATGACTTCACGTGGCTATCTTAGCTCCATTTGACAATACTCAAACATGAATGTGAAAATCAAAAGAGGGTCGAATAGATTTTATAGGAGCATGTACATGGGTCAAAAACAATGGCTCTCTCTTTTGTTATATTTTTACGTGATGTATGCATGACTATGAGGCCTTTTATCTTCATGTGATTACTTATCATGTCATGTGAGATATTTAACGTATAACACGCATTCGAAAGGAGGTCATTTCATACGACCATAATCATAGAAAAACAAGGAGGAAGAATTGAAATGTGGTCACGGATACAATACCTTTGATAAGTGTCGAATGAGAGAAGAACAAGAGCCAAGGAAACATGACAACTCCGAACTAAAACAGTTTACGCCTTCGCTTAGAACCCACGATCAAAAACCAATCCCTCGAACCAAGAACTCACGACCACAGCCTCTCCAAGACACCTTACGAATCTCCTTTGTGTTTTCTTGTCCTTGGATCGAATGAAAGAGAAAAGAAGAATGTTAAGCGTCACTTTTAGGGTGCTAGGGTTTGTTAGGTGATTTTTGAATTGTGGATGTAAGTTACCAATGAGAGATTTAATGGGATTAATGAGACATTAAAGGGGAGTTAATGGGGGAGCTAATTTCGGCCGAGTAGGGAAGGAAAGAAGTTAATGACCAATTTCAGTCTTCCTATTTTACAAATGTGTTGGTTACAAAAAAAATCTCAAAGCAAGATTTTTTTTTACGTTCACAATTATTATATGATGGCTCAATAATATAATGTCTTTGGTAATTATATAATATGATTTAGTCCATGCAATTATATAACGTGTGATATTCAATAGGTGTGCCGATATTATTTTTAGTACAAGTTGGTTATTTACGTGTTAGGGTAGCATTACATATAATGAGCTTGACATATTATACATATTTTACAAATATTAACTGTGAGGGGTAAAATAGTCTTCATCATGCGTTAAATTTTTTTAGGGTTTTAAAACTCTTCCCCACTAAAAGAAAATTTTCTTCCTCAAAAATTGAAGTCGTAGAAGTACACGGAGACGTACAACTGCAAGGCATACGTAGTAATCCATAGTTTTACACAGATCATAACGATTTTGGTTCCAAAGCGTACAAAACTTATACGTAACATATGTCAGTGAGAATTTCGCAAGGAGGTACAGAATTCCAAACGCACATGAGGGTCGACAATTAACGGATATAGGCCCTAGTCCATTCACGTACCACCCCAGGCATTTCCCAAGACATCGTATGACTTCAATAAGTTCAAATTATATGATCTCGGTATTATCACGTTGATCAAGCGTCATAATACTTGCATCACATAACAAGTCCTTATTGTCATCATATTCTGTCTCGGGTCATGACAAACCACATAACCAATATCACACAAAACATATCACATACAGATATCAAGCAACATACCAAAGCAGACCAGGTTCACATACATACAGCATAACAACATCAAACAACTTATCATATCACAACGAAAGAAGGCCACCAACTTGCACAAGGCAGTTCCTCATGACTCATTACTGACGATCCAAAAGAAAAGCTGAGATATCACCAAAATGCTAAATGGTAAAACTTCACGATTCAAACCAAGTTCTAAACGAATCAAAGAAAAGCAATGCCGATCAAAATCACATAGCAAGATATCAAACCGCCTCAAAACACATGACAAACGAATCGGAGTAACACAAGTCGCGCCCAAATCATATGAAGTAGATGAACCTTCTCAACCACCGGTTGAATCTTGTCTCCGTCTTTTGCGTCTTTGGTTGATCTGTTCAGCTCCCTCCAGCAGCATCCTAATGTCTCCAGCAACATGGCAGTAGGGTACGGCTTCTTCTTCACGAACCTCTCCAGCTTAGGGACTGTTGCAGCAAAGCAGGGTCAGCACCATATTCTTCGGCTCCACGGTAGTCTCCACCTAACGATCGACAAACGGATGTGCGAAGACAAAATAACAAAATTCGATGCGAAAAGAAGAAGGCGAAATCAGTGAAGACAAACGAATATCAAAGTCAAATATGAACGACAATCAAAAGGAATCGAAAGAGATCAGAACAGACGAAAGCCTAGTGTCTACCCAAGTTCCTCACAGGTCAATCCTAAGGTCAACAAGACGAAACCTTTGGCTCTGATACCATAATTGTAACACCCCAACCCGACAAGGGTAGAAGTGTCACATTCTGGTGTCATATCAGAACATACAAATAAAATATTTTCAAACGGAAACCTTAAAAATGAAGTATCAAATCATATAAACAATTGACTGACGAAGAAAATACAATATCCAAAATGAAAATGAAATATCAAAACAAAAACTCTTCAAAGTAAGTCCAAATAATAAGGTAACTAGGGTTGTCCACTCAGATAATCCAACTCAGAGCCCATCAAAGCCCATCTTCAAACCTAAAACCTATCGCAGGAAAAGAAATGCGGCTGAGCTTAAAAAGCCCGGTGAACAGATATAACAAAACGAAAGCTAAATAAAATCAGAAATGCGAAATGAAATAAGGAAGCTGATAACAAGGTCGCAACGAAAAGGAAACATTGAGTCAAGGAGGATCCTACAGAAGACAATTATACAGATATCCAAACAGAACAGATAACAAGGAGAACGAAGCAAAGCAAAGCATCGATGACATATATACAAGTACATACAAACCAGGCATACAAGTACTGAAACATAAGCATAGTAGACGTCGTATCCACGCAACATATATATGGCATACAATCAATTCAGAAAATTAGAAGACATACAAGAACTGAAACATAAGCAAGCATAGCAGGCATCGCATCCACACAACATATATGACATACAATCAATTCAGGAAATCAGAAGACATACAAGCCAAACAGATATCTACAGGAAAACGAAAGTAATTAACTAATAAGTGAGCATGTCAATTCACACAGGTCAAAACCCTTAGTTTAAAACATAACCAGTATCATAACAGCGGAAGTACTAACATCAGTCAACACATGGTAGTCACACGTAATAAGTAGAAATACAGTATAAACGATATAATTAAATATATTAAAGGCATAGCAGGGAAACTAAACAAATTAACAAACCAGATGTCACAAGTTGAACCATTTACCCAATCAAACCATAGCATAAACAGAAATGCAACATGGCAGGTCAACAAAAAGCAGATAAGGATACTATCGGATAGTCGTATTCCACGATATTAACTGAACGAAGTACACATGATAAAGACACAAAACTATCTATTACACACAAGCATGGTCACCAGGAAAATCGAAGGGTCACATAACAGTGAGATCACATATCATCTTATGACAACAAGTAAATCAGATAACCATATATTAATCATATCGTAGCAGAGAAATCAGTAGTAACATAAAACATAAATAGCATAAACAAATCCAATAAACATATAATAACCCGGTACGTGAATGGAACGATAGTCTGGAGTAACAAAATGAGAGTGTAACTGGTATGTGCTAAAACACATACCTTTTCATTATCAAAACTGACCCAAAATAACCAAGAAAGAGCCGTTTATTGCTAATATTTGTGGTTTTCTTGAGTTTGTGCTTGTGCAGGTACGGATATGTTAAAACACACGAAAAGAAGCCAAATCTGCCAAAAAAACCGGGCACGAGAGAAAGAAGATTGCAAAAAGCCGATGCCGGATTCAGTTTATGGGATTCTGAGCCTTCAAAGTGCAAAATAAAGATTTCTGAGCATAATAGAAGAATTTTCACTATTGGTCCTTCACTTTATCAAGTTCACACATTCACCCTTTCACTTTCCAAAAATTACACTTTCAATCCCTCAACTTTCGAAAATTGTCACAAAATACCCTTCACTTTTCCATAATTACCCAATTTACCCTCCACTTTATCATTTACAGCTTCACATTTTCTGAAATTACAACCTTGGTCCCCGAAAAATATGAATTTACATCATTGGTCCTTATGAGTTACAAGTTTATATAAATGATCCTTAAATGAATATATCCTTTGATACAAACCAAGCCCAAAATAATTCAAAGCCCAAGATCCAACCACTTATTAGATCATGTCCAATCCAGCGTACACTTCACCCGCCCAATATAAACCCCGGTCAACCCAATACCCGTTACTTAGACCCGGTCAACCCACACTTAGCCCCGGTCAAACAAAATTGAATTATAATAAACAATCCAAATGCGCCTTAAACCCTTCTTCCCCAAACCACCCATTTACCCGTTTACCACCAATTACCCACCCATATTTACCCAATCCTTAAACCTCGTACTAAGAATCTTATCCACCTTCTAGACATCCCTGACATGTCAGATAAGAATGCCACGTGGACAAATGGAGCTCTCCCATTGGCTGCAACACATCATTTGATGAATTGGAAGGTTGTGATTGGCTATAGTGACTCAGGATTGATTTGTGGCTGTGGATAGCCTTCTAGCATCTTCTGAAAGGGATCCCAAGACCTCTTGATGGCTATAAAAAGACCCTCTTGGCTCACATTGAAATCGTGTAAGATATAACTTTTCACATACACATCAAACCATAACACAAGGTGGCGAATAAGATGGAATTCTAGAGAGAGAAAGTTAGAGGTTTAGGGAACTTAGTGAGAGAAAGTGAAAGATATTATTATGAGCTCCAACTCTCTACCTTGGAAGGTAGAGAGTATTTATAGTCTTACATAACTCGCCACACTTTGGGCTGTGGATCAGGCATACAGTGGGTAAAGACCCGTCCGTCCTCCACGGTGTTACTTAACTAAATTACTACTTAACTTAAAAGAACTACGACTACGAGCTTTCTAACGATTACATATACTTGAGGTGACCGACTCTTTAATACCGGGAATTTCTAATTCCTAACAATCTCCCCCTAAGGGAGGTCACCTCAATAATATACCAAAATTACATTGAATACAAATAGATATGACATTTAACAATTGATCTTGCATTCTTGATGTAGTCCTTTGCTCCTAAGCTCGTAGTCAATGATTCTTCACAATGCATGTTTGGTTATTCCAAGTGGAGGTCTTTTTCTGATCCGCGTGATGATGAGTTTGAGCCATCTTTGGAGATCATCGACAATCAAAAATCTCTGAGACATCCACTGTGGTGTTGTGACTTTGGGACCGACATGCTCACATTCTGGATCATGATATCTTCTCATCAGAGTAGCGGAAGCATTTGTTGAATCATGATATTGGCAGCAGCGTAGCAGAAACATGGAGTGAAAATATCAGAGTCATTGATGCACTAATCATGATTTCTTTTGAGATGAATGTGTTAAGTGAGCATGCGGCTGTGGATTGACCGCTTCATTCTGATCAGCTGCAAACGTCGGGCGTACCTGCATACAACAGTTAGCAACAAATCGCACGAAAGTGTCTTTGATCACTTTCGTTGAATTGAGGTACACGGCCCACGGTTCCCCGTTGATCAGTACAAGTACTGCCTGTGATCAGGTAGGATTCCTAAGAATCTCCTTGACAGGGTTTCGCAGCTGTTCTAGCTGTTCTCAAACCGGAACGTCTCAAAGAAGACAACACGGAGTGAGTGAACCAGCGACTTTTAAGTTCACTGATTGATGAAAAGAGATTTGAAAAACAATCGTGTATTGCTCAATAGAAATTGTTTTTGCAATACAACGAAGGTTTTATTGAAAATCAATTATCAATCATAAAAATACCTTTTGGTTTGAAGACTGAGTACATGGCCGATGTGCTAAAGAAAAGAGTTTATAAGCACAAAGACCGGTTTTTCAAAGGTATCCGTCAATCCCTAACCTGAACCAGGATTGATTCAAGAAAATGAATCGCCCCATTGTTTCTGTTCAGTTGTCACATGGTTGATCCATATAATAGATCTCACATGCCACCTACCAGGAGCTTGTTTGATGTTGGCTCCAGAAGGCTTTCCATCTTCATTGTGAAAGTGTAAACACTTCACTCAGATGTTCTGGCAATACCACAAGGATAATGCGTAGGACTCAAGATATAATCTCTCTTTCCACATTGTGTAAAACAGAGAGTCTTCATTGAAAGTGTCCTAGTGAGATTAATTGATGATCTCGTGGCTCTAGACTCAATTTGTGCATATTTGGATCCTATAACGGAGACTAGGGAGAGGGTCTCCTTCTTCAATATCAACCATCTCTAAGAGAAAGTCGATAGATAATGTCGGTTCCCCGTGAGAATGAAACAAGCCCTTTTAAGAGGAACTTGAGTGGTTTGGAAAGTTGAAGTGCAGTGCGTCACTGGGTCCATGACGTCTTGTCTTCAATACCGATGTTACCATCAGTAGCATATGAAGTGAACCCGGTTTCTGCCCTAAGGTTGAATTAATGGAGGGCTATTTGTTTTCACCCTATTTTCATTCAATTCTTTTTAATTCTTCAACCCCTTCAGTGCTTACCGAGACTTCATAGCTATTACCTTGTTGGGTTTATTCCAGTACTAGCTCAGTCTTAGTCTGCACTCTTCCCATATCTCACTTTTCTCCTTTTATCATCATACCTAAGGACTTCTACACTAACTAGTGGATTGTCCCTGGGTAGATCCCTCCGGTACTGGCGGATCATGGGAACACATACCTAACCTTATCATCCTTATATCACCGTTCATGAAGTAAAGTTGGTCGGTCTATTTGGTATTGTTCATCTGCCAATGGATCCAATTGAAAACCATTTGAAAATCAATTCAGATACTTGTGATATATTATCAAAGCTTTTTGTACCTGAATTGTTTTTGATATTTTTAGAACAAGAACTCCCCCTCAACATGAGCATCAAGTATTGAAAATGTTTTGCACACGGAGGCAGGAGAAAGAATTAACTTCTTTTGATTACCATTTTCTAAAAGATATCAACATCACTTCCCTCAACAAATCAAGTAGATATAGCAATTCCGGGAAGGATGAGGTTTCCATAAATTTGCTCCCCCTCAATATGTGCCTCGAGGTTTGAAAAGAGTTTTGCACATACTAGAGGGAACCTGCACATTGGGATAAATGATCACGTTTTAAATCAAAGGTTTTAAGATAGATGCTCCCCCTCAACATGTGCATTGAAAAATTGAAATCGTTTGTCACATGTGGGCGGGATAGCATGTACATCCTATTATAACCATTTACCTAATTATCAGTCTAAATCCAATTTAAATCACACATTCTCCCCCGATCACAATTATCAAATCATTTGTAATTTGTGATCTCGTATAGATTTAAATTGATTTTGAAAGCTTTTAAGGAGAATTGTGACTTGATTGTGAAAGTGTTTTAACTGATACGGATCGGATTTTGAGACTTTAAACTCCATTTATAAAACATGCATGTATATCTTTTGAAAACAATTTTAATGCCAAATAACTTTTTAATTTAATTGAAATCATTCTCCCCCTCAATCAATGACATAGGTTGTTGATTGAGAGATAGAGATTTTGACATATAAGTCCTGATGATTATCAAAAATAGAATCCGAGTTATTTTGCAAAGCATTTGTTTTTCAGCAGATAGGAGTTTATAGAATCAGAGCATAGGAATTTGAAAACATGGTAAAACATGGCTCTGTTCTTTCTTTAAAAAGCGGGTTATTGCCTGAAAATGACAATAAACCATTTCTCTTTCTCCCAAAAATATATATATATTTTTTTTTTTTTTTTTTTTTTTTTTTTTTAAAGAATTCGAACAACATCTAAAGACCCGTGTCATTCTTTGAATGACAGCACAAAGACCGTAGATATTATCGAACCAGAAGAAACATGACAAAAATGACAATAATAATTTTTTTTTTTTTTTTTTTTTTTTTTTTTTTTTTTTTTTTTTTTTTTTTTTTGAAGAATTTTCGAATTTTTTAAATTTTTTATGGATTTTGAAAGTTTTATATTTTTGTATTTTGTTTTTCAAATATATATGTACATGAGATAGATGAAGATAGACCTTTACTCCTCGTCTTCCTCCTGAAGACGTTTGAGAGTTTCTGGTTGAAGGCTTTTCAAACCAAGACGTGGAAGAATAAACTCAAAACGTTCTCTTGGAAGAGCTTTGGTGAAGATGTCTGCTAACTGATATTCAGACCTCACAAAATATAGTTCCACCACACCTTTTTCCACTTGTTCCCTGATGAAATGATGTCGAATGTCGATATGCTTTGCTCTTGAGTGTTGAACGTTGTTGCATGAGAGAGCAATAGCACTTTTATTATCACAGTACAGAGGTATTTTGTTGAATTCAAAGCCATAGTCAGATAATTGAGATCTCATCCATAAGATTTGAGCACAACAAGATGACATGGCTATGTATTCAGCCTCTGTAGAGGAAATAGAAGTACTCATTTGCTTCTTTGAAGACCAGCTCACAAGCTTATCACCCAAAAACTGAGCACCTCCTGACGTACTTCGACGTGTATCTTGACAACCTGCATGATCAGCATCTGCATAGGCCGTTAGTGACATACCGGTGTCCTTCGGGTACCATAGTCCCATATTGATGGTTCCTTGGAGATACCGAAAGACCCGTTTAACTGCTTCAAGGTGCTTTTTAGTAGGCTTAGCCTGGTATCTAGCACACATGCACACAGAGAACAAAATGTCTGGTCTACTAGCAGTGAGATACATCAGGGATCCAATCATACTCCTATATTTCGTTTGGTCAATCATGATCCCTGAGAGGTCCTCATCTAGTTTGGTTCGGTCAATCATGGGGGTGTCAACAGGGTCACTTGAATCAAATCCAAATTTCTTTAAAATCTCTGTTGCATATTTAGATTGATTTATGAAAATGCCTCCGGGACTTTGTGAAATTTGTAATCCCAGGAAAAATGACATTTGTCCCATCATTGACATTTGAAACTTTGAACTCATTTCATTAGAAAAACGATCACATTCCATTGGGTCAGTCGAGGCAAAAATAATATCATCAACATAAATTTGAACATGAGTTAAATGTTTGCCTGACTTCCTGGTGAACAATGTAGGATCAACTGCTCCTTTGCTGAATCCGGTTGAAAGAAGAAACTTTGAGAGTGTATCATACCAAGCCCTTGGAGCTTGCTTTAAACCGTAAAGAGCCTTCTTCAAACGATAAACATGAGTAGGATGCTCTTGATTTACAAATCCTTCAGGTTGGCTGACGTAGACGACTTCTTTAAGATCTCCGTTCAGAAATGCCGTCTTTACATCCATCTGATATACCACCATGTTCTTGCTTGCAGCATTAGCCAAAAAGATTCTGATTGCCTCGATTCGAGCAACTGGAGCAAATGATTCTTCAAAGTCTATACCCTCCTCTTGACGATATCCTTTAGCAACCAATCGAGCCTTGTTTTTCAACACATCACCATGCTCATCAAGTTTTACTTTGAAGATCCATTTTAGAGCTATAATCATAGCACAGTCTGGAGCAGGTACTAACTCCCATACATCCAGACGATCAAACTCATGAATTTCATCTTGCATAGCATTGAACCAGCTATCTTCATTCATGGCAGTTTTAACGTCTTTTGGTTCGATCTTAGATAGTACGGAGTTGAAGAAGCACCATAAGGCATCGGTTGCGAGTTGCTTCCGGGTTGATACAGGACGAGAGGGATTTCCAATGATGTTGTCTAATGGATGATCGTGAGTCCATTTTCTGAGGTGTTCATGTGGCATTTGTTGAGGAACTGAAGTAGCTGAGTCGATGTCTCCTGAAGAAGATGGTTCTGATGATGATACAGGAGAAGCGAATATGTTTTCAAATGGAGCATCTTCAGGAGTTGCAAAGGGATTAACTTCATCATTGGTGCCAGAAACATTTCCATGATGTACATTTGAAGAGAGATGATTTGTTGATGAGACTGAAGGATCAGCAGCAGGTGCTTCTTGACTTACAGATATAGAGACTGATGAATTGACTTCATTCACTGGAATATGAGCATCCTCTGTTGTAGGGATCAGCACCTCATTAGTAGTAGACTCATACAGTTCATCAAACATGGGATCAAACAGTTTCTTTACATCATCTTCAGATGGAGGTACATATGGAGTTTCTTGAGAGGAGTTTGGAACAAGAGATGAACCAATAGGACTGTTTTGAAGTGCGGGTCCTGAGCTGGAGTGTCCAGGAGCCATTTGACCGGTCAGCTCATCAAACGTAACGTGAATTGTTTCCATGATATTTCGGGTTCTTTTGTTGTAGATTCGGTATCCCTTTTTGTTGGGTGCATATCCTACAAATATTCCAATGTCAGCTTTAGCTCTAAGTTTACCCAAGTCTTGACCCTCATTAGTTGGATAGCACAATGCACCAAACACACGAAGGAAAGATAGATTAGGTTTCCTGTTGTGGACAAGTTCGTATGGAGTTTTTCCATGAGTGGTGTGAATCAGGGAGCGATTTTGTGTGTAGCATGCAGTGGCAATTGCTTCAGCCCAGAGAAACATTGGAACCTTTGAGTAGATCAGCATTGTTCTAGCAGCTTCAACAAGAGTACGATTTCGTCTTTCAACTACACCGTTCTGTTGAGGGGTTCGTGGAACACTTCTTTGATGGCTGATTCCAACGCTTTCATAGAATTCACTAAGTTGTTTGTTGACAAACTCAGTTCCATTGTCTGTTCTGATAATTCTGACAGTTTTGTTTAGTCTAACCTGCAGCTGTTTGATGAGTTTGATGATGATATCAGGAGTTTCATCCTTTGTCCTTAAGAACTTGACCCAAGTGAATCTAGAATAATCATCAACCACAACTAACACATATTTCTTCCCAAAGATATTCTGCACCCTCATTGGTCCACATAAATCCATATGAATCATATGAAGAACTTCTGTGACAGAGTTAGTAGGTTTGGGTTTATGGGCATACTTCTTGCTTTTTCCCAATTGACATGCTGAACAAAGATGATCCTTTTCATACTTTAGTCTAGGTAAACCTACAACTAAGTCCTTTCTGGAAAGATCGTTGATTGTGCCGAAGTTCAAGTGATTGAGACGACGATGCCATAACCATGACTTTGTTTTTGAAGCCTTTGATAACAAGCATATTGGTGAAGCTCTCATCATGTCATCGATAGAGATAGTGTAAAGGTTTGAGCCACGAGTTCCTTTCAACAGTTCCTTACCATTAAGATCTCTAACAAAGCAGGTATGTTTTCTGAAGGCCACTTCTAGATCAGAATCACAGAATTGACCAACAGAGAACAGATTATGACCTAAACCTTCCACATAATACACTCTGGAGATGACACTATCACCAACAACATAATCTCCATAACCCATAATAGCACCGAAATGATCATTACCAAATCTAACAGTCCCGATGAATTTGCTCACGAAGTTCATGAGCCTTGACCGGTCTCCAGTCATATGCTTGGAACAGCCTGAGTCCAGGTACCACAGAACGATTTGAACGATCTGCAGTTGAACACAGACAAGAATGGATAACTGGATATTTGGGATCCCCATGCAAGAATGGGTTCCATTTGGTTAGTAGCAACAGTTGGACCACCCACATCAGAAATAGAAGCATTCATATCAGACAGTGAAGGAATGGAATCATTGTGAATAGATGCAATACTAGTGTCTGTATTAGCCCTATTTACAGTGTGACCACTTCTTAAGGGAATAGTTCTACCAGTAGGCATCCATTTTCTAGTGGGCATTATCTGATTAGTCTTATGACCAACAGGTATCCAATAAAAGCCTATTCTGCTGAATGTTCTTCCTGTGGGTTTCCATTGTTTTCTAACTCTCTTTCGCTTTTGCCTTTTAGCCTTTTTAGCATGAATTTTAGCATTAACAACATTAACTGGACAATTAACATCATTAGGCAAAACATTAACATCACATTCATGATTAGAAACAGAATTCAAGCAATCATCAGTACAAGGTTTGCAAATAGCATCAGAATTCGAATTAATCACAGTACGCCTATGGCTAATACTAGAATCAACACGATTCGTTTTATTCGATTCAAACTTAAGGTTCCTAGATTGTTCTTCTACTCTCTTCCAGTGCACATTCTTAGCTTGAGAGGTCCTATCATTCCTTGTATTGTCTTGAGACTTTGACCTGCTCCCTTTAATGTCACTGATTACTCCTGTAGAGGGAATGGGAACATTAGTTTGTTTTACTACTCTTTGCACCACCTGTTTAGATGTGCTGGGATCTGAACTACATGCAGGTGCACTCAGGTTCACTTTCTTAACATTAGAGGTACTGAGATTAGTACTCCTAGAAGGCACATTTGAGTTCACTTTCCTAGTATTGACAGATCTAAAATCTGAACTACTCACTGGTGCACTACTCCTCACATTCAAACTATTGGGAATCGAGTGCATGTCATGTTTGGCCTTAGGCATTGAGCATGGAATCAAGGGGTTAACTCTCTCACCTAATGTCTTTGGGCATATAGTGATCAAACATTCTAAGATTTCTTGAGATCGTTTGGCATATAAGCATGCATGTCCAATTGCATTATCATGAGGTTTCTCTAGCTTATCCTCTTCAACAATCTCACGCAGGCATTCTAAGCAATCCTTAAGGGATGAGAAATATGTTTGAATGGCAAGTTTGTTGTTCCTTAGGTGAGGGGGGACATATGTCACAGATAAAGTAGATTTATTACCAGAGGGAACCTTAGATACAACATTCTCCGCATTGATCATTGGCATTTTCCCTTTTACCTGATTCTTCAGATTCTCAATTTCCTTTTGCAATGAAGTTATTTGTTCGTTGTTTTTGTTACGAGTGACTTTAATTGATTCAAACAACTCATTGAAATGACGTTTAACCTTTTCATTCTCTTCAAGGAAACTTTCGTTTTCCTTTTGTAAAGCATTTACTAGGTTTTGAAGATGAAACGTTTGAGAATTCTGAGAATCTAAAGAAGGAGGCATTTGGGAACCTGTCATATTGTTCGTTTGACCCTTTAATTGAGAGATTTGGACTTTCAACTTTCTGATCGTGTTACACTGAGCATGAATCTGTTCATCTCGTTTGTTTATTTGAAAAACTGCATCAAACTCTGGAACATCTGAAGATGTCTTGAAATTTGAAGTTTTGACATTTTCTTTGAGATGTTGATATTTTAGTTGTAGATTAAAATACTCAACTTCTAGTTTAGAAAAATGTTTAACCAAATTGTCATGATCATCCAGTTCAATTTTCTCATTAAGTTTAGAATTAGTTTTTTCAAGCTCAATGACACGATCATGGGAGACTTTCAGGGCCACAGATAGTTCATGAAATTTGGAAGCATTAATAGAGCAATTTGAAGCAGTAAAAAAGACATCTTGAGCAACACATTCAGTAATAAGATTCTCATTCAATGTATGCAGGTTCTTCCTCTCGATCTCATTATATTTTAATGCACGCTCATAATCACTAATTTCAACTATTATTGCATCAAATTCCTTTTCCATCCCCTTAATGTCTGTTTCTATCCCCTTTTTAAGACTCTCAAAGTGATCCTTTAAAAGTTTAAAGAAGGGCATGACCTCAGTTAAATAACATTCTTTCATTTGTTCAAAACCCCTTTCTCCTTCAGTTATGCCAGTGGGTGTGATCCTTTTCTTGCAAGTTTTCTCAAAATCAACAAATAGTTGAAAAATAACGTATTGGCTAATTAAGATATTGCTTTTAGTGGCAATTGTTCTAGGAACAAGATGCATTGGTGTGTTAGGAGGATACACAGTAGCTTTAGGCATTTTCCAAAGGGGAGGATTTGTTTTTACAATATTTTCGGCTTTCTGCTTATCTAAATCCATTTTCCAGAAGACTTGTTCGGGAGTCAACAAAGTCTGAGGCTTAAACTTGTTTAATGCAATCCAGTTTTCCTTCTTATAATCATGAGGAGTGATATTTATGTTCTTCTCTTTGCATTTGGGGTCATCTAGTTTTTTGTTCATCCTTTCCCTAGTGACTTCATCTGATTTCTTATCTTCCTCCGTGCACTCAACGCAACTAGGTTTCTGCCTAGGCTTAAGAATTTCATTACCATCATAAATCACCTTTTGAGTATTTCTAGCCTTTTTGATTACCTCAGGATTTGGTTCCTCAACAAGGGGAATGCTATGCTTATCGCTTAATACTCGATGTTTGGTGACCATGTGAGCAGTCTGAATGGTGTTTCCTTGTATGTACAACTTGTTTTCAAGTTTGTTTTTCAAAGTTTTCAGATTAGAAAAATCTCTCAAGAGCTTTGATTCTTTTGCATTAAATTCTTGCTTAAGCATTTTCACGTTTTCTTGAAGTTCTTGTTTTTGCTTAGCTGTTTTAGAAAGTTTTTCTTGCAAAGAATTTAATTCTTGTTTCAATACTTCTTCTCTAAAATTACTTTTTCTAATTACTGTACGTACTTGGTCATCCATTTCCTGCTCACGAGTGGTCAACTCAAATTTTGCACGTTGTTCATAAATGGCAACACGTTCCTTATATGCATTTAGTTCAGAGATAATGGAATAATCAGGAGCACATGCAGTGAATTCATCAAAAACATAGTCATTGTTGACTGCAGAAGATGCATCACTAGGTACAACTTCACTTTCACTTTGTTTCAAATATTGATCATATGGGACAATATTGATATTACCCGTATTTTCAATATTTGATTCAAAAGTTTCGGTTGGTTGTACTTTGTCATGCATCTGTTGCACATCAGCATCATCATATAGCTTTAATACCTCAGAAATGAGTTTGTCCCTGGATGGGCCAGCTTGTGGTGAAGAAGAGATCTTGGAAGAAGCCATTGGAGAGATGCTAGCCATAAAGATTGTGTGTGCAGTAGGTCCATCATCTACATCATAATCGTATGCATCACAGTCACCGACTTGAAAGGCATTTTGATGATTGTGACCTATCTCCTGAATGGGCTGCTCATCTACATCTGCATCATAGGTCTTGGCATTGCCTTCAGCAAGAAACAGCAGTTCCTCTTCATTCAAAGTAGCACCATTGTCCTGAGCTTGAGCCAGCAGCATCTTATCTCTGAAGTATTCGGCATTTTGTGGACGCTTTGGAGATGTGCAGTTCCTTGCAAAGTGTCCCTCACCACCACAGTTAAAGCATTTGATTGGCTTAGCATGACCTTGGTTACCATTTCTTCCTCGATTCTGGTTTCCAACATAACCTCTCCCAGCTCCACCTCTCCCCTGATCATACTGTCTTTCCTGAACTGGTTGCACCACGATCCTTCCATCTTTAACAGTGGCTTGATTATGTGGGTTAGATGCAGTTCGTAGGTTGTTGTTGGTTTGTGGGAGAGAGTTCATGTTTTGACTAATGAGTAGAGCTAGTTGATTAACGATGTTATCCACGCGTGCATCAGCATCAGCTTGTTTGAACTGAGGATCAGGGATGAGTTTGTGATTACCATTACCCAAGGGAATGACTTGTGATGCTTTGGTTGTGATTCCAATGTTTGAGTAGAAGGCAGTTGAATCATTAGATGAGCTTGTCTCTCTTGGGTTAGTTTTGAACTGATTGAGAATCAATTTTTCAAACATAGCATGTCTCTCATTCTGAAGGAGGAAGGCATAGAGTTGCTCATAGTTTGTATGCTTCAATCCTTTAGTGAGTTTCACAGATGTGACAAACTTGTGCCATTCGGGATTCATGTTGTTCACAAACTTTGAGTTCAACTGAATGTTAGGCATAGTCATCTTGATGTTCCTCATGTCATTCACTAACTTATGAAATCTCACATAGTACTCATAGACACTCTCATCTGGTTTCATCTTGAAGTGCTCAAATTCATCATAGAGTTGGGATTCCCTGTCTTCCATAGTTAATTCTGAACCTGAGAGAAGCATCTTAACGTTATCCCAAACAGCCTTTGCATCAGTGTTATGATTGATCAGCTTGTAGATGTCTTTAGGAAGACCTTGAAGAACAATGTTTGAAGCCCTGATATCTGCATCGAATCTCTTTTTCTCCTCATTATCAAGCTCATTGTACATCGTAGGTCTGTCCATTCCGTAGACAGGAGTACCATCTTCATTAGTATCAAGTATGTCTCTAGTCGTCTCAACCCGATATGGTCCTTCATCAATGGATTTGAGAATGTTGACACCATTTTCCTTTCCAAGGCAATACAATCTGATTCGTTGAGCCCAAGAATCGTAGTCAGTTCTGTCAAGCATTGGTGGACGAGTATCTGAGCCAGCTGCTTGAACATCCTCGGCAACAGTGGAGATGACAGTGGGAACAGTGGGAATGTTGGTAGACATGTTAACAGATTATACGGGATTTTATGACTCTATGATTAAACCGGGAAATAGATTCTTTCACG
Organism: Chrysanthemum seticuspe; assembly: GCA_019973895.1. Taxonomy (NCBI): domain Eukaryota; kingdom Viridiplantae; phylum Streptophyta; class Magnoliopsida; order Asterales; family Asteraceae; genus Chrysanthemum; species Chrysanthemum seticuspe. The sequence goes on from BPTQ01000009.1 coordinate 154,386,871, forward strand.
GGATTTTACTAAATCAAGAGAAAACCGTAAACAATCACTCAAGTTGCTAGATGATAAGATGCTAACTCGCTACCAAATAATGCACTAAGTCGCTAGAAATTAGTGCACTAAGTCGCTAACCCTTAACTCGCTACACGTCTAAGTCGCTAGAATCCCAAGTCGCCAACAGAAGAGCAATTCGCTAAGTAGTAACTCGCTACAGACTAAGTCGCTAGCCAAATTTGTGCAGTAATTCGCTACACAATTCGCTAGATATGCAAGTCGCTAAAGAGCAACTCGCTACAGACTAATTCGCTACCACAAGTCGCTAACCGTAGTGGAGATTCCACTACTTGTACTGTAACTCGCTAGCTCTAACTCGCTAGATTTTATAACTGTAAGTCGCTACCAAGAAAACAAGTCCGAGAGCTAATTCGCCAGGTTGAAAAACCAAATAACCTTCACTTTTCAATCCAAAAACAACCCAACCAAGATGATTCAAGCTTACCAAATGAAAACCTAAACACTTTTGATGATTCTAAACATAAAAGTACCAACAAAATTCAAACTTTAACACAAGAAATCAACCAAATGATGCAAAAACCACTAAACTTTTTCAAACTCAAAAACCACCTAAAAACCACTATAAATCCAAAGATGTGCAAGATATGATCTAACCATGGCTCTTGATACCAATTGTAAGATATAACTTTTCACATACACATCAAACCATAACACAAGGTGGCGAATAAGATGGAATTCTAGAGAGAGAAAGTTAGAGGTTTAGGGAACTTAGTGAGAGAAAGTGAAAGATATTATTATGAGCTCCAACTCTCTACCTTGGAAGGTAGAGAGTATTTATAGTCTTACATAACTCGCCACACTTTGGGCTGTGGATCAGGCATACAGTGGGTAAAGACCCGTCCGTCCTCCACGGTGTTACTTAACTAAATTACTACTTAACTTAAAAGAACTACGACTACGAGCTTTCTAACGATTACATATACTTGAGGTGACCGACTCTTTAATACCGGGAATTTCTAATTCCTAACAAATCGTCCAATTTCTTATGTCTTAGAGAAGGTTTGGCCATTTAGTTACTTGTCATGTTAATTGTTTTCCTTAGTTAATCAGTTATCACTTGTATCGTAAACTCAGTTTTTAATTAATGCAATTTTATTTTTCTTAAAATTCCTCGTAATTTGAGTTATTGTTCATTTAATCTAAAATCTGTTTCAAGCGTTAATCTCTATTATTTTAAGCTCACATAAGCTTGTATAAGCTTGTGTGAACCCATAATTGTTCAAGTTCTTTCTTAATCGTATTTTTTCCAAAAAGTCGAATTAAGTCAACATTTGTCAAAATCAGAAGTCAAGTCAGTTTTAGGTTGATTTCAGCTTTAAGTTGTTATAAGTGTTCTTTAATATGTGTTTAGAGTCTTAAATTCAGCTCTGGTCTTAATTCATCAAGTTTTTTAAAAGGTTTCATTGAATTTAGTGTTTTTAAGGAGTGTTTGGATTACTCCTGATTTTCAAGTTAAAATGAGTTTGGTGAATTAAATTGTAGTCAGACAAGTTTAATTTATAGAGTTTCATCAATTGCAATCCAAGTTTCCAGTTGTTTTAGCTTTAAATGCATTTTCAAGTCCAAATCAGATTCTGTCCTGCTCTTTTGGTTAGTATAGTTATCTGCTGATGTTATTGGTGTTAATGTGCTATTTGTGCTTATTTAGGTAGACACTTATGTAGACTCATTTTGTTTTTCCCTTAGAATCCTCTTAGTGCTTTTTAGCTGCTTAAATTTTAGCCTGCTCTTTCCTTTTTTTTGCCAATAAATCTACTGTGCTACTGCAAATCTGTCCCTCTAGAGAGCCTGTTCATAGCAAGTTATTGGATTAACCACTTGTTGATATGGTTTGATTCTTATTCAGCAGAGTAGTTGGTATTTCTAGCTTTTAAGATTTGAACTTAGATTTCATTTAGAAGCTTATTTCGCTTAGCTTATCAAGCCTGCAATTGCCTTTCTGTCCATTATAGTTGCTGCATCAGGTCCTAGTACTCCATTTAGCCAGTTAATTGTTGATCTGTAACTTCTTCATTATAAGTCCTTATTAGCTGAATTTTTAGATTTAGAATCTCTGGTTGGTGGTCTTGAGGACTGCATAATTGGTTTTCACATTAGCTCTTCTGATAAGCAGTTGCAATAGCTTAAACAGTGGGGTGAGGTAGAAGTTTTGCTAGATAAGCAGTTAGCCTAAATCAGTTGTAGATTGCTTATTAGGTGTTAGGATTAGCTTGCATTAGTTAAGTTAGAGTAGTTATAGTATAATCTACCTTTTATAATCAGTTGGTGCATTATAGTGCTTATTTGCTTATTCTAAAGTGCTTATTTGGTAATCTGTTACACATCAGCTCTCTTTTCTCTCACATAAGCCTATGTTTTCTTATTTTTCATAGATTTAGAATAACATTTTAGAATTTTCCTGAGTTTTTCATAATTTTTAGTCATTGTTTACTATTTTTCTCAATTTAAAATAGTTTTTAATCCTTTTTAAATAGCTTTTATTGCAAATAATTAAGAAAAAGTTCCAAAAAATAATTTTTCAATTTCCCCAGTTTAAGAAAAATATAAAAAGCATAAAAAATATGTTTCCCTATTTTTCCCCTTTTATCTGGTATTTTTCACAATTTAAATTAGGTTTAAATAGTTTTAAATTTGTAGAAAATAGAATAATAATCCGAAAAATATAAAAATAGTTTTGATAAGTCTCTTAGGATATTTTAGATTTTATAAAAATAGATTCATATTTTCCCCTTTATTTTTAGTATTTTAAACTAGTTTTAAAAGTTAATAATTAGTTTTTAATTCTAATAAATTCAAGAAAATTCCTAAAAAATAGTTTTAATTCATAATTAGTTTTCAAATATCATTTTTAGTATAAAAGTAATTTTAGGTTATTTTTAGGATATAGAATAGACGTAATTGCATTTTATTCGCGTTTCGTTTTAATCCCGTTTTTGCGTTTTAGTGTAGAATTGCGTAGTTTGCAATAATTCTTAGGTTTTCCCCATAGATTTTAGTTCCATTTACTTTCCTTATCCCGTAGTTTAGAAAACATCATATTATCCCCTTATCTTATTCAAATCCTGATATTCGCGACGTGAGTTGGAAATTCCATTCAACCCTCGTTCGGAACGATCTCGGTGCTCAAACCTAACACATTTGAGTTACCCAACATACTACACAAATTCTCTATTATTGGTTTCCCGTGCAAATCAGTAACAGATCAAAGCAATGTAATATATATATCTTGGTAGTAGAGTGAGTCATATAAGGGTACTGAGTAATGAACAATTAATGTAGCATATGGTGCATTGGGGAATACAGAAGGTACAATATAGGTATATCAAAAGTGTAAGGGTTGTCAGAAATCTACCACGAGCCCGGAACATATCATATCATATCATATCATAAGTAACCATTGTATTCAGAGGGGTGACCTCGGAATACCATACATAATAGGAGGGGAGACCTCAGTAACAAATGGAGTAGCTAGCTCCCGGAATGTGAAGACGCGTATTGCACACGACATCATTCACCATATAAATCATATCATATCATATCAAATCATATCATAGCATATCATATCATAACATATCTAGGATCCATCCATACGCCCCCCGGAAACATAGTGGCCAAATCATATACATATAGTGAGCTCATAATCATATAACATAATAGGGACGGTGTGCAACATCACTCGTACACACTGGAGTCATGCCATTGGTGCATCAATGACACGGTCATGTTACCTTCATGACTAGGAACACATATTTGGGTCGGGTATCAAACTGAAGGGTCAAAGCATAATCATATCATAAGGGTTCATATCAAAGGTTCATATTAGATTTCCATAACATAAGTTCATAATCAGAGGTTTATAATCAGATTGTTCATAGTCATAAGGTTTATAATCAGAAGTTCATAATTATAACAAACGAATATCATAGCAAACAAAATCATATCAAAGGATTTATGTCGGAATCATATCAAAAGGATCATAGCATAAGGAAATCATAGCAAAGGAATATCATAAGTGAAGTAAAGTCAAGGATCGAAAAGTCATGAGAAATCCCTACTGAAGAGGGATAGAATATCTGTACCTCAATTGAAGCAAGCAAAATAGGAAAGTAAGGTCATACGATGAATCAATCCCGCCGTCCGGAACCTATATGAATTTGATAACGCTTATTAAAGTCGAATTACTCATTTTAGACGGCTTTCCATTTTTAGCAGGTTTCTACTTAATAACATGCATGTGATCGAATGGTCATGGTGTTGAGAGAGTTTAAAAACAGAAGGTAAACATGATCGAGATATAGGTTCAAAACAGAATTCTTGCATGGGTCAAATTTTATGTCCATTACATTCAATAATAACATGATTTACTACATGACTTCACGTGGCTATCTTAGCTCCATTTGACAATACTCAAACATGAATGTGAAAATCAAAAGAGGGTCGAATAGATTTTATAGGAGCATGTTCATGGGTCAAAAACAATGGCTCTCTCTTTTGTTATATTTTTACGTGATGTATGCATGACTATGAGGCCTTTTATCTTCATGTGATTACTTATCATGTCATGTGAGATATTTAACGTATAACACGTATTCGAAAGGAGGTCATTTCATACGACCATAATCAAAGAAAAACAAGGAGGAAGAATTGAAATGTGGTCACGGATACAATACCTTTGATAAGTGTTGAATGAGAGAAGAACAAGAGCCAAGGAAACATGACAACTCTGAACTAAAACAGTTTACGCCTTCGCTTAGAACCCACGATCAAAAACAAATGCCTCGAACCAAGAACTCACGACCACAGCCTCTCCAAGACACCTTACGAATCTCCTTTGTGTTTGCTTGTCCTTGGATCGAATGGAAGAGAGAAGAAGAATGTTAGGCGTCACTTTTAGGGTGCTAGGGTTTGTTAGGTGATTTTTGAATTGTGGAAGTAAGTTACCAATGAGAGAGTTAATGGGATTAATGAGACATTAAAGGGGAGTTAATGGGGGAGCTAATTTCGGCCGAGTAGGGAAGGAAAGAAGTTAATGACCAATTTCAGTCTTCCTATTTTACAAATGTGTTGGTTACAAAAAAAATCTCAAAGCAAGAATTTTTTTTAGTTTCACAATTATTATATGATGGCTCAATAATATAATGTCTTTGGTAATTATACAATATGATTTAGTCCATGCAATTATATAACGTGTGATATTCAATAGGTGTGCTGATTTTATTTTTAGTACAAGTTGGTTATTTACGAGTTAGGGTAGCATTACATATAATGAGCTTGACATATTATACATATTTTACAAATATTAACTGTGAGGGGTAAAATAGTCTTCATCATGCGTTACATTTTTTTAGGGTTTTACAAAGCAACTCTATCAATGAAACTAGAACTAAGTCAATGGAACAAACAAAATCTTTGATAGAAAAAATTGATGAACTCAAAGCTCAACTTCAGGATAAGAGTTTTGCGTAGTTGCCTTAAAGAGTGAGCTTAGAAAAAATATAGGGAAAAGTGTGAACACTAAGTTTATAAAACCATCAACCTTTGGGAAGCCAGTTTCTCATTCCACTAGAGACCAATCCGTTGTTAGGCAGCCTACTGCATTTATATTTGAAAGAACAAAATCTTTAAAGACAAGGCTTGCCTCCCAAGTTGATGCAATAAAAGTTTTGTCCAAATCAGTCACTTCACCTGAGTTACCTAAGAATAATTCTTTTAGCTCCGTTAACCCTCAACAAGTAGCTACTTATACTCCCAGCACCTCTAGGATTAGTTCGAAAACTAGCATTAAAACTCATTATTCCAGTGTTAGTGATTCATATGTAATAGTTAGCTTAATATGGCCTTTATGTTTGTTATTAGCTTAGGCTTATGTAGAAGGCCCATAAGCCTTGACCCAAGTCCAATAAGGAAAGGAAGGGACTAGGAGTGTTGCCCTAGCTCCCTCTCCTATAAATACCTTGTAATAACCCTCACTTGAGGGTTGGTGGTTCAATTTATTCACTCTCACATTTCCTACGCATAACCGGTCAAGTCATACGAGTGTTTGTGTGTGTTTATTGTTCATCCGATCTCTATCTCTTCTCTATTTCTACATATTTATGCTTGTGTTACTAATATGGTGACCTAACAGTGGTATCATTCGCCAAATAGTTGGGTGAATCGGTTCTGTTGTTAAAAGTGAGTTTTGGTCTTACGCGTAACAACGTCTCCAACTTTGGTTCGCTTAAAAACACATTTTTTACACTTTTTAATCCAAGATTCTTGTACTTTCAATGTTTTAAGGTGTTAAAATAATTGTTTTTTGAAAAAAGTTTCAAACTTTACGTGTGGATCATTGTTTTTAAGCTAGGTTTGTTACGAGGGTTTCGTTCTACGCATAACTTGTTTTTTAAGCTTTGGATCATCAAGTTTCACACTTTTGTGTTATTTTGGTGATATTGAAGCTATCTCATCACAAAAATCTGGTTTGGAAACTTCTGTTGGCAGAAATCATTTTTTGGCAAAATTCTACGTGTAAGAAAACCCTAATCTTACGCGTAACTTTTCCTTGGTTTGATCTTCAGTTTTCGTGGTTTACTCCGTGTTTTCTTGCTTGGATAAGCCTGAAAACACGTCGACTTTGGATATCTTTTGCACTGTGATAGTGTAAAAGATCATTTGGGCAAAAACCTAAAATTACGCATAAGCATAAGCTTACGCGTAGAATTTTTTACGCATAAGATTTATCTTACACCTAAGCTTTGTCTTACGCATAAGTTAATCCTACGCCTAAGTTTTCTACGCCTAACTTTTTGTTTACGCATAACTTTAGTGTTTTCTCCTTGCTTACGCGTAAGCTAATCCTACTCGTAACTATTGCTGTTACGCGTAACTTTGGTGTTTTTACGCATAAGTGGTACTTGGCTTTTCTGTGATTTCTACGCCTAAGGACTCTTCATCAACAACGGTTCATTCGACTACAAAGATCCATTTAATAACACAAGTTTTCAACATGTCACAACCACCATACTCTAACTATTTGCCCTACACTTATCATCATCAACAACAACAACAACTAAGTCCACAACATCAACAATTTAATCATCAACAACAAATTTATCAACAACAATTTAATCAACAACATACCCCACAGCTTGGAGCAATTCCACAACCTCAAATGGTTCAACCTCCACCTAGTCTTCAAGTACAACCTTACACAAACTTCTACAATCAACATCCATCCAGGAATACTATGAAAGAACCGACATGGTTTGGCAAGATGTGTGAAGCCTTCAGTAGCCAACAATCAATTCATGACGCTGGCTCACTTGATAGACCTCCAATGGTCACTCCCGGTAATTATGATCAATGGGTTATAAGGTTCTTTAGGTTTTGTGATCTAAAGAAGCCACATGGAAAGTTCTTAAAGAAGGTCATTATGGAAGGTCCATTTCAGATGCCTACTGTTATTAGACCCGTAGATCCAGATGCCAATCCACCAAGAGATGTTGTCACCAACATTGCAACTATCTCCGACCTCACTGGTGATGAACTTCTACACTTTGAAGCCGATGAACTAGCAATGCAATACATCCTTTTGGGACTACCCAATCCGATCCTTCGAAGTGTTGATGCTCAAAAGACAGCTAAAGCAATGTGGGAACACATTCATCTTCTAATGGAAGGCACATCACTCAATCAGGAAGACATGGAATCCAAAATCTACTTGGCTTATGAACACTTCATGATTGAACCAGGAGAGACATTAGAGTCATATCATCATCGCTTTTCATATATCATCAATGATTTGGACAAACACAACATCATCATGCCTCGAATTGCTGTCAACACTAAGTTCCTAAGTAGTCTTGGTCCAGAATGGGAGAAGTATGTCATTTTTCTCCGTCAAGCTAAGAACCTTCATCATGCTACATATGGATTGTTGTACGACTATTTGAAGCCTCACCAAAAAGAAGTTGACAAAGAAAGGACTATCCGTGGACTCTCAACTTCACAGTCAATTCCTGATAATCAACAACTTGCTTTGTGGGCTCAAACTAATCTTCCTCCTCAAACAGCTCAGCAACCAGCTCCTCAACCAACTGCAACCATCACACCATATGATCAGTCACAGCAACAACCTCAACAAACTCAATTGGTTCTATACAACAACAACAATGCTCAAGCACTTTACAGTGAAGCTGATGAGGACTCTGCTGCTTTCGATGAATTGCAACAAGGATTTGTTATGATTGCTAAAGCCTTCGGTCGGTATACAAACAAATCCAACAATCGCATTCGTTCCTCATCCAACACAAGGAATCAAGTTGTTATTAAAATTGGACGTGTTGAAGTTCAGAACCATGGTTATGGTCGTCAGATGGGAGGTGGTCAAGGGTTTAATGCTATTGGAAGGAATAACCAGGGTGCTCCACAACAACAGATAGCTCAAGTGGTTGAACAGGGGAATGCTCAGAATGGGGTTCATGGTCTTCGTTGTTATAACTGCAATGAAAAGGGTCATCTGGCTAATGCATGTCCTAAGCCAAGGACAAGAGGCAGTGCTAATTTCAAAGAGGCTTTGCTCTTGGCTCTTAAGGATGAAGCTGGTGGAACTCTTAACAACAAGGAACAAAGCTTTATGGAAGATGCATACTCTGATGATGACATGGAAGACTTGCAGGCTAATGCAGCAGTGATGTTGATGGCACAGATGCAAGCTCTACACATGAGTGATACAGGCCCAGTGTATGACACTGATGGCTTGTCTCAGGTACCAGAACAAACAATTATCATTAATGATCTGATCTCTCCGCCAATATCTGCATCTGACAAGGATCAGAGTGTTTAACATGAGCCTTCTACATCTTATTCTGAGGATCATCAACTAGACCCCGTAGTTATATTTGATGATCAAGATGACCTTATGGTTACCATTGATGATAAAGTTGACTCCGTGGTTATACTTAAGGATCTAAATAATGACCATGTTGAGACTCACGTTGAACAAAATGATTTTTTGTCTGATCCAGAATTTGAGCTCAAACCTTAGTTAAAGACCAACAATCCCGAGTGGAATATTATCATGATGTCAATACAAAATTAAAAGCTGAAAATGCACTGTTAATTAGGGATAATGAATTCTTAATTCGACAAATCAATTTTTTTAAAACTCAAGAAAACTGTGAAAACGGTTTTGAAGTCGCTTTTGCTAAATCTCAACAAAACGAAAAATCATTAGAACGACAGATACGTGATCAAGCCGCTTCCAAGAATGATCTGTTGTCTCAAATAGAACTACTGAAACATGAACATAAAAAACAACTTAACGCTCTTACTTTGGAAACTCAAAAAGCCAAGGCTGAGTTGTTAACTTGTCAAAAACAGTTCTCTGAGTACAAACAGCATTCCACGAAACGAATAGATAACTATCTTGAAGAAATTGTTACCTTACAAACCAAAATCAAAGAGTTTCGAAATGTTGTTTACAAACATGGTGAGTGAATCACAACCATTCAAAAGTTTACTTTTAAACCTAATCCAAATGGATATGGACCAATTCTTGCTGATTACAAACCTAAGTTTTCAAATAGAGCATTCAAACCAAATCCTGAAGTTTACAGTGCAGAACATAGAATTGATGATTCAATTATGATTGTTGTTGAATATAATCGCATGGAGGAATTAGATGCAGATGACGAGAGTCGGTCAAAAATGGAAAATGTCGTTTATAACAAACCATTTAACTATTCAAAAGCCGTTACTTTTGTCAAACAACATGATACTCTAACAAACCTTTTGTTATCACACCAGTTTCTGAAGTTACTCCCAAACAAAGTGGTGCACAAATTAATGGTCCTTTACCTTCACTTAGTGAAGTTAAAATAAAAGCCGAAAGTTGTCGTGTCATAAAATACTTTGACACTTTCTTATCTGACCTCAAAATTTTGGAACGTGAGATTGAATTTCATTCTGAAATAAAATTTGAACATTTTCAATCGCCAATGGCGCGAGAACATCGAGACATTCTTCAGAAAAGACTTTTACCCCATGTTAAAAATTTGAAAACTTATGCACTATATTGGGAAAGGGATTTTCACAAGGAACTTGGTCTCATGAAAACCGTTTTCGAGAAAACAGAAACATCGATTTCAAATACTAAACGTAAAAAGAAATTGTTGAGAAAAGATGTTGATCGACTCTTGGAAGATGTTATCTGTGCTGATATCAATAATCTGGTTTTATTACAATCTGTTGCATATGCATCTGATCATATCACTGCTGATTCTGTTGATTCTGTTGAAATTGTTGAGAATACTGATAATGTGCTTCAAATCGAGTCTTTAAAAGCTGAAAATGAACGACTGTTAAACGAACTTTCAAATTCCAAACGTCGTCTTCAATGGTTTCAAAAAGATTGTCAAAATCGTGAACTTGCTTTGCAAAACAAAATCCACCAGTTGAAATCAAAACCGTTTAATTCTAAATTTGAGCAACTGGATGATCAAAACGTGTCTTTGAAATGTCAAATCTCAAATATGAACAAGAACTTTCAAAAGTTAAACAGGAATATGGTTTCATATTTGATTTACTCAAACAGACTCGTGATGAAGCATCAAACGAACTTGATCATTATCTTGCACATACTAAAGAAGTCATGAATTTTGCTGGAAATCTTCGTTCTGAAAATCAAGATTTGGTGCATACTATCACTAAGTTAAGGGAAATGTTAGGAAAGTATGAACAAGTTCAGCCTAACATCATTAAGAAAATTGCACCTGTAACACTTAGCAAACGTTAACCCAGATTTCCTATGACAAAACACAAGTTACAAATGTGCTTCCTTCTACTGCAACAGGACTAGTTGCTTCTTTTCCAAACGTCCGCACTTCACAGCCTAGGAGCAATACAAGGAAGAATAGGAAGTTGCGACCTAAGAAAAGAATAATAAGGAATGCTGAAGTAGAAGAACACCATAGGACTTTGAATAAGACTCACGTTGCACCTACTTTAGATATTGCGTCTGGCAAATGTAATGGAAAAAGTGTTGTAACGAGTGCTAAACCTTTTAAGTACTTTTTATATTCAGTCTGATGCTTCTTGTTGTCGTAAAAGTATGCTTTCTGATTGTCATGACAAATGTGTTGCTAGAGCTATCTTGTCTCGTTTACGGAATCCTAAGATTCGGAATACCTCTAGGCCCACTAATGCTTCTAAGTCTGTGCTTGGTAGACCGCCCTCCTTAGATTCTAAGAAACGCATTGATGTCCCTGTAGTTCCAGCATCACCTCCAAAGAATGTAGTACCACCTAGTGCATTCACTAAGACTAAAGCTAAGACTAGTTGGAGATGGCAGAAATGGATACATAATAAACTAGGATTTAAATGGATGCCTAAAATCATTGATGTGTGTATTTCTACTATCACTGCTCAGGAACCCTCTAACTCATCGGGTTCTACATCTACCTATATTCCATCTGTGTCGTCTGTATGTAATGCAGGTGATACATATCATCCTTTGGATTGTTGATATCGGATGTTCCCGACACATGACAGGCAATCTTAAACTGTTATCAAACTTTATTGCAAAGTTCATTGGCACTGTCAGATTCGGGAATGATCACTTCGCAGCTATCATGGGCTACGGAGATTATATCAATGGCAATATTGAAATTAGCAGGGTTTATTATGTGGAAGGCCTCGGTCACAATCTCTTTTCAGTCGGTCAATTGTGTGATGGAGATTTGGAAGTTGCTTTTCGGGAGAAAACCTGTTTCATTCGTGATGTACAAGGAAACGATCTAATGTCTGGCTCTCGCAATTCTAGTCTATACACAATCTCAATGCAAGAGATGGTTGCTTCATCTCCCATCTGTCTACTCTCAAAGGCTACATCAACAAAATCCTGGCTATGGCACCGTCGTCTCTCACATCTAAACTTTCAAACCATCACCAACCTTGCTCGACACAAACTTGTTGAAGGTCTCCTGAGATTCCGGTATTCCAAAGATCACCTATGCTCAGCTTGTGAACAAGGGAAAAGCACTCGTGCTCATTTTCCTTCAAAGGTGGAACACAGCTCTCATCATGTGCTTCATCTTCTTCACATGGATTTGTGTGGCCCAATGCGCATGGAAACGATTAATGGTAAACGCTACATCTTGGTAATTGTCGATGAATACTCACGATGGACTTGGGGTCTACTTTCTTCGAAGTAAATATCAAGCTCCACAAATGATCATCACCTTTCTCATGAAAATTCAAGTTCAGCTCCGGAACACCGTCTGCCAAATCAGAACAGACAAAGGAACTGAATTTGTTAACCAAACTTTTCATTGCACGTACACCAGAACAAAACGGAGTTGTTGAAAGACGAAACCGAACGTTATTAGAAGCTGCAAGAACAATGTTAATCAATGCTAAACTTCCAGATTACTTGTGGGCAGAAGTTGTATCAACTGCATGCTATACTCAAAATCGTTCAATGATTACTAAACGCCACAACAAAACACCTTTTGAGCTTATCCATAACCATAAACCGAATCTCAAACATTTTCATGTATTTGGATCCCTTTGCTATCCGAATAATGATCGTGAAAATTCTAAGGGTATTGTGAAAATTCTAAGGGTTTTCGGATATTGTGAAAATTCTAAGGGTTTTCGGATCTGGAATCGTCATACAAAGCTGGTTATGGAAACGGTTCATGCTAATTTGGATGAACTTACAAAAATGGCTTCCGAGTAAAACAGCTTGGAACCCGGTCACAACCGCTTAAACTTCCCCCAAACCCCATCATCAGCTGAAACAAGCCCTCAGCTTACTCGTCAACAAATGGAAAGACTATTTTCTCCTTTGTTCAGTGACGATATTGATGAACGTGCTCCAGGTGTAGAAACCCGTAATTTTTCATAAGGTAAAATGACTATTTTATCCTTTGACTCTTAAAAGTTGACTTTGACTTTTTACTAATTGACTTTTACTGTAAAACCCTAAAAATCGTAAACGTGTTAAATGACCATTTTGCCCCTCAAGCTAATATGTGTGAAATTCTTAAAACACGTCGAGCTCGATAACTACGTTTAACACTTAACTTACAAATGATTTATGCAAGATATTAATGACCAACTTACACTTATGTCTACAAAATAAATATAGCACATTATAAGTTATATGGACTAATTTCATGTACAAGTTAACAAAAACATTTAAATGTAACTAAAACATTTGTAATCTTGGTAAATTAAATATCATTGATTTGGTCAATGTTCTCTAGTCCCCATTGTCGGCCACGCCTATGTCCCATTTGCTAGAACCAATTTTGTTTAATTGTTATTTTGTACACCTTTTGAATGAAGATAAGAACAAGTAATTTTGGAAGGGATTGAGAGAATAAGTCTCCCCCCTAATCGGCCTGAAGAAACCGCCATACTCCCCAATATAATCTCCACAATTAACTCATTCCTATCTCATTCATCTCTCCATATTTTTATCTCAAATTAAACCCAAAGAAACCCAGGTGAAAGTGTCGGCAAAAATCCTTTTTTCCTCTTCCAATTTCAGTCGACATCAAGGTAGTGCAAAAAGGAGATTCGTGACCTCGTGGAGTGGCTGTGATCAAGGTTGGTTCAAGAGGTGTTGTCGTGGGTTTGGAATTTGCTGCTGGTCGTGGTTATAGCTAAGGCAAAAGGGTGTTACTTTGCTTCGTTTGACCTTGTTCTCTCCCTTTCTTTCACGCTACAAGTGGTTTGAGCATTTACCGAAAACGGAGTGCGGGTACGATTCACGTTGGTTTGGTTCATGATTGGAGGTCTGCTCGAGTTTTGATCTGTCGGTTCACATTTGGGTTTCTAGTTCTATTGCGTCTCGCGAAATCTTGTGCTTGTGCTTCAGGTTTCAATCTATTTCCGTTAAGCCTTGGGGTAATTCTTGATCTATCATTTTAATACAAAATCACACACTAATCATAAATATTATGTTATAAGAGATCTTAGTTATAGGATATAATATGTCATGTTAAAATCATAAGCTATATTGGAACATGTTGATTTTTGGTGAAATGGACACTATCTCTTATTGTAATATGCATGCTTATTAACGTCAAGTTACAAAAATGTACTCGTACATCTTGAATAATGGAGTACAGGGTAATCTGAAAATGGTTTATGGCACAGTATATAAACTAAAGATTTTGGTGCAAACTGTTTCTAATAGTAACATAGTATATGCATGTAATGTAATGGGTCTTGTGGGGGGTAACTTCGAGGGTGATCGCGGGGCAAGTGGGTGAGCCGTTTTACATTTTTTATGGGGCGTCGGAAAGATGAGCCGGGGGTTAGTCATTCGGTACATTTACTTAGTCGTAGATATGCATAATAAAAACCGCGAGCAAGCTCGAAGCTGGGCAAAATCTTGTGCATGAAAATATTAAGAATCATGTTCTTTTCTTTCATGATAACATACGTGCAAATAAAAAAAAAACATTTAATTTTGTCATTTATCATTTGTAACCCTTAAATTTGACTAATTAATGATTATTACCCTAAAGTATTTATTTTGGTCCATTACTAAAAATAAGAATACGCTTGCAACTCTAAAAATATTAATACGATAATCCGTTATGACTTAAATAAGCTAATAAGTATTAAACAAATCGTAATCCGTGTAGATTCGTTGAAGGAGACGTGACGTTGTATCTTCGTGATTCATTCAGCGTTTGCTTTCCTTTCATTGGCGATAAGGTACAGATATTCTGACCTTATCTCTTAAGGTTTCTCGTGATTCTTATACATCTTTCGATAGTAGCTTTGAACCGTTATATTTTGCTCCGAGCCTTCTTATTAGGGCTTCCCTATAACTTTGCTATGCTCCCTTTGATTGATTCTCCTATGTGAACTGTTTGATTATGAACCTTTGATATGAACCTATGATATGAACTTATGATATGGACTTTGATATCAATCTTTGACAATGAACCTTTGATATTGAACTTTTGATATTGGACCTTGATATTGAACTATTGCTATGAAACTCTGAATTGGGAACCATTGATATTTAATTGTGAAGACTTACATATTGCTACACTTTGAACCTTTGTTTGACCCTTCAGATTGATACCCGAGCCATTAACTAGGCATGGGGGTTCCATGTCCGTGTCATTGATGCACCAATGGCATGACTTTAGTGTGGTTGAGTGATGTTCCACACCGTCCCTATTTTGTATTGATTATGCGCGCTTCAGATATATTGTATGGCCACTATTGTTTTGCAGGGGCGTATGGATGCATCCTAGATTTGTTTTGATTTGTATTTGATATGATATGATATGTTTTGGTGATGCGGTGCGTGTGTGCAATACACCCCCTCACATTTTGGGAGCTAGCTACTCCATTGGTTACTGAGGTCTCCCCTCGTATTGGTTTGGTATTCCGAGGTCACCCCTCCGAATACAATGGTTACTATTGGTTACTTGGCTGTTATTGCCACTATTGATATGGTTTGTTTTGTTGGCTCGGGATAGATTTCTGACAACCCTTACACTTTTGATATACCTATATTGTACCTTCTGGATTCCCCACTGCACCATATTCTGAATTGACTGTCCTTTACCCAATACCCCTATATGACTCACTCTACTACCTAGATATATATGTTCCACTGCTTTGATCTGTTACACTCTCATTCCGTTACTTCAGACTATCGTTCCATTCACGTACCGGGTTATTATGTGTTTATTTGATTTGTTTATGCTATTTATGTATTATGTGACTACTGATTATCCTGCTATGATGTGATTTATATGCGGTTATCTGAGTTACCTATTTTCATCTGATGATATGTGATCTCACTAATATGTGAACCTCTGAATTGTCTGGTGACCATGCCAATGTGTAATCGATAGTTTCTGTCTGTTTATCATGTATACTTCGATCAGTTAATCTCGTGGACTATGACTATCCGTTGTATCTTTATCTGCCATGTTTACATTTTGCCTATGCTACGGTTTGATTGGGTAAATGGTTCAACTTGTGACGTATGGCTTGTTAAATTGTTGTCCTGCTATGTCTTTGATTCATTCAATTATATCGTATGTTGTATTCCTACTTGTTACGTGTAACTGCCATGTGTTGACTACTGTTGGTACTCCTGTTGTTTATGATACTGTTTATGTTTTCAAATAAGTGCTTTTGACATGTGTGTTTGCCATGTTCACTTGCTAATTAATTGCTTCCGCTTGCCTTAGATTTCTCTTTGACTTGTATGGCTTATGTTTTCCTGAATTGATTGTATGTTGTATATGTTGTGTGGATATGACGTCTGCTATGCTTACTTATGTTTCAGTACTTGTACGCTTGGTTTATATGTGCTTGTATATATGTCATCGATGCTTTGCTTTGCTTCGTTCTCCTTATTATCTGTTCTTTTTGGATATCTGTATAATGTTATTCTGCAGGATCCTCTTTGACTCATTGTGCTCTTTTCGCTGCGACCTTGTTATAAATTTTCCTTTGTTTCAATTCGTTTCTGCTTTTATTTAGCTTTCGTTTTGTTATATCTGTTCACTGGGCTTTTTAAGCTCAGCCGCATTTCTTTTCCTGCGGCAGGTTTTTAGGTTGGAAGATGGGCTTTGATGGGCTGAGAGTTGGATTATCTGAGTGGACCAACCCTAGATACCTTATTATCTTGGATTTATTTTGATGGGCTACTGTTTGGGATTTCATTTTATTTTAGACATATTGGGGTTGTATTTTCGTTATAAGTCATCTGTTATATGACTTGATATTTATTTTTTTGTAAAGCTTCCGCTTGTAAATTGTATTTGTATGTTCTGATATGACACCAGAATGTGACACTTCTACCCTTGTCGGGTTGGGGTGTTACAATTATGGTATCAGAGCCCAGGTTTCGTCTTGTTGACCTTAGGATTGACCTGTGAGGATTGGGTAGACATTAGGCTTCCGTCTGTTCCGATATATTCCGATTCCTTTTGATTGTCGTTCAGTTTTGAATTCGATAATATTTTGTCTTCACTGTTTTGCTCTTATTCTCTTCGCATTTGATTTTATTATTTGTCTTCGCACATCCGTTTGTCGATCGTTAGATGGAGACTACCCGTGGAGCCGAAGACGATGGTGCCGAACCTGCGTTGCTTCAACAGTCTCTGAGCTGGAGAGGTTCGTGAAGCAGAAGTCGTACCCTACTGCCATGCTGCTGGAGACATTAGGATGCTGCTGGAGGGAGCTGGACGGATCAACCAAAGACGCAAAAGACGGAGACAAGATTCAACCGGTGGCTGAGAAGGTTCATCTACTTCATATGATTTGGGCGCGACTTGTGTTACTCCGATTTGTTTTTCATGCGTTTTGAGGCGGTTTGATATTCTGTTAAGTGATTCTGATCAGTATTGCTTTTCTTGATTTGTTCGGAACTCGGTTTGAATGGTGAAGTTTTATCGTTTGGCATTTGGTTAATATCTCAGTTTTTCTTTTGGATCGTCAGTAATGAGTCATGAGGAACCGTTTCGAGCAAGTTGGTGACCTTCTTCTTGGTGATATGGTAAGTTGTTTGATGTAGTATATGTTGTATGTATGTGATCTGGCCTGTTTTGGTATGTTACTCGCTGTCTGTTTGTTATATGTTTTGTGTGATATCGGCTATGTGGTTTGTCATGACCCGGGACAGAATATGATGACGATAAGGACTTGTTATGTGATGCAAGTATTATGACGCCTGATCACCGTGATAATACCGAGATCATATAATTTGAACTTATTGAAGTCATACGACGTCTTGGGAAATGCCTGGGATTGGTACGTGAATGGAATAAGGCTTATATCCGTTAATTGACACTCCTCATGTTCGTTCGAAATTCTGTACCTCTTGTGAGATTCTCACCGACATCTGTTACATATAAGTTCTGTACGCTTTGGAACCGAAATCGTTATGAGCTGTGTGAAACTATGGATTGCTACGTCTACCCTAAACGTATACTCCTGCGACTTCAATTTTCGAGGACGAAAATTTTTCTTTTAGAGGGGAAGAGTTGTAAAACCCTAAAAATCGTAAACGTGTTAAATGACCATTTTGCCCCTCAAGCTAATATGTGTGAAATTCTTAAAACACGTCGAGCTCGATAACTACGTTTAACACTTAACTTACAAATGATTTATGCAAGATATTAATGACCAACTTACACTTATGTCTACAAAATAAATATAGCACATTATAAGTTATATGGACTAATTTCAAGTACAAGTTAACAAAAACATTTAAATGTAACTAAAACATTTGTAATCTTGGTAAATTAAATATCATTGATTTGGTCAATGTTCTCTAGTCCCCATTGTCGGCCACGCCTATGTCCCATTTGCTAGAACCAATTTTGTTTAATTGTTATTTTGTACACCTTTTGAATGAAGATAAGAACAAGTAATTTTGGAAGGGATTGAGAGAATAAGTCTCCCCCCTAATCGGCCTGAAGAAACCGCCATACTCCCCAATATAATCTCCACAATTAACTCATTCCTATCTCATTCATCTCTCCATATTTTTATCTCAAATTAAACCCAAAGAAACCCAAGTGAAAGTGTCGGCAAAAATCCTTTTTTCCTCTTCCAATTTCAGTCGACATCAAGGTAGTGCAAAAAGGAGATTCGTGACCTCGTGGAGTGGCTGTGATCAAGGTTGGTTCAAGAGGTGTTGTCGTGGGTTTGGAATTTGCTGCTGGTCGTGGTTATAGCTAAGGCAAAAGGGTGTTACTTTGCTTCGTTTGACCTTGTTCTCTCCCTTTCTTTCACGCTACAAGTGGTTTGAGCATTTACCGAAAACGGAGTGCGGGTACGATTCACGTTGGTTTGGTTCATGATTGGAGGTCTGCTCGAGTTTTGATCTGTCGGTTCACATTTGGGTTTCTAGTTCTATTGCGTCTCGCGAAATCTTGTGCTTGTGCTTCAGGTTTCAATCTATTTCCGTTAAGCCTTGGGGTAATTCTTGATCTATCATTTTAATACAAAATCACACACTAATCATAAATATTATGTTATAAGAGATCTTAGTTATAGGATATAATATGTCACGTTAAAATCATAAGCTATATTGGAACATGTTGATTTTTGGTGAAATGGACACTATCTCTTATTGTAATATGCATGCTTATTAACGTCAAGTTACAAAAATGTACTCGTACATCTTGAATAATGGAGTACAGGGTAATCTGAAAATGGTTTATGGCACAGTATATAAACTAAAGATTTTGGTGCAAACTGTTTCTAATAGTAACATAGTATATGCATGTAATGTAATGGGTCTTGTGGGGGGTAACTTCGAGGGTGATCGCGGGGCAAGTGGGTGAGCCGTTTTACATTTTTTATGGGGCGTCGGAAAGATGAGCCGGGGGTTAGTCATTCGGTACATTTACTTAGTCGTAGATATGCATAATAAAAACCGCGAGCAAGCTCGAAGCTGGGCAAAATCTTGTGCATGAAAATATTAAGAATCATGTTCTTTTCTTTCATGATAACATACGTGCAAATAAAAAAAAAACATTTAATTTTGTCATTTATCATTTGTAACCCTTAAATTTGACTAATTAATGATTATTACCCTAAAGTATTTATTTTGGTCCATTACTAAAAATGAGAATACGCTTGCAACTCTAAAAATATTAATACGATAATCCGTTATGACTTAAATAAGCTAATAAGTATTAAACAAATCGTAATCCGTGTAGATTCGTTGAAGGAGACGTGACGTTGTATCTTCGTGATTCATTCAGCGTTTGCTTTCCTTTCATTGGCGATAAGGTACAGATATTCTGACCTTATCTCTTAAGGTTTCTCGTGATTCTTATACATCTTTCGATAGTAGCTTTGAACCGTTATATTTTGCTCCGAGCCTTCTTATTAGGGCGGCTTCCCTATAACTTTGCTATGCTCCCTTTGATTGATTCTCCTATGTGAACTGTTTGATTATGAACCTTTGATATGAACCTATGATATGAACTTATGATATGGACTTTGATATCAATCTTTGACAATGAACCTTTGATATTGAACTTTTGATATTGGACCTTGATATTGAACTATTGCTATGAAACTCTGAATTGTGAACCATTGATATTTAATTGTGAAGACTTACATATTGCTACACTTTGAACCTTTGTTTGACCCTTCAGATTGATACCCGAGCCATTAACTAGGCATGGGGGTTCCATGTCCGTGTCATTGATGCACCAATGGCATGACTTTAGTGTGGTTGAGTGATGTTCCACACCGTCCCTATTTTGTATTGATTATGCGCGCTTCAGATATATTGTATGGCCACTATTGTTTTGCAGGGGCGTATGGATGCATCCTAGATTTGTTTTGATTTGTATTTGATATGATATGATATGTTTTGGTGATGCGGTGCGTGTGTGCAATACACCCCCTCACATTTTGGGAGCTAGCTACTCCATTGGTTACTGAGGTCTCCCCTCGTATTGGTTTGGTATTCCGAGGTCACCCCTCCGAATACAATGGTTACTATTGGTTACTTGGCTGTTATTGCCACTATTGATATGGTTTGTTTTGTTGGCTCGGGATAGATTTCTGACAACCCTTACACTTTTGATATACCTATATTGTACCTTCTGGATTCCCCACTGCACCATATTCTGAATTGACTGTCCTTTACCCAATACCCCTATATGACTCACTCTACTACCTAGATATATATGTTCCACTGCTTTGATCTGTTACACTCTCATTCCGTTACTTCAGACTATCGTTCCATTCACGTACCGGGTTATTATGTGTTTATTTGATTTGTTTATGCTATTTATGTATTATGTGACTACTGATTATCCTGCTATGATGTGATTTATATGCGGTTATCTGAGTTACGTGTTTTCATCTGATGATATGTGATCTCACTAATATGTGAACCTCTGAATTGTCTGGTGACCATGCCAATGTGTAATCGATAGTTTCTGTCTGTTTATCATGTATACTTCGATCAGTTAATCTCGTGGACTATGACTATCCGTTGTATCTTTATCTGCCATGTTTACATTTTGCCTATGCTACGGTTTGATTGGGTAAATGGTTCAACTTGTGACGTATGGCTTGTTAAATTGTTGTCCTGCTATGTCTTTGATTCATTCAATTATATCGTATGTTGTATTCCTACTTGTTACGTGTAACTGCCATGTGTTGACTACTGTTGGTACTCCTGTTGTTTATGATACTGTTTATGTTTTCAAATAAGTGCTTTTGACATGTGTGTTTGCCATGTTCACTTGCTAATTAATTGCTTCCGCTTGCCTTAGATTTCTCTTTGACTTGTATGGCTTATGTTTTCCTGAATTGATTGTATGTTGTATATGTTGTGTGGATATGACGTCTGCTATGCTTACTTATGTTTCAGTACTTGTACGCTTGGTTTATATGTGCTTGTATATATGTCATCGATGCTTTGCTTTGCTTCGTTCTCCTTATTATCTGTTCTTTTTGGATATCTGTATAATGTTATTCTGCAGGATCCTCTTTGACTCATTGTGCTCTTTTCGCTGCGACCTTGTTATAAATTTTCCTTTGTTTCAATTCGTTTCTGCTTTTATTTAGCTTTCGTTTTGTTATATCTGTTCACTGGGCTTTTTAAGCTCAGCCGCATTTCTTTTCCTGCGGCAGGTTTTTAGGTTGGAAGATGGGCTTTGATGGGCTGAGAGTTGGATTATCTGAGTGGACCAACCCTAGATACCTTATTATCTTGGATTTATTTTGATGGGCTACTGTTTGGGATTTCATTTTATTTTAGACATATTGGGGTTGTATTTTCGTTATAAGTCATCTGTTATATGACTTGATATTTATTTTTTTGTAAAGCTTCCGCTTGTAAATTGTATTTGTATGTTCTGATATGACACCAGAATGTGACACTTCTACCCTTGTCGGGTTGGGGTGTTACATTTACCGTAACGTAAAAGCAAATACTGTAATTGGTAGTAACCAGTAATTTCCCAAGTTAAATAATTCTATCTGTTTCGAATTATTACACTCTGAACATTTTTGTTCACCTTTGGCTATAAATAATTATTTAAAGTTGTGACTTTAATAATTACGAAAGTTTAATCGTGTAAACTTTCCTCGCGGTCAACACAAGACTACGATAAGTCTAGGTGTTCAAAATACTCTATTTTTATCAATAGTCATATTTTATATGAACTATTGCCACTTCGTTATTTTTACGTAAATATTTTACTCTTTACGTAATACGCGTGCTTAAACCTACATTATTAGGTTTTAACAACATAGACGCACACAAATAGACTTATCACACCTTTAATATACTTAGTTGGAGTATATTGATAAGTTTCAACATTTTTGAAAGTATTACATTTTTACGTTACCCGATTTTAAGTTTCGTGACTTAAGGGCTTAACATTAGTAATTACCGGGACCAAACTATACCCTAAAAATACAAAGTTATCACAAAAGAACACAAACTACCACCTCCCAAGAGGAGGTGGCGTTTGATATACTCCTCACAAGCCACATGGCTCTCTCTTATTCCACCTCCACTCTTACACACCACCTTTTGTCCCCCACTTCCACCAAATTCACCTCATTCTTATCAAGTTACATGCAAATTTCACATAGTTTCTCTCCCTCTCTTGTTATGAACGACCCAAAACAGCTCCCAACACCATTTTCTTTCAAATTTTACCAAGTATATTGATCTTGGATTGAAGATCATAAGTCCTTATATCTTGTACTTGGTTCATTTCATCTTAGACTTCATTAATCTCATCATTCTTGGAAGGTTTGACAAAGGGTTGTTTTGAAAGGATTTTCTTGGTGATACTTCCAGGGTTTTGATCAAGTATTCTTGGGTTAATAAAGGTTTGAATCAAGTGGTGAAAAGATTCAAGACAAGGGTGAAGATTAGAAAGGGGTTTAGGCTTGATTGTTCTTGTAACCATTCAACCTAAGTCTTGTAAGAAATTTGTTTAAATTTCTTGTCATTCAATATGGTTGTAATAGTATTTATTGGATGTAATTTGATATAAGTAGTATATGTAATATGGCTTGGTTGATGTTGTACATGAAGTTTGTATCATGAAAAACAAGCTAAAACAAGCTTTAGGTGGGTTTTGTAAGTTGAAATCTGGAACAGGCCCAAAGATTGATTAAACTGATCATCTCAGTAAACTTTGAGGTTAATTCAGTAATATAGGCTTTTATATCTATGTCTTATGGTCGTTTCGCCGGGTGGCGCACCTCATAACTCATCCCGATGAGTAAATGAGAGTCAAAATGGCAAAACATGTCAAAATCTGCACACCAGACTTCATTTGGGAAAAGCCCATGGTTCTGGTCATTTTTGGAAGTCGACTCAGTTTTATGAAATGTAGCTAAGACATAAAATTGAAGTTTCGCGAAAGCCGCGTGTCAAAACAAGTTGTAGAACTCAAGTTATGGTCGTTTTGGCAGGGCTGAATGTGCAGCCAAACTTTCTGCAATGAAATATAAGTATATACTTGTAATTAGACTATTGATATAAGTAAAATTTGGACTTTGGATTTGATTAAGCTGAGAAGCTATTAGTGGAAGTAAAAACTAAAACTTGGGCTTTTGAATCACTTAAAAATGACTTATGGTTAAAAAGTTATGGCCAAATGAAGATGACTAGAGGTGAATATGTTGTTGGATCAAAAAGTTACTGATACGATTTTAAAACGCGTTTTAAACCCTTTTCTAGTCCAAATCAGCAAACGTGTAAAGCACGAAAGTTTCTCGGAATGAAATTTTCTTCAAAAACTCAGGGGCAGATAAGCAGAAAGTGAACGAAAAGTCTTAAAAACAGCAAATACTAAACGGACCTGTTATGGCTAGTTTGGATTTAATGGTCGATTCTTGTTGTAAAACTTGGTTCATTGGGTTAAACTTTGCTAATTTGACAAACTAAGTAAATGACCATATGACATGATAGACTACTTCACAACACTTACACATGATAAATTCTTCACGACACACAACTCATAACACTATCACGTCACCACTCAAATAGTCTTTGACGAAAGACGACACATGTGTTATACAACATTTGTCTCGTCAAATACTCACTTATAAATGACAAGTACAACACTAGTAAGGAATTTCATTATCATAAGAGGCCTCTTCGGGGTGTCGTATAGAAGAGTTGTGGATTTACGATTTAAAGTGTCCTGGCTCCTCATACGTTCACTACACGACCTCTTGATTTTGATAGCCCGAACGATGGTACGAGGTTATTTATAAAAGGGCTATAGGCCAAACAATACTTAAGGGGATACATCAACTTAAGATTCATGTACAACATCATAAGCCAACATACTACATATACTTGTACACTTATATCGTACACTATACTAAAGCGCGATTACTATCCTTTCGTAGGTAATCATTAAAGATCGTGATCTTGTCATACTCTACCGTTGATAAACATTATATCGTTACACTCCGCTGCTGATCACTATTGTGAGTTTCATAGCCCCAGCTTTTGTTTAACTGTTTTATAAACTCTTTGGGGGAGATACATGCTATTGCTTTTACTACATGCTAAAATGCTTTATTATGGACAATTACTTGAAAACTGAATGCCTTGACTGTATTATTGCATACCACTAAGTTGTTTATGCCAAAAGTCCCCAACATCATGGACCACTAATCACTAGGAGTGAGCGCAAATATTGTGGATAGGCCTATCGGAATTGACGAACCCGTCTATGTTATCGGAAATAACAAGGCGCACTATATTTGAGATTATCTAGGTATAAGGCAAAATACCTACCCGGGGCAAGTTATTTACTGTATATATCGTCCGGTGATATATATACAACAGTCAGTCGTGAGTGCCACGAGCTTAGAGCAATAATAACTTTCAAGAGATAATTGTACACATTGCAATTATACTACAAATTATATTGTCCACTACTGTTTTCAAACCTATGAGGTTTTTATCATTTGTATTGACCGGTTAAGCAATCAAACGCACTATGGGCGTAGCCCACTACTTTGATAAACTTGAAATATTGGGATCAAACTATTGTACTTACAAACCTATGAACTCACTCAACCTTTGTGTTGACACTTTTTAGCAAGTTATCTCAGGTTCGAAAGGAATTAGCTGGCATGGTATGTGAAGGCGCACGAAAAAACATTTTGAAGACAATGCATATATTATCATTCGAAAAACATTGCAACTTTTATGTTGTACTTTTTATACTTGTACAAACTTGTGGGACCGGTTTGTAAACTCTGATATTTTAATCGAATGATAATTTATTTCAAAACGTCTCATTTAGAGTCATTTTCTGTAACTTGTGCTGTGAACTATGAAGTAATACCCAGTGACACAATCTTCCGCTGCGATAATTTTGGGGGTGTTACACATTGGTATCAGAGCTTCAGTTATAGAGAACCAGGTTGCATTTAAACCTCGACTATAGCTGCCTCTTATGTTTAAGCTGTAACACTCATTGCTGTCTTCAACATTCCATGCGCCGTGCCTACTGCTTATCACAATACCGTATTCTTTATATAAAGACTGTTTATATAAATGATTGACAATGATTGACTAAACATAGCTACATATGCCTATTCCAAGGCATTATGGCACAACCAGATATCCCCGATCATGTAGATTTTGTGATCTACGAAATTTTCTTAGACATTGTAGTTGATACAATGGTCTCACTACTATTAAGACATTGTAAGTATGCAATGGTCTTCCCTATATCTCAAACATCGTGAGATACACAATTGACTTAGATATATCTCAAACATCGTGAGATACACAGATGACTTAGACATATCTCAGACATCGTGAGATACACAATTGGCCTAAATATATCTCAGAAATTAAGAGATACACAATAGTTTTATCTATTTCTCAGACATTGTGTGTGTGCACAATGGACTCACTGGTATTTCTCAAACGTTGTGAGAAAACCATTTCATAACTATGAACTCACCGACTCTTTTGAACACTATGTTGGTTCTCTTTGATTATTTAACTCCTCATCTTCGAAGATGAGTGTGAACATTCATTCCATACTCTTGGAACACTTACGAAGTCTCGTAATACACCACCTTGTAACTCATTGTTTAAGTATGAGTGTTGTGTCGGAAATTCTTAAGTAGGACGATTTGGAATATCCTTATTTAAATGGACTGGGACGCCTTTTCATTTAAATAAAGAAATTTCAAATTGCCGAACCATAAGTTTATGAGCTGTAGCAACTCGTAAAATTTCAAAAGGTAAAATGACTATTTTACCCTTTGACTTTTTAAAAGTTGACTTTGACTTTTTACTATTTGACTTTTACCGTAACGTAAAAACAAATAATGTAACTGGTAGTAACCAGTAATTTCCCAAGTTAAATAATTCACTCTGTTTCGAATTATTACACTCTGAACATTTTTGTTCACCTTTGGCTATAAATATTTATTTAAAGTTGTGACTTTAATAATTACGAAAGTTTAATCGTGTAAACTTTCCTCGCGGTCAACACAAGACTACGATAAGCCTATGTGTTCAAAAATACTCTATTTTCACCAATAGTCATATTTTATATGAACTATTGCCACTTTATTAATTTTTACGTAGACATGTTATCTTTTATTAATACGCGTGCTCAAACCTATGTTATTAGATTTTAACAATATAGTCGCACCCAAATAGACTTATCACACCTTTAATATACCTAGTTGTAGTATATTGATAAGTTTGGATATTTTCATAAGTATTATATTTTTACGTTACCCGATTTTAAATTTCGTGAATTAAGGGCTTAACATTAGTAATTACCGGGACAAAACTACACCTCATAAACCAAATAATAGCAAAATTTGACACAAACTACCACCTCATAAGAGAGGTGGCGTTTGATGGTGCATCACAAAAGCCACATGGCTCTTACTCATGCTTCCTATCTTATTCTTAGACACATAACTTTCTCACATACTTATCTTCATGGATAAGAAAGTCACTTAAGAAAGCAAATATCTCTTTGGCTCTCTCTATCATACGTACACCAACATAGCACCATTATAATCATTTATTTTGGATCAAGACACATGTCTCATACAAAGTTTAACTACACATGAATTGGACATGTGTATTATCTATGGGATATAGATAACTTTAAATCACATCCTTCATCACTAAGTACTCTTGCAAATAAGAGACATATCTCTTTTGGTCTCTCCCTCTCCCACCGTACATCACATCATCATACCATCTCCATAGTTTGATTTCAAGATTCAAGTTATACAAGGAAGATAAAGGCTTAAGTGTTTCCAACCTAGTTCAAGAGTTGTCTTGGTGATTCATTGCTTGAATCAAGAGTTATGTAAGGTGCTTAGGGGCTGAGATAAATGGGTATGTACAAGTTTCATATAAGGATTTACAAGACTTGGGTTAAAGATTCAAGACCAGGTTGAAGATTGAAAGAAGTTAGGCTTGATTATTTGTAACTACTCAACCCAACTTTGTAAGAGTTTGTCTAATATTTCTTATTATTCAATATGGTTGTAATAATATTTATTGGATTTAATTTGATATAAGTAGTATATGTAATATGGCATGATTGATGTTGTACATGAAGTTTGTAACATGAAAACAAGCTAAAACAAGCTTTGGATGGGTTTTGTAAGTTGAAATCTGGAACAGGCCCAAAGATTTATTAAACTGATCATCTCAGTAAACTTTGAGGTTAATTCAGTAAGATAGGCTTGTAGAGCTATGTCTTATGGTCATTTCGCCGGGTGGCGCACCTCATAACTCATCCCGATGAGTAAATGAGAGCCAAAATGGTAAAACATGTCAAAATCTGCACACCAGACTTCATTTGGGAAAAGCCCATGGTTCTGGTCATTTCTGGAAGTCGACTCAGTTTTATGAAATGTAGCTAAGACATAAACTTGAAGTTTGGTGAAAGCCGCGTGTCAAAAAAAAGTTGTAGAACTCAACTTATGGTCGTTTCGGCAGGGCTGAATGTGCAGCCAAACTTTCTGCAATGAAATATAGGTAATTACTTGTTATTAGACAATTAATATAAGTAAAATTTGGACTTTGGACTTGATTAAGCTTGAGAAGCTATTAGAGGAAGTAAAAACTAAAGCTTGGGCTTTTGAATCACTTAAGAAGGACTTATGGTTAGAAAGTTATGGCTAAAAGAAGATGGCTAGATGAAAACTTGATATTGAGTCAAAAGCTTGCTGAAACGATTTTAAAATGTGATTTAAACCCTTTTCTGGTCCGAATCAGCAAAAGTGTAAAACACGAAAGTTGCTTGGAATTCAATTTTCTACAAAAACTCGGGAGCACATAAGCAGAAAGTGAACGGAAAGTTTTAAAAACAACAAATACTAATCGGACCTGTTGTGACTAGAAAGGAGAACAACCATGGTCATGGAAACTAAATTGTATTTTGATTCTTTGAGACCAAAACAAAGTCAAGGTTAAAACCAACGCTAATGTCTCAAGCTATTTTAACTTAAATATAACCACTAGATATGACCATGATTATTGTTTCAAAGTTGTTTAAACATAATTTAGCCGTATGGCTAGTTTAGACTTAATGGACAATTCTTGTTTTAAAAATTGGTTCATTGGGTTAGACTTTGACAAACTAAGTAATGACCATATGGCATGTTAAATGCTTCACGACACACAACTTATATCATCATATCGTCACATAAGTCAATCAATAGTCTTTGACAAAACACGACACATGTTTTATACAACATTTGTCTCGTCTAATACTTACTTATAAATGATAAGTACTACAATAGTAGGGAATTTCATTATCATAAAGAGGCCTCTTCGGAGTGTCGTATTGACGAGTTGTGGATTTACGATTTAAAGTGTCCTGGCTCCTCATACGTTCACTACATGACCTTTTGATTTTGATAGCCCGAACGATGGTACGAGGTTATTTATAAAAAGGCTATAGGCCAAACAACACTTAAGGGATACATTAACTAAAGATTTATGTACAACATCATAAGCCAACATGCTACATATACCTGTACACTTATATCGTACACTATACTGAAACACGAATACTATGCTTTCATAGGTGATCATCAAAGATCGTGATCTTGTCATAATCTACCGTTGATTAACATTATATCGTTACACTCCGCTGCTGGTCACAACCGTGAGTTTCATAGCCCCAGCTTTTGTTTAACTGTTTTATAAACTCTTTTGGGGGAGATACATGCTACTACTTTTACTATAAGCTAAAATGCTTTATTATGGACAATTACTTGTAAACTGAATGCCTTGACTGTATTATTGCAAACCACTAAGTTGTTTATGCCAAAAGTCCCCAACATCATGGACCACTAATCACTGGGAGTGAGCGCAAATATTGTGGATAGGCCTATCGGAATTGACGAACCCGTCTATGTTATCAGAAATAACAAGGCGCATTATATTTGAGATTATCTAGGTATAGGGCAAAATACCTACCCGGGGCAAGTTTTTATCTATATATATCGCCCGGTGATATATATACAACAGTCAATCGTGAGTGCCATGAGCTTAGAGCAATAATAACTTTCAAGAAGATAATTGTACACATTGCAATTATACTATAAACTATATTGTCCACTACTGCTTTCAAACCTATGAGGTTTTTATCGTTTGTATTGACCGGTTAAGTAATCAAACGCACTATGGGCGTAGCCTACTACTTTGATAAACATGATATCTTGTGATCAACTGTTTTGGTTACAAACCTATGAACTCACTCAACCATTGTGTTGACACTTTTTAGCATGTTATCTCAGGTTCGAAAGGAATTAGCTGGCATGGCATGTGAAGGCGCACGAAAAAATATTTTGAACACAATGCATATATTGTCATTCGAAAAACTTTACAACTTTTATCTTGTACTTTTTATACTTGTACAAACTTGTGGGACCGGTTTGTAAACTCTGATATTTTAATCGAATGATAATTTATTTCAAAACGTCTCTTTAAGAGTCGTTTTCTGTAACTTGTGCTGTGAACTATGAAGTAATACCCCAGTGACACAATCTTCCGCTGCGATAATTTTGGGGGTGTTACAGATTGGTATCAGAGCTTCAGTTATAGAGAACCAGGCTGCATTTAAACCTAGACTATAGCTGCCTCTTATGTTTAAGCCGTAACACTCATTGCTGTCTTCAACATTCCGTGCGCCATGCCTACTCCTTAACACAATACTATGTTATTTATATAAAGACTGATTATATAAACGATTGACTACACATAACTGCATATGCCTATTTCAAGGCATTATGGCGCAACCAGATATCCCCGATCATATACATGTTTGTGATCTATGAAACTTTCTTAGACATTGTAGTTGATACAATGGTCTCATTATTATTAAGACACTGTAAGTATGCAATGGTCTTCCCTATATCTCAAACATCGTGAGATACACAATTGGCCTAAATATATCTCAGACATTAAGAGATACAAAATAGTTTCATCTATTTCTCAAACATTGTGTGTGCACAATGGTCTCACTGGTATTTCTCAAACATTGTGAGAAAACTACTGCATAACTATGAACTCACCAATTCTTTTGAATGCTATGTTGATTCTCTCTGATTATTTAACTCCTCATCGTTGAAGATGAGTGTGAACATTCATTCCATATTCTTGGAACACCTACGTCGTCTCGTGATACACCCCCTTGTAACTCATCGATTGAGTATGAGTGTTGTGTCGGAAATTCTTAAGTAGGACGATTTGGAATATCCTTATTTAAATGGACTGGGACGCCTTTTCATTTAAATAAAGAAATTTCAAATTGCCGAACCATAAGTTTATGATTTCTTACTTACATAAATTGGGACGCTTCTTTATGTAAGTAATGAATCATAAATGAGTGGGCTTATTTGTATCCGATATGACATGAGTATGAACTCGGACTCGAGAATCACAAGTATTCTTTGAAAAGATCTAGAAAACACGATAGTGTTTTACTACTCAGCAAAAATCCTAAGACCTCATTTGAACAACCAAAGTTCATTCTTAAGATATCAGTTTTGATGTTACAAATCCTTACAAACATGAACCATTTGTTGAACTAATAAAATTGGTTAAATTCAATTGAAACCTGATCTGATAGAATCAAATGTTTCAAGAACATAGTTGAAACCCGACCTGATAGAATCAGAAGTTTCAAGAACATAATTGAAAACCGACATGATGGAATCAGAAGTTTCAAGAACATAATTGAAAACCGACCTGATGGAATCAGAAGTTTCAAGAACATAATTGAAAACCGACCTGATGGAATCAGAAGTTTCAAGAACATAATTGAAAACCGACCTGATGGAATCAGAAGTTTCAAGAACATAATTGAAAACCGACCTGATAGAATCAGATGTTTCAAGAACATAATTGAAACCCGACCTGATGGAATCAGATGTTTCAAGGATATAATTTGGTTGCCACAAATTTGATTATGCACGAGTCGCATAAGTCAAAGTATACCATATTATTGAGCTAACGAGCTTGTTACACTCTTGAGCTAATGGATTTAGTTCAGTCTTGAACTAACAAACTGGGTACGATATCCCATTATCCATCACATAAGCTTTCCCATGAGCTCCTCCCATTTGTTGGCCATTATTTTGGGAACATTATTTCTCAAAATGTTAAGCTCGCACAACTTGATCCACTAGGTTATGAGACATCTGAATTTTTTCATCTAGTGTGAGTGATCAAACGAAGTTTCGTTCTCTTAAATACTGAGTAGAAGTTCTCAGGTGAATTTTCCCATAACATCTCATTGGTTGAGACCATTACTGGGCACACTATTGCCAACACTGGAAAGCGACGAATATAAGTTGTGATATCAACAACACTTACAACAAGGAAACTTCACCTCTATTTCTTGCACCTCATTCCGAGGGCAATACTTCTTGAATTATAATTTCTTCAACTTAGTCCAAGAAATCTTGTGAGTATTCTCAATACTAATAGATTGAGCAACAACATTTTACCCTGACAAAGCATTGTCTAGAAGCATGCTTGTGGCATATTTGACTTTGCAATATTTGGCACAATTGCTTATTAGAATTTATGAGCTTGCCGTTCTCGAAATCCTTGTAAGGAATCTAGTACAAGATTCACTTCCTGGCCCCGCAATATTAGGCCTCACATTATCACCAGAAAGGTTATACAGATGTAAGCGTTAACTTTCAAAGTATCATACTAGGATTAAGGTTTTGTTGAAAGCCTCGTTGCGGTAAGGTATGATTTGTTTGGGGAAATAAAAAAAAAAAAAAAAAAAAAAAAACTTAAGATATATTGGACTTTATACGATATTAGTAAGAATTGGCCTGGTAGCTTTCAGACTCGATCTACTACCCGAACTTGGTAGTGTACACGCCGCCTTTCGTATGTGTGCATTCTGAAGAAGTGTCATACTGATGAGACGCTCCCTATTTCTCTGGAAGGGATCCAGATTGATTTACGTTTGATCTTATCGGAAAATCTACTAAGATCACGAACCGCGAGGTCAAACGACTTAAGAAAAGTCGCATTCCTATTTTCAACACTCAATGGAACTCTAGAAGAGGTCCTGAATTCACGTAGGAACGTGAAACTTAACTCAAATATACTGTTAGCAGATAACATTCACTGAACTTCGTGACGAAGTTCCATTACAAAAGTACCCCACCTCTTCTCGGGAGCGTCATTAACTCATAACACAAACTAAATCATGAGGATATGATTTCCGTAACTGGTGGAGGCTGTAGCAACTCGTAAATTTTCAAAAGGTAAAATGACTATTTTACCCTTTGTCTTTTTAAAAGTTGACTTTGACTTTTTACTATTTGACTTTTACCGTAACGTAAAAACAAATAATGTAACTGGTAGTAACCAGTAATTTCCCAAGTTAAATAATTCACTATGTCTCGAATTATTACACTCTGAACATTTTTGTTCACCTTTGGCTATAAATATTTATTTAAAGTTGTGACTTTAATAATTACGAAAGTTTAATCGTGTAAACTTTCCTCGCGGTCAACACAAGACTACGATAAGCCTATGTGTTCAAAAATACTCTATTTTCACCAATAGTCATATTTTATATGAACTATTGCCACTTTATTAATTTTTACGTAGACATGTTATCTTTTATTAATACGCGTGCTCAAACCTATGTTATTAGATTTTAACAATATAGTCGCACCCAAATAGACTTATCACACCTTTAATATACCTAGTTGGAGTATATTGATAAGTTTGGATATTTTCATAAGTATTATATTTTTACATTACCCGGTTTTAAATTTCGTGAATTAAGGGCTTAACATTAGTAATTACCGGGACCAAACTACACCTCATAAACCAAATAATAGCAAAATTTGACACAAACTACCACCTCATAAGAGAGGTGGCGTTTGATGGTGCATCACAAAAGCCACATGGATCTTACTCATGCTTCCTATCTCATGCTTAGACACATAACTTTCTCACATACTTATCTTCATGCATAAGAAAGTCACTTAAGAAAGCAAATATCTCTTTGGCTCTCTCTATCATACGTACACCAACATAGCACCATTATAATCATTTATTTTGGATCAAGACACATGTCTCATACAAAGTTTAACTACACATGAATTGGACATGTGTATTATCTATGGGATATAGATAACTTTAAATCACATCCTTCATCACTAAGTACTCTTGCAAATAAGAGACATATCTCTTTTGGTCTCTCCCTCTCCCACCGTACATCACATCATCATACCATCTCCATAGTTTGATTTCAAGATTCAAGTTATACAAGGAAGATAAAGGCTTAAGTGTTTCCAACCTAGTTCAAGAGTTGTCTTGGTGATTCATTGCTTGAATCAAGAGTTATGTAAGGTTCTTAGGGGCTGAGATAAATGGGTATGTACAAGTTTCATATAAGGATTTACAAGACTTGGGTTAAAGATTCAAGACCAGGTTGAAGATTGAAAGAAGTTAGGCTTGATTATTTGTAACTACTCAACCCAACTTTGTAAGAGTTTGTCTAATATTTCTTATTATTCAATATGGTTGTAATAATATTTATTGGATGTAATTTGATATAAGTAGTATATGTAATATGGCATGATTGATGTTGTACATGAAGTTTGTAACATGAAAACAAGCTAAAACAAGCTTTGGATGGGTTTTGTAAGTTGAAATCTGGAACAGGCCCAAAGATTTATTAAACTGATCATCTCAGTAAACTTTGAGGTTAATTCAGTAAGATAGGCTTGTAGAGCTATGTCTTATGGTCATTTCGCCGGGTGGCGCACCTCATAACTCATCTCGATGAGTAAATGAGAGCCAAAATGGTAAAACATGTCAAAATCTGCACACCAGACTTCATTTGGGAAAAGCCCATGGTTCTGGTCATTTCTGGAAGTCGACTCAGTTTTATGAAATGTAGCTAAGACATAAACTTGAAGTTTGGTGAAAGCCGCGTGTCAAAAAAAAGTTGTAGAACTCAACTTATGGTCGTTTCGGCAGGGCTGAATGTGCAGCTAAACTTTCTGCAATGAAATATAGGTAATTACTTGTTATTAGACAATTAATATAAGTAAAATTTGGACTTTGGACTTGATTAAGCTTGAGAAGCTATTAGAGGAAGTAAAAACTAAAGCTTGGGCTTTTGAATCACTTAAGAAGGACTTATGGTTAGAAAGTTATGGCTAAAAGAAGATGGCTAGATGAAAACTTGATATTGAGTCAAAAGCTTGCTGAAACGATTTTAAAATGTGATTTAAACCCTTTTCTGCTCCGAATCAGCAAAAGTGTAAAGCACGAAAGTTGCTTGGAATGCAATTTTCTACAAAAACTCAAGAGCACATAAGCAGAAAGTGAACAGAAAGTTTTAAAAACAACAAATACTAATCGGACCTGTTGTGACTAGAAAGGAGAACAACCATGGTCATGGAAACTAAATTGTATTTTGATTCTTTGAGACCAAAACAAAGTCAAGGTTAAAACCAACGCTAATGTCTCAAGCTATTTTAACTTAAATATAACCACTAGATATGACCATGATTATTGTTTCAAAGTTGTTTAAACATAATTTAGCCGCATGGCTAGTTTTGACTTAATGGTCAATTCTTGTTTTAAAAATTGGTTCATTGGGTTAGACTTTGACAAACTAAGTAATGACCATATGGCATGCTAAATGCTTCACGACACACATCTTATATCATCATATCGTCACATAAGTCAATCAATAGTCTTTGACGAAACACGACACATGTTTTATACAACATTTGTCTTGTCAAATACTTACTTATAAATGATAAGTACTACAATAGTAGGGAATTTCATTATCATAAAAAGGCCTCTTCGGAGTGTCGTATTGACGAGTTGTGGATTTACGATTTAAAGTGTCCTGGCTCCTTATACGCTCACTACATGACCTTTTGATTTTGATAGCCCGAACGATGGTACGAGGTTATTTATAAAAAGGCTATAGGGCAAACAACACTTAAGGGATACATTAACTAAAGATTTATGTACAACATCATAAGCCAACATGCTACATATACCTGTACACTTATATCGTACACTATACTGAAACACGAATACTATGCTTTCATAGGTGATCATCAAAGATCGTGATCTTGTCATACTCTACCGTTGATTAACATTATATCGTTACACTCCGCAGCTGGTCACAACCGTGAGTTTCATAGCCCCAGCTTTTGTTTAATTGTTTTATAAACTCTTTTGGGGGAGATACATGCTACTGCTTTTACTATAAGCTAGAATGCTTTATTATGGACAATTACTTGTAAACTGAATGCTTTGACTGTATTATTGCAAACCACTAAGTTGTTTATGCCAAAAGTCCCCAACATCATGGACCACTAATCACTGGGAGTGAGCGCAAATATTGTGGATAGGCCTATCGAAATTGACAAACCCGTCTATGTTATCGGAAATAACAAGGCGCACTATATTTGAGATTATCTAGGTATAGGGCAAAATACCTACCCGGGGCAAGTTATTATCTATATATATCGCCCGGTGATATATATACAACAGTCAGTTGTGAGTGCCATGAGCTTAGAGCAAAAATAACTTTCAAGAAGATAATTGTACACATTGCAATTATACTATAAACTATATTGTCCACTACTGCTTTCAAACCTATGAGGTTTTTATCGTTTGTATTGACCGGTTAAGCAATCAAACGCACTATGGGCGTAGCCTACTACTATGATAAACTTGATATCTTGTGATCAACTGTTTTGCTTACAAACCTATGAACTCACTCAACCATTGTGTTGACACTTTTTAGCATGCAAATCTCAGGTTCGAAAGGAATTAGCTGGCATGGCACGTGAAGGCGCACGGAAAAACATTTTGAAGACAATGCATATATTATCATTCGAAAAACATTACAACTTTTATGTTGTACTTTTTATGATTGTACAAACTTGTGGTACCGGTTTGTAAACTCTGATATTTTAATCGAATGATAATTCATTTCAAAACGTCTCATTTAGAGTCATTTTCTGTAACTTGTGCTGTGAACTATGAAGTAATACCCCAGTGACACAATCTTCCGCGGCGATAATTTTGGGGGTGTTAAAGATTGGTATCAGAGCTTCAGTTATAGAGAATCAGGTTGCATATGAACCTAGGCTATAACTAAATCTTACATTAAATTCGTATCACTCATTGCTGTCTTCAACATTCCGTGCGCCATGCCTAATCCTTAACACAATACTATGTTATTTATATAAAGACTGATTATATAAACGATTGACTACACATAACTGCATATGCCTATTTCAAGGCATTATGGCACAACCAGATATCCCCGATCATATACATGTTTGTGATCTATGAAACTTTCTTAGACATTGTAGTTGATACAATGGTCTCATTATTATTAAGACACTGTAAGTATGCAATGGTCTTCCCTATATCTCAAACATCGTGAGATACACAATTGGCCTAAATATATCTCAGACATTAAGAGATACAAAATAGTTTCATCTATTTCTCAAACATTGTGTGTGCACAATGGTCTCACTGGTATTTCTCAAACATTGTGAGAAAACTACTACATAACTATGAACTCACCAATTCTTTTGAATGCTATGTTGATTCTCTCTGATTATTTAACTCCTCATCGTTGAAGATGAGTGTGAACATTCATTCCATATTCTACAAATTATATTCAGTCGTGAGTGCCATGAGCTTAGAGCAATAATTGCAATGTGTACAATTATCTTTGATGATCTTTGATGATCACCTATGAAAGCATAGTATTCTTGTTTCAGTATAGTGTACGATATAAGTGTACATGTATATGTAGCATGTTGGCTTATGATGTTGTACATGAATCTTAAGTTGATGTATCCCTTAAGTGTTTGTTTGGCTTACAGCCCTTTTTATAAATGACCTCGTACCACCGTTCGGGCTAACAAAATCAAGAGGTCATGTAGTAATCGCACGAGGAGCCAGGACACTTTAAATCGTAAATCCACAACTCTTCGATACGACACCCCGAAGAGGCCTCTTATGATAATGAAATTCCTTACTAGTGTTGTACTTGTCATTTATAAGTGAGTATTTGACGAGACAAATGTTGTAAAACACATGTGTCGTCTATCGTCAAAGACTATTTGAGTGGTGACGTGATAGTGTTATGAGTTGTGTGTCGTGAAGAATTTATCATGTGTAATTGTTGTGAAGTAGTCTATCATGTCATATGGTCATTTACTTAGTTTGTCAAATTCTAGCAAAGTTTAACCCAATGAACCAAGTTTTACAACAAGAATCGACCATTAAATCCAAACTAGCCATAACAGGTCCGTTTAGTATTTGCTGTTTGTAAGACTTTTCGTTCACTTTCTGCTTATGTGCCCCTGAGTTTTTGAAGAAAATTTCATTCCGAGCAACTTTCGTGCTTTACACTTTTGCTGATTCGGACCAGAAAAGGGTTTAAAACGCGTTTTAAAATCGTATCAGTAACTTTTTGATCCAACAACATATTCACCTCTAGTCATCTTCATTTGGCCATAACTTTTTAACCATAAGTCATTTTTAAGAGATTCAAAAGCCCAAGTTTTAGTTTTTACTTCCTCTAACAGCTTCTCAGCTTAATCAAATCCAAAGTCCAAATTTTACTTATATCAATAGTCTAATTACAAGTATATACTTATATTTCATTGCAGAAAGTTTGGCTGCACATTCAGCCCTGCCAAAACGTCCATAACTTGAGTTCTACAACTTGTTTTGACACGCGGCTTTCGCAAAACTTCAAGTTTATGTCTTAGCTACATTTCATAAAACTGAGTTGACTTCCAGAAATGAACAGAACCATGGGCTTTTCCCAAATGAAGTCTGGTGTGCAGATTTTGACATGTTTTGCCATTTTGACTCTCATTTACTCATCGGGATGAGTTATGAGGTGCGCCACCCGGCGAAACGACCATAAGACATAGATATAAAAGCCTATCTTACTGAATTAACCTCAAAGTTTACTGAGATGATCAGTTTAATCAATCTTTGGGCCTGATCCAGATTTCAACTTACAAAACCCACCTAAAGCTTGTTTTAGCTTGTTTTTCATGATACAAACTTCATGTACAACATCAACCAAGCCATATTACATATACTAATTATATCAAATTACATCCAATAAATACTATTACAATCATATTGAATGACAAGAAATTTAAACAAATTTCTTACAAGACTTAGGTTGAATGGTTACAAGAACAATCAAGCCTAAACCCCTTTCTAATCTTCACCCTTGTCTTGAATCTTTTCACCACTTGATTCAAACCTTTATTAACCCAAGAATGCTTGATCAAAACCCTAGAAGTATCACCAAGAAAATCCTTTCAAAACAACCCTTTGTCAAACCTTCCAAGAATGATGAGATTAATGAAGTCTAAGATGAAATGAACCAAGTACAAGCTATAGGGACTTATGATCTTCAATCCAAGATCAATATACTTGGTAAAATTTGAAAGAAAATGGTGTTGGGAGCTGTTTTGGGTCGTTCATAACAAGAGAGGGAGAGAAACTATGTGAAATTTGCATGTAACTTGATAAGAATGAGGTGAATTTGGTGGAAGTGGGGGACAAAAGGTGGTGTGTAAGAGTGGAGGTGGAATAATAGAGAGCCATGTGGCTTGTGAGGAGTATATCAAACGCCACCTCCTCTTGTGAGGTGGTAGTTTGTGTTCTTTTGTGATAACTTTGTATTTTTAGGGTATAGTTTGGTCCCGGTAATTACTAATGTTAAGCCCTTAAGTCACGAAACTTAAAATCGGGTAACGTAAAAATGTAATACTTTCAAAAATGTTGAAACTTATCAATATACTCCAACTAAGTATATTAAAGGTGTGATAAGTCTATTTGGGTGCGTCTATGTTGTTAAAACCTAATAATGTAGGTTTGAGCACGCGTATTACGTAAAGAGTAAAATATTTACGTAAAAATAACGAAGTGGCAATAGTTCATATAAAATATGACTATTGATAAAAATAGAGTATTTTGAACACCTAGACTTATCGTAGTCTTGTGTTGACCGCGAGGAAAGTTTACACGATTAAACTTTCGTAATTATTAAAGTCACAACTTTAAATAATTATTTATAGACAAAGGTGAACAAAAATGTTCAGAGTGTAATAATTCGAAACAGATAGAATTATTTAACTTGGGAAATTACTGGTTACTACCAGTTACAGTATTTGCTTTTACATTACGGTAAAAGTCAAATAGTAAAAAGTCAAAGTCAACTTTTAAGAGTCAAAGGGTAAAATAGTCATTTTACCTTATGAAAATTTACGGGTTGCTGCAGCCTCCACCAGTTACGAAAATCATGTCCTCATGATTTAGTTCGTGTTATAAGTTAATGATGTTCCTGAGAAGAGCTGAGGGTACTTCTGTAATGGAACTTCGTCACGAAGTTCAGTGAGTGTTATCTGCTAACAGTATATTTGAGTTCATCTTCATGTTCCTATGTGAATTCAGGACCTCTTCTAGAGTTCCATTGAGTGTTGAAAATAGGATTGCGACTTTTCTTAAGTCGTTTGACCTCATGGTCTGTGATCTTAGTAGATTTTCCGATAAGATCAAACGTAAATCAATCTGGACCCCTTCCAGAGAAATAGGGAGCGTCTCATCAGTATGACACTTCTTCAGAATGCACACATATGAAAGGCGGCGTGTACACTACCAAGTTCGGGTAGTAGATCGAGTCTGAAAGCTACCAGGCCAATTCTTACTAATATCGTATAAAGTCCAATATATCTCAAGTTTTATTTTATTTTATTTTTATTTTTATTTCCCCAAACGAATCATACCTTACCGCAACGAGGCTTTCAACAAAACCTTAATCCTAGTATGATATTTTGAAAGTTAACGCTTACATCTGTATAACCTTTCTGGTGATAATCTGAGGCCTAATATTGCGGGGCCAGGAAGTGAATCTTATACTAGATTCCTTACAAGGATTTCGAGAACGGCAAGCTCATAAATTCTAATAAGAAATTGTGCCAAATATTGCAAAGTCAAATATGCCACAAGCATGTTTCTAGACAATGCTTTGTCAGGGTAAAATGTTGTTGCTCAATCTATTAGTATTGAGAATACTCACAAGATTTCTTGGACTAAGTTGAAGAAATTATAATTCAAGAAGTATTGCCCTCGGAATGAGGTGCAAGAAATAGAGGTGAAGTTTCCTTGTTGTAAGTGTTGTTGATATCACAACTTATATTCGTCGCTTTCCAGTGTTGGCAATAGTGTGCCCAGTAATGGTCTCAACCAATGAGATGTTATGGGAAAATTCACCTGAGAACTTCTACTCAGTATTTAAGAGAACGAAACTTCGTTTGATCACTCACACTAGATGAAAAAATTCAGATGTCTCATAACCTAGTGGATCAAGTTGTGCGAGCTTAACATTTTGAGAAATAAAAGTTCCCAAAATAATGGCCAACAAATGGGAGGAGCTCATGGGAAAGCTTATGTGATGGATAATGGGATATCGTACCCAGTTTGTTAGTTCAAGACTGAACTAAATCCATTAGCTCAAGAGTGTAACAAGCTCGTTAGCTCAATAATATGGTATACTTTGACTTATGCGACTCGTGCATAATCAAATTTGTGGCAACCAAATTATATCCTTGAAACATCTGATTCCATCAGGTCGGGTTTCAATTATGTTCTTGAAACATCTGATTCCATCAGGTCGGTTTTCAATTATGTTCTTGAAACTTCTGATTCCATCAGGTCGGTTTTCAATTATGTTCTTGAAACTTCTGATTCCATCAGGTCGGTTTTCAATTATGTTCTTGAAACTTCTGATTCCATCAGGTCGGTTTTCAATTATGTTCTTGAAACTTCTGATTCTATCAGGTCGGGTTTCAACTATGTTCTTGAAACATTTGATTCTATCAGATCAGGTTTCAATTGAATTTAACCAATTTTATTAGTTCAACAAATGGTTCATGTTTGTAAGGATTTGTAACATCAAAACTGATATCTTAAGAATGAACTTAGGTTGTTCAAATGAGGTCTTAGGATTTTTGCTGAGTAGTAAAACACTATCGTGTTTTCTAGATCTTTTCAAAGAATACTTGTGATTCTCGAGTCCGAGTTCATACTCATGTCATATCGGATACAAATAAGCCCACTCATTTATGATTCATTACTTACATAAAGAAGCGTCCCAATTTATGTAAGTAAGAAATCATAAACTTATGGTTCGGCAATTTGAAATTTCTTTATTTAAATGAAAAGGCGTCCCAGTCCATTTAAATAAGGATATTCCAAATCGTCCTACTTAAGAATTTCCGACACAACACTCATACTCAATCGATGAGTTACAAGGGGGTGTATCACGAGACGACGTAGGTGT
The DNA here is from genome assembly GCA_019973895.1 of Chrysanthemum seticuspe. Lineage (NCBI taxonomy): Eukaryota > Viridiplantae > Streptophyta > Magnoliopsida > Asterales > Asteraceae > Chrysanthemum > Chrysanthemum seticuspe. The sequence goes on from BPTQ01000009.1 coordinate 154,428,834, forward strand.
TCCAAGAATATGGAATGAATGTTCACACTCATCTTCAACGATGAGGAGTTAAATAATCAGAGAGAATCAACATAGCATTCAAAAGAATTGGTGAGTTCATAGTTATGCAGTAGTTTTCTCACAATGTTTGAGAAATACCAGTGAGACCATTGTGCACACACAATGTTTGAGAAATAGATGAAACTATTTTGTATCTCTTAATGTCTGAGATATATTTAGGCCAATTGTGTATCTCACGATGTTTGAGATATAGGGAAGACCATTGCATACTTACAGTGTCTTAATAATAATGAGACCATTGTATCAACTACAATGCCTAAGAAAGTTTCATAGATCACAAACATGTATATGATCGGGGATATCTGGTTGTGCCATAATGCCTTGAAATAGGCATATGCAGTTATGTGTAGTCAATCGTTTATATAATCAGTCTTTATATAAATAACATAGTATTGTGTTAAGGAGTAGGCATGGCGCACGGAATGTTGAAGACAACAATGAGTTATACGAGTTTAATGTAAGATGTAGTTATAGCCTAGGTTCATATGCAACCTGATTCTCTATAACTGAAGCTCTGATACCAATCTTTAACACCCCCAAAATTATCGCCGCGGAAGATTGTGTCACTGTGGTATTACTTCATAGTTCACAGCACAAGTTATAGAAAATGACTCTAAATGAGACGTTTTGAAATGAATTATCATTCGATTAAAATATCAGAGTTTACAAACCGGTCCCACAAGTTTGTACAATCATAAAAAGTACAACATAAAAGTTGTATCTAATAACATAGGTTTGAGCACGCGTATTAATAAAAGATAACATGTCTACGTAAAAATTAATAAATTGGCAATAGTTCATATAAAATATGACTATTGGTGAAAATAGAGTATTTTTGAACACATAGGCTTATCGTAGTCTTGTGTTGACCGCGAGGAAAGTTTACATGATTAAACTTTCGTAATTATTAAAGTCACAACTTTAAAGAAATATTTATAGCCAAAGGTGAACAAAAATGTTCAGAGTGTAATAATTCGAAACAGAGTGAATTATTTAACTTTGGAAATTACTGGTTACTACCAGTTACATTATTTGTTTTTACGTTACGGTAAAAGTCAAATAGTAAAAAGTCAAAGTCAACTGTTAAAAAGTCAAAGGGTAAAATAGTCATTTTACCTTTTGAAAATTTACGAGTTGCTACAGCCTCCACCAGTTACGGAAATCATGTCCTCATGATTTAGTTCGTGTTATGAGTTAATGACGCTCCCGAGAAGAGGTGGGGTACTTCTGTAATGGAACTTCGTCACGAAGTTCAGTGAATGTTATCTGCTAACAGTATATTTGAGTTAAGTTTCACGTTCCTACGTGAATTCAGGACCTCTTCTAGAGTTCCATTGAGTGTTGAAAATAGGAATGCGACTTTTCTTAAGTCGTTTGACCTCGCGGTTCGTGATCTTAGTAGATTTTCCGATAAGATCAAACGTAAATCAATCTGGATCCCTTCCAGGGAAATAGGGAGTATCTCATCAGTATGACACTTCTTCAGAATGCACACACGAAAGGCGGCGTGTACACTGCCAAGTTCGGGTTGTAGCTCGAGTCTGAAGGCTACCAGGCCAATTCTTGCTAATATCTTATAAAGTCCAATATATCTTAAGTTTGGTTTTTCTAATTTCCCCAAACGAATCATACCTTACCGCAACGAGGCTTTCAACAAAACCTTAGAGGAAGTAATCATTAAAGATCGTGATCTTGTCATACTCTACCGTTGAAAACCTTTGTTATAACCCTTGTAAGATCCTCATAACCTCAGCCCTTGAACCTCCTAATCACCTTGATAAAACTCTAAAATGACAAGCTTGTTGGAGGAAAATAAACCAATAACTTGTGGTAACCCTTGAACCTTCAATCTTAATCACATAAGCTTGTAACTAAAAACCAAATGATGGATCATTGGAGTTGTAGTTCACGGCAACAACATATGAGAGGAAAGAATATGTGTAGTTATCCATCTAAATAAATGTATGTAAGAAATGAAAAGGATATTCACTTGTAGATATTTAGCACAAGTTACTAGCAAAAGACAAGTGTGTATGTGCATGTGAGGCATGGCATGATCTGGTTATATTAGAAGATTTCATGTTTATCTTGTATAAATTTTAGTATAATAAGTATAGTTTGGTCCCGGTAATTACTAACGTTAAGCCCTTAAGTCATGAAACTTAAAACCGGGCAACATAAAAATGTAATACTTACAAAAATATTAAAACTTATCAATATGCTCCAACTAAGTATATTAAAAGTGTGATAAGTCTATTTGGGTGCGTCTATGTTGTTAAAACCTAATAATGTAGGTTCGAGCACGCGTATTACGTAAAGAGTAAAATATTTACGTAAGAATAACAAAGTGGCAATAGTTCAAATAAAATATGACTATTGGTGATATTTGAGTATTTTGAACACCTAGACTTCTCGTAGTCTTGTGTTGACCGCGAGGAAAGTTTACACGATTAAACTTTCGTAATTATTAAACTCACAACTTTAAATAATTATTTATAGCCAAAGGTGAACAAAAATATGTTCAGAGTGTAATAATTCGAAACAGATTGAATTGTTTAACTTGAGAAATTACTGGTTACTACCAGTTACAGTATTTGCTTTTACGTTACAGTAAAAGTCAAATAGTAAAAATGTCTTCAAAATATTTTTCCGTGCGCCTTCACATGCCATGCCAGCTAATTCCTTTCGAACCTGAGATAACATGCTAAAAAGTGTCAATACAATGGTTGAGTGAGTTCATAGGTTTGTAAGCAAAACAGTTGATCACAAGATATCAAGTTTATCAAAGTAGTAGGCTACGCCCATAGTGCGTTTGATTGCTTAACCGGTCAATACAAACGATAAAAACCTCATAGGTTTGAAAGCAGTAGTGGACAATATAGTTTATAGTATAATTGCAATGTGTACAATTATCTTCTTGAAAGTTATTATTGCTCTAAGCTCATGGCACTCACGACTGACTGTTGTATATATATCACCGGGCGATATATATAGATAATAACTTGCCCCGGGTAGGTATTTTGCCCTATACTTAGATAATCTCAAATATAGTGCGCCTTGTTATTTCCGATAACATAGACGGGTTCGTCAATTCCGATAGGCCTATCCACAATATTTGCGCTCACTCCCAGTGATTAGTGGTCCATGATGTTGGGGACTTTTGGCATAAACAACTTAGTGGTTTGCAATAATACAGTCAAGGCATTCAGTTTACAAGTAATTGTCCATAATAAAGCATTTTAGCTTATAGTAAAAGCAGTAGCATGTATCTCCCCCAAAAGAGTTTATAAAACAGTTACACAAAAGCTGGGGCTATGAAACTCACGGTTGTGACCAGCAGCGAAGTGTAACGATATAATGTTAATCAACGGTAGAGTATGACAAGATCACGATCTTTGATGATCACCTATGAAAGCATAGTATTCGTGTTTCAGTATAGTGTACGATATAAGTGTACAGGTATATGTAGCATGTTGGCTTATGATGTTGTACATAAATCTTTAGTTAATGTATCACGATAACCATAAGTCCTTATTGTTTCGTCAAAGTCTATTTTGAAACCTTTACCACGATATCATAATACGACACGCCGAAATCACAAAACTCATTAAGTGAACAACACTTGCACATGTGATGCTTCACGACACAATTTATACTATCACGTCGCCACTCAAATAGTCTTTGACGAAAGACGACACATGTGTTATACAACATTTGTCTCGTCAAATACTCACTTATAAATGACAAGTACAACACTAGTAAGGAATTTCATTATCATAAGAGGCCTCTTCGGGGTTTCGTATCGAAGAGTTGTGGATTTACGATTTAAAGTGTCCTGGATCCTCATACGTTCATTACACGACCTCTTGATTTTGATAGCCCGAACGATGGTATGAGGTTATTTATAAAAGGGCTATAGGCCAAACAATACTTAAGTGGATACATCAACTTAAGATTCATGTACAACATCATAAGCCAACATACTACATATACTTGTACACTTATATCGTACACTATACTAAAGCGCGATTACTATCCTTTCATAGGTAATCATTAAAGATCGTGATCTTGTCATACTCTACCGTTGATAAACATTATATCGTTACACTCCGATGCTGATCAGTACAGTGAGTTTCATAGCCCCAGCTTTTGTTTAACTGTTTTATAAACTCTTTGGGGGAGATACATGCTACTGCTTTTACTACATGCTAAAATGCTTTATTATGGACAATTACTTGAAAACTGAATGCCTTGACTGTATTATTGCATACCACTAGTTGTTTATGCCAAAAGTCCCCAACATCATGGACTACTAATCACTAGGAGTGAGCGCAAATATTGTGGATAGGCCTATCGGAATTGACGAACCCGTCTATGTTATCGGAAATAACAAGGCGCACTATATTTGAGATTATCTAGGTATAAGGCAAATTACCTACCCGGGGCAAGTTATTTACTGTATATATCGTCCGGTGATATATATACAACAGTCAGTCGTGAGTGCCATGAGCTTAGAGCAATAATAACTTTCAAGAGATAATTGTACACATTGCAATTATACTACAAATTATATTGTCCACTACCTATGAGGTTTTTATCGTTTGTATTGACCGGTTAAGCAATCAAACGCACTATGGGCGTAGCCCACTACTTTGATAAACTTGAAATATTGGGATCAAACTATTGTACTTACAAACCTATGAACTCACTCAAACCTGAGATAACATGCTAAAAAGTGTCAACACAAAGGTTGAGTGAGTTCATAGGTTTGTAAGTACAATAGTTCTATCCCAATATTTCAAATTTAGGGAAAACAGTAATGGACAATATAGTTTGTAGTATAATTGCAATGTGTACAATTATCTTCTTGAAAGTTATTATTGCTCTAAGCTCATGACACTCACGACTGACTGTTGTATATATATCACCGGACGATATATATAGATATAAGTAACCTGCCCCGTGTAGGTATTTTGCCATATACCTAGATAATCTCAAATATAGTGCGCCTTGTTATTTCCGATAACATAGACGGGTTCGTCAGTTACGATAGGCCTATCCACAATATTTGCGCTCACTCCCAGTGATTAGTGGTCCATGATGTTGGGGACTTTTGGCAAAAACAACTTAGTGGCACGCAATAATACAGTCAAGGCATTCATTTTGCAAGTAATTGTCCATAATAAAGCATTTTAGCATGTAGTAAAAGCAATAGCATGTATCTCCCCCAAAAGAGTTTATAAAACAGTTAAACAAAAGCTGGGGCTATGAAACTCACTGTACTGATCAGCATCGGAGTGTAACGATATAATGTTTATCAACGGTAGAGTATGACAAGATCACGATCTTTAACGATTACCTACGAAAGCATAGTAATCGCGTTTTAGTATAGTGTACGATATAAATGTACAAGTATATGTAGTTTGTTGGCTTTCAATATGATGTTGTACATGAATCTTAAGTTGATGTATCCCTTAAGTGTTTGTTTGGCTTACAGCCCTTTTTATAAATGACCTCGTACCACCGTTCGGGCTAACAAAATCAAGAGGTCATGTAGTAATCGCACGAGGAGCCAGGACACTTTAAATCGTAAATCCACAACTCGTCAATACGACACTCCGAAGAGGCCTCTTTATGATAATGAAATTCCCTACTATTGTAGTACTTATCATTTATAAGTAAGTATTTGACGAGATAAATGTTGTATAAAACATATGTCTTCTTTCGTCAAAGACTATTTGAGTGGTGACGTGATAGTGTTATGAGTTGTGTGTCGTGAAGAATTTATCATGTGTAAGTGTTGTGAAGTAGTTTATCATGTCATATGGTCATTTACTTAGTTTGTCAAATTCTAGCAAAGTTTAACCCAATGAACCAAGTTTTACAACAAGAATCGACCATTAAATCCAAACTAGCCATAACAGGTCCGTTTAGTATTTGCTGTTTTTAAGACTTTTCGTTCACTTTTCTGCTTATGTGCCCCTAAGTTTTTGAAGAAAATTTCATTCCGAGCAACTTTCGTGTTTTACACTTTTGCTGATTCGGACCAGAAAAGGGTTTAAAACGCGTTTTAAAATCGTATCAGTAACTTTTTGATCCAACAACATATTCACCTCTAGTCATCTTCATTTGGCCATAACTTTTTAACCATAAGTCATTTTTAAGTGATTCAAAAGCCCAAGTTTTAGTTTTTACTTCCTCTAACAGCTTTTCAGCTTAATCAAATCCAAAGTCCAAATTTTACTTATATCAATAGTCTAATTACAAGTATATACTTATATTTCATTGCAGAAAGTTTGGATGCACATTCAGCCCTGCCAAAACGACCATAACTTGAGTTCTACAACTTGTTTTGACACGCGGCTTTCGCCAAACTTCAAGTTTATGTCTTAGCTACATTTCATAAAACTGAGTCGACTTCCAGAAATGACCAGAACAATGGGATTTTCCCAAATGAAGTCTGGTGTGCAGATTTTGACATGTTTCGCCATTTTGGCTCTCATTTACTCATCGGGATGAGTTATGAGGTGCGCCACCCGGCGAAACGACCATAAGACATAGATATACAAGCCTATCTTACTGAATTAACCTCAAAGTTTACTGAGATGATCAGTTTAATCAATATTTGGGCCTGTTCCAGATTTCAACTTACAAAACCCACCTAAAGCTTGTTTTAGCTTGTTTTTCATGATACAAACTTCATGTACAACATCAACCAAGCCATATTACATATACTACTTATATCAAATTACATCCAATAAATACTATTACAACCATATTGAATGACAAGAAATTTAAATAAATTTCTTACAAGACTTAGGTTGAATGGTTACAAGAACAATCAAGCCTAAACCCCTTTCTAATCTTCACCCTTGTCTTGAATCTTTTCACCACTTGATTCAAACCTTTATTAACCCAAGAATACTTGATCAATACCCTGGAAGTATCACCAAGAAAATCCTTTCAAAACAACCCTTTGTCAAACCTTCCAAGAATGATGAGATTAATGAAGTCTAAGATGAAATGAACCAAGTACAAGCTATAAGGACTTATGATCTTCAATCCAAGATCAATATACTTGGTAAAATTTGAAAGAAAATGGTGTTGGGAGCTGTTTTGGGTCGTTCATAACAAGAGAGGGAGAGAAACTATGTGAAATTTGCATGTAACTTGATAAGAATGAGGTGAATTTGGTGGAAGTGGGGGACAAAAGGTGGTGTGTAAGAGTGGAGGTGGAATAAGAGAGAGCCATGTGGCTTGTGAGGAGTATATCAAACGCCACCTCCTCTTGTGAGGTGGTAGTTTGTGTTCTTTTGTGATAACTTTGTATTTTTAGGGTATAGTTTGGTCCCGGTAATTACTAATGTTAAGCCCTTAAGTCACGAAACTTAAAATCGGGTAACGTAAAAATGTAATACTTTCGAAAATGTTGAAACTTATCAATATACTCCAACTAAGTATATTAAAGGTGTGATAAGTCTATTTGGGTGCGTCTATGTTGTTAAAACCTAATAATGTAGGTTTGAGCACGCGTATTACGTAAAGAGTAAAATATTTACGTAAAAATAACGAAGTGGCAATAGTTCATATAAAATATGACTATTGATAAAAATAGAGTATTTTGAACACCTAGACTTCTCGTAGTCTTGTGTTGACCGCGAGGAAAGTTTACACGATTAAACTTTCGTAATTATTAAAGTCACAACTTTAAATAATTATTTATAGCCAAAGGTGAACAAAAATGTTCAGAGTGTAATAATTCGAAACGGATATAATTATTTAACTTGGGAAATTACTGGTTACTACCAGTTACAGTATTTGCTTTTACGTTACGGTAAAAGTCAAATAGTAAAAAGTCAAAGTCAACTTTTAAGAGTCAAAGGGTAAAATAGTCATTTTACCTTATGAAAATTTACGGGTTGCTACACCTGGAGCACGTTCATCAATATCGTCACTGAACAAAGGAGAAAATAGTCTTTCCATTTGTTGACGAGTAAGCTGAGGGCTTGTTTCAGCTGATGATGGGGTTTGGGGGAAGTTTAAGCGGTTGTGACCGGGTTCCAAGCTGTTATACTCGGAAGCCATTTCTGTAAGTTCATCCAAATTAGCATGAACCATTTCCATAACCTGCTTTGTATGACGATTCCAGATCCGAAAACCCTTAGAATTTTCACAATATCCTATAAATACTCCAATGTCAGCTTTGGCTTTGAGCTTACCAAAGTCATCACGATCATTATTCGGATAGCAAAGGGATCCAAATACATGAAAGTGTTTGAGATTCGGTTTATGGTTATGGATAAGCTCAAAAGGTGTTTTGTTGTGGCGTTTAGTAATCATTGAACGATTTTGAGTATAGCATGCAGTTGATACAACTTCTGCCCACAAGTAATCTGGAAGTTTAGCATTGATTAACATTATTCATCGACAATTACCAAGATGTAGCGTTTACCATTAATCGTTTCCATGCGCATTGGGCCACACAAATCCATGTGAAGAAGATGAAGCACATGCTGAGAGCTGTGTTCCACCTTTGAAGGAAAATGAGCACAAATCCATGTGAAGAAGATGAAGCATAGGTGATCTTTGGAATACCGGAATCTCAGGAGACCTTCAACAAGTTTGTGTCGAGCAAGGTTGGTGATGGTTTGAAAGTTTAGATGTGAGAGACGACGGTGCCATAGCTAGGATTTTGTTGATGTAGCCTTTGAGAGTAGACAAATAGGAGATGAAGCAACCATGTCTTGCATTGAGATTGTGTATAGACTAGAATTGCGAGAGCCAGACATTAGATCGTTTCCTTGTAGATCACGAATGAAACAAGTTTTCTCCCGAAAAGCAACTTCCAAATCTCCATCACAGAATTGACCAACTGAAAAGAGATTGTGACTGAGGCCTTCCACATAATAAACCCTGCTAATTTCAATATTGCCATTGATATAATCTCCGTAGCCCATGATAGCTGCGAAGTGATCATTCCCGAATCTGACAGTGCCAATGAACTTTGCAATAAAGTTTGATAACAGTTTAAGATTGCCTGTCATGTGTCGGGAACATCCGATATCAACAATCCAAAGGATGATATGTATCACCTGCATTACACACAGACGACACAGATGGAATAGAGGTAGATGTAGAACCCGATGAGTTAGAGGGTTCCTGAGCAGTGATAGTAGAAATACACACATCAATGATTTTAGGCATCCATTTAAATCCTAGTTTATTATGTATCCATTTCTGCCATCTCCAACTAGTCTTACCTTTAGTCTTAGTGAATGCACTAGGTGGTACTACATTCTTTGGAGGTGATGCTGGAACTACAGGGACATCAATGCGTTTCTTAGAATCTAAGGAGGGCGGTCTACCAAGCACAGACTTAGAAGAATTAGTGGGCCTAGAGGTATTCCGAATCTTAGGATTCCGTAAACGAGACAAGATAGCTCTAGCAACACATTTGTCATGACAATCAGAAAGCATACTTTTACGACAACAAGAAGCATTAGACTGAATATCAAAAGTACTTAAAGGTTTAGCACTCGTTACAACACTTTTTCCATTACATTTGCCAGACGCAATATCTAAAGTAGGTGCAATGTGAGTCTTATTCAAAGTCCTATGGTGTTCTTCTACTTCAGCGTTCCTTATTATTCTTTTCTTAGGTCGCAACTTCCTATTCTTCCTTGTATTGCTCCTAGGCTGTGAAATGCGGAAGTTTAGAAAAGAAGCAACTAGTCCTGTTGCAGTAGAAAGAAGCACATTAGTAACTTGTGTTTTGTCATAGGAAATCTGGGTTAACGTTTGCTAAGTGTTACAGGTGAAATTTTCTTAATGATGTTAGACTGAACTTGTTCATACTTTCCTAACATTTCCCTTAACTTAGTGATAGTATGCACCAAATCTTGATTTTCAGAACGAAGATTTCCAGCAAAATTCATGACTTCTTTAGTGTGTGCAAGATAATGATCAAGTTCGTTTGATGCTTCATCACAAGTCTGTTTGAGTAAATCAAATATGAAACCATATTCATGTTTAACTTTTGAAAGTTCTTGTTCATATTTTGAGATTTGACATTTCAAAGACACGTTTTGATCATCCAGTTGCTCAAATTTAGAATCAAACGGTTTTGATTTCAACTGGTAGATTTTGTTTTGCAAAGCAAGTTCACGATTTTGACAATCTTTTTGAAACCATTGAAGACGACGTTTGGAATTTGAAAGTTCATTTAACAGTCATTCATTTTCAGGTTTTAAAGACTCGATTTGAAGCACATTATCAGTATTCTCAACAATTTCAACAGAATCAACAGAATCAGCAGTGATATGATCAGATGCATATGCAACAGATTGTAATAAAACCAGATTATTGATATCAGCACATATAACATCTTCCAAGAGTCGATCAACATCTTTTCTCAACAATTTCTTTTTACGTTTAGTATTTGAAATCGATGTTTCTGTTTTCTCGAAAACGGTTTTCATGAGACCAAGTTCCTTGTGAAAATCCCTTTGCCAATATAGTGCACAAGTTTTCAAATTTTTAACATGGGGTAAAAGTCTTTTCTGAAGAATGTCTCGATGTTCTCGCGCCATTGGCGATTGAAAATGTTCAAATTTTATTTCAGAATGAAATTCAATCTCACGTTCCAAAATTTTGAGGTCAGATAAGAAAGTGTCAAAGTATTTTATGACACGACAACTTTCGGCTTTTGTTTTAACTTCACTAAGTGAAGGTAAAGGACCATTAATTTGTGCACCACTTTGTTTGGGAGTAACTTCAGAAACTGGTGTGATAACAAAAGGTTTGTTAGAAGTATCATGTTGTTTGACAAAAGTAACGGCTTTTGAATAGTTAAATGGTTTGCTATAAACGACATTTTCCATTTTTGACCGACTCTCTTCATCTGCATCTAATTCCTCCATGCGATTATATTCAACAACAATCATAATTGAATCATCAATTCTATGTTCTGCACTGTAAACTTCAGGATTTGGTTTGAATGCTCTATTTGAAAACTTAGGTTTGTAATCAGCAAGAATTGGTCCATATCCATTTGGATTAGGTTTAAAAGTAAACTTTTGAATGGTTGTGATTTACTCACCATGTTTGTAAACAACATTTCGAAACTCTTTGATTTTGGTTTGTAAGGTAACAATTTCTTCAAGATAGTTATCTATTCGTTTCGTGGAATGCTGTTTGTACTCAGAGAATTGTTTTTGACAAGTTAACAACTCAGCCTTGGCTTTTTAAGTTTCCAAAGTAAGAGCGTTAAGTTGTTTTTTATGTTCATGTTTCAGTAGTTCTATTTGAGACAATAGATCATTCTTGGAAGCGGCTAGATCACGTATCTGTCGTTCTAATGATTTTTCGTTTTGTTGAGATTTAGCAAAAGCGACTTCAAAACCGTTTTCACAGTTTTCTTGAGTTTTAAAAAAATTGATTTGTCGAATTAAGAATTCATTATCCCTAATTAACAGTGCATTTTCAGCTTTTAATTTTGTATTGACATCATGATAATGTTCCACTCGGGATTGTTGGTCTTTAACTAAGGTCCTGAGCTCAAATTCTGGATCAGACAAAAAATCATTTTGTTCAACGTGAGTCTCAACATGGTCATTATTTAGATCCTCAAGCATAACCACGGAGTCAACTTGATCATCAATGGTAACCATAAGGTCATCTTGATCATCAAATATAACTACGGGATCTAGTTGATGATCCTCAGAATGAGATGTAGAAGGCTCATGTTAAACACTCTGATCCTTGTCAGATGCAGATATTGGCAGAGAGATCAGATCATTAATGATAATTGTTTGTTCTGGTACCTGAGACAAGCCATCAGTGTCATACACTGGGCCTGTATCACTCATGTGTAGAGCTTGCATCTGTGCCATCAACATCACTGCTGCATTAGCCTGCAAGTCTTCCATGTCATCATCAGAGTTTGCATCTGCCATAAAGCTTTGTTCCTTGTTGTTAAGAGTTCCACCAGCTTCATCCTTAAGAGCCAAGAGCAAAGCCTCTTTGAAATAAGCACTGCCTCTTGTCCTTGGCTTAGGACATGCATTAGCCAGATGACCCTTTTCATTGCAGTTATAACAACGAAGACCATGAACCCCATTCTGAGCATTCCCCTGTTCAACCACTTGAGCTATCTGTTGTTGTGGAGCACCCTGGTTATTCCTTCCAATAGCATTAAACCCTTGACCACCTCCCATCTGACGACCATAACCACGGTTCTGAACTTCAACACGTCCATTGTTCATAACAGCTTGATTCCTTGTATTGGATGAGGAACGAATGCGATTGTTGGATTTGTTTGTATACCGACTGAAGGCTTTAGCAATCATAACAAATCCTTGTTGCAATTCATCGAAAGCAGCAGAGTCCTCATCAGCTTCACTGTAAAGTGCTTGAGCATTGTTGTTGTTGTATGGAACCAATTGAGTTTGTTGAGGTTGTTGATGTGACTGATCATATGGTGTGATGGTTGAGGAGCTGGTTGCTGAGCTGTTTGAGGAGGAAGATTAGTTTGAGCCCACAAAGCAAGTTGTTGATTATCAGGAATTGACTGTGAAGTCGGGAGTCCACGGATAGTCCTTTCTTTGTCAACTTCTTTTTGGTGAGGCTTCAAATAGTCGTACAACAATCCGTATGTAACATGATGAAGGTTCTTAGCTTGACGGAGAAAAATGACATACTTCTCCCATTCTGGACCAAGACTACTTAGGAACTTAGTGTTGACAGCAATTCGAGGCATGATGATGTTGTGTTTGTCCAAATCATTGATGATGTATGAAAAGCGATGATGATATGACTCTAATGTCTCTCCTGGTTCAATCATGAAGTATTCATAAGCCAAGTAGATTTTGGATTCCATGTCTTCCTGATTGAGTGATGTGCCTTCCATTAGAAGATGAATATGTTCCCACATTGCTTTAGCTGTCTTTTTAGCATCAACACTTCGAAGGATCGGATTGGGTAGTCCCAAAAGGATGTATTGCATTGCTAGTTCATCGGCTTCAAAGTGTAGAAGTTCATCACCAGTGAGGTCGGAGATAGTTGCAATGTTGGTGACAACATTTCTTGGTGGATTGGCATCTGGATCTGCGGGTCTAATAACAGTAGGCATCTGAAATGGACCTTCCATAATGACCTTCTTTAAGAACTTTCCATGTGGCTTCTTTAGATCACAAAACCTAAAGAACCTTATAACCCATTGATCATAATTACCGGGAGTGACCATTGGAGGTCTATCAAGTGAGCCAGCGTCATGAATTGATTGTTGGCTACTTAAGGCTTCACACATCTTGCCAAACCATGTCGGTTCTTTCATAGTATTCCTGGATGGATGTTGATTGTAGAAGTTTGTGTAAGGTTGTACTTGAAGACTAGGTGGAGATTGAACCATTTGAGGTTGTGGAATTGCTCCAAGTTGTGGGGTATGTTGTTGATTAAATTGTTGTTGATAAATTTGTTGTTGATGATTAAATTGTTGATGTTGTGGACTTAGTTGTTGTTGTTGTTGATGATGATAAGTGTAGGGCAAATAGTTAGAGTATGGTGGTTGTGACATGTTGAAAACTTGTGTTGTTAAATGGATCTTTGTAGTCAAATGAACCGTTGTTGATGAAGAGTCCTTAGGCGTAGAAATCACAGAAAAGCCAAGTACCACTTATGCGTAAAAACACCAAAGTTACGCGTAACAGCAATAGTTACGAGTAGGATTAGCTTACGCGTAAGCAAGGAGAAAACACTAAAGTTATGCGTAAACAAAAAGTTAGGCGTAGAAAACTTAGGCGTAGGATTAACTTATGCGTAAGACAAAGCTTAGGCGTAAGATAAATCTTATGCGTAAAAAATTCTACGCGTAAGCTTATGCTTATGCGTAATTTTAGGGTTTTGCCCAAATGATCTTTTACACTATCACAGTGCAAAAGATATCCAAAGTCGACGTGTTTTCAGGCTTATCCAAGCAAGAAAACACGGAGTAAACCACGAAAACTGAAGATCAAACCAAGGAAAAGTTACGCGTAAGATTAGGGTTTTCTTACGCGTAGAATTTTGCCAAAAAATTATTTCTGCCAACAGAATTTTCCAAACCAGATTTTTGTGATGAGATAGCTTCAATATCACCAAAATAACACAAAAGTGTGAAACTTGATAATCCAAAGCTTAAAAAACAAGTTATGCGTAGAACGAAACCCTCGTAACAAACCTAGCTTAAAAACAATGATCCACACGTAAAGTTTGAAACTTTTTTCAAAAAACAATTATTTTAACACCTTAAAACGTTGAAAGTACAAGAATCTTGGATTAAAAAGTGTAAAAAATATATTTTTAAGCGAACCAAAGTTGGAGACGTTGTTACGCGTAAGACCAAAACTCACTTTTAACAACAGAACCGATTCACCCAACTATTTGGCGAATGATACCACTGTTAGGTCACCATATTAGTAACACAAGCATCAATATGTAGAAATAGAGAAGAGATAGAGATCGGATGAACAATAAACACACACAAACACTCGTATGACTTGACCGGTTATGCGTAGAAAATGTGAGAGTGAATAAATTGAACAACCAACCCTCAAGTGAGCGTTATTACAAGGTATTTATAGGAGAGGGAGCTAGGGCAACACTCCTAGTCCCTTCCTTTCTTTATTGGACTTGGGTCAAGGCTTATGGGCCTTCTACATAAGCCTAAGCTAATAACAAACATAAAGGCCATATTAAGCTAACTATTACATATGAATCACTAACACTTGAATAATGAGTTTTAATGCTAGTTTTCGAACTAATCCTAGAGGTGCTGGGAGTATAAGTAGCTACTTGTTGAGGGTTAACGGAGCTAAAAGAATTATTCTTAGGTAACTCAGGTGAAGTGACTGATTTGGACAAAACTTTTATTGCATCAACTTGGGAGGCAAGCCTTGTCTTTAAAGATTTTGTTCTTTCAAATATAAATGCAGTAGGCTACCTAACAACGGATCGGTCTCTAGTGGAATGAGAAACTGGCTTCCCAAAGGTTGATGGTTTTATAAACTTAGTGTTCACACTTTTCCATATATTTTTTCTAAGCTCACTCTTTAAGGCAACTACGCAAAACTCTTATCCTGAAGTTGAGCTTTGAGTTCATCAATTTTTTCTATCAAAGATTTTGTTTGTTCCACTGACTTAGTTCTAGTTTCATTGATAGAGTTGCTTTGTAAAACCCTAAAAAAATTTAACGCATGATGAAGACTATTTTACCCCTCACAGTTAATATTTGTAAAATATGTATAATATGTCAAGCTCATTATATGTAATGCTACCCTAACTCGTAAATAACCAACTTGTACTAAAAATAAAATCGGCACACCTATTGAATATCACACGTTATATAATTGCATGGACTAAATCATATTGTATAATTACCAAAGACATTATATTATTGAGCCATCATATAATAATTGTGAAAGTAAAAAAAATTCTTGCTTTGAGATTTTTTTTGTAACCAACACATTTGTAAAATAGGAAGACTGAAATTGGTCATTAACTTCTTTCCTTCCCTACTCGGCCGAAATAAGCTCCCCCATTAACTCCCCTTTAATGTCTCATTAATCCCATTAACTCCCTCATTGGTAACTTACTTCCACAATTCAAAAATCACCTAACAAACCCTAACACCCTAAAAGTGACGCCTAACATTCTTCTTCTCTCTTCCATTCGATCCAAGGACAAGCAAACACAAAGGAGATTCGTAAGGTGTCTTGGAGAGGCTGTGGTCGTGAGTTCTTGGTTCGAGGGATTGGTTTTTGATCGTGGGTTCTAAGCGAAGGCGTAAACTGTTTTAGTTCAGAGTTGTCATGTTTCCTTGGCTCTTGTTCTTCTCTCATTCGACACTTATCAAAGGTATTGTATCCGTGACCACATTTCAATTCTTCCTCCTTGTTTTTCTTTGATTATGGTCGTATGAAATGACCTCCTTTCGAATACGTGTTATACGTTAAATATCTTACATGACATGATAAGTAATCACATGAAGATAAAAGGCCTCATAGTCATGCATACATCACGTAAAAATATAACAAAAGAGAGAGCCATTGTTTTTGACCCATGTACATGCTCCTATAAAATCTATTCGACCCTCTTTTGATTTTCACATTCATGTTTGAGTATTGTCAAATGGAGCTAAGATAGCCACGTGAAGTCATGTAGTAAATCATGTTATTATTGAATGTAATGGACATAAAATTTGACCCATGCAAGAATTCTGTTTTGAACCTATATCTCGATCATGTTTACCTTCTGTTTTGAAAACTCTCTCAACACCATGACCATTCGATCACATGCATGTTATTAAGTAGAAACCTGCTAAAAATGGAAAGCCGTCTAAAATGAGTAATTCGACTTTAATAAGCCTTATCAAATTCATATAGGTTCCGGACGGCGGGATTGATTCATCGTATGACCTTACTTTCCTATTTTGCTTGCTTCAATTGAGGTACAGATATTCTATCCCTCTTCAGTAGGGATTTCTCATGACTTTTCGATCCTTGACTTTACTTCACTTATGATATTCCTTTGCTATGATTTCCTTATGCTATGATCCTTTTGATATGATTCCGACATAATCCTTTGATATGATTCTGTTTGCTATGATATTCGTTTGTTATAATTATGAACTTCTGATTAGGAACCTTATGATTATGAACAATATGATTATAAACCTCTGATTATGAACTTATGTTATGGAAATCTGATATGAACCTTATGATATGATTATGCTTTGACCCTTCAGTTTGATACCCGACCCAAATATGTGTTCCTAGTCATGAAGGTAACATGACCGTGTCATTGATGCACCAATGGCATGACTCCAGTGTGTACGAGTGATGTTGCACACCGTCCCCATTATGTTATATGATTATGAGCTCACTATATGTATATGATTTGGCCACTATGTTTCCGGGGGGCGTATGGATGGATCCTAGATATGTTATGATATGATATGCTATGATATGATTTGATATGATATGATATGATTTATATGGTGAATGATGTCGTGTGCAATACGCGTCTTCACATTCCGGGAGCTAGCTACTCCATTTGTTACTGAGGTCCCCCCTCCTATTATGTATGGTATTCCGAGGTCACCCCTCCGAATACAATGGTTACTTATGATATGATATGATATGATATGTTCCGGGCTCGTGGTAGATTTCTGACAACCCTTAAACTTTTGATATACCTATATATTGTACCTTCTGTATTCCCCAACGCACCATATGCTACGTTAATTGTTCATTACTCAGTACCCTTATATGACTCACTCTACTACCAAGATATATATATTCCATTGCTTTGATATGTTACTGATTTGCACGGGAAACCAATAATAGAGAATTTGTGTAGTATGTTGGGTAACTCAAATGTGTTAGGTTTGAGCACCGAGATCGTTCCGAACGAGGGTTGAATGGAATTTCCAACTCACGTCGCGAATATCAGGATTTGAATAAGATAAGGGGATAATATGATGTTTTCTAAACTACGGGATAAGGAAAGTAAATGGAACTAAAATCTATGGGGAAAACCTAAGAATTATTGCAAACTACGCAATTCTACACTAAAACGCAAAAACGGGATTAAAACGAAACGCGAATAAAATGCAATTACGTCTATTCTATATCCTAAAAATAACCTAAAATTACTTTTATACTAAAAATGATATTTGAAAACTAATTATGAATTAAAACTATTTTTTAGGAATTTTCTTGAATTTATTAGAATTAAAAACTAATTATTAACTTTTAAAACTAGTTTAAAATACTAAAAATAAAGGGGAAAATATGAATCTATTTTTATAAAATCTAAAATATCCTAAGAGACTTATCAAAACTATTTTTATATTTTTCGGATTATTATTCTATTTTCTACAAATTTAAAACTATTTAAACCTAATTTAAATTGTGAAAAATACCAGATAAAAGGGGAAAAATAGGGAAACATATTTTTTATGCTTTTTATATTTTTCTTAAACTGGGGAAATTGAAAAATTATTTTTTGGAACTTTTTCTTAATTATTTGCAATAAAAGCTATTTAAAAAGGATTAAAAACTATTTTAAATTGAGAAAAATAGTAAACAATGACTAAAAATTATGAAAAACTCAGGAAAATTCTAAAATGTTATTCTAAATCTATGAAAAATAAGAAAACATAGGCTTATGTGAGAGAAAAGAGAGCTGATGTGTAACAGATTACCAAATAAGCACTTTAGAATAAGCAAATAAGCACTATAATGCACCAACTGATTATAAAAGGTAGATTATACTATAACTACTCTAACTTAACTAATGCAAGCTAATCCTAACACCTAATAAGCAATCTACAACTGATTTAGGCTAACTGCTTATCTAGCAAAACTTCTACCTCACCCCACTGTTTAAGCTATTGCAACTGCTTATCAGAAGAGCTAATGTGAAAACCAATTATGCAGTCCTCAAGACCACCAACCAGAGATTCTAAATCTAAAAATTCAGCTAATAAGGACTTATAATGAAGAAGTTACAGATCAACAATTAACTGGCTAAATGGAGTACTAGGACCTGATGCAGCAACTATAATGGACAGAAAGGCAATTGCAGGCTTGATAAGCTAAGCGAAATAAGCTTCTAAATGAAATCTAAGTTCAAATCTTAAAAGCTAGAAATACCAACTACTCTGCTGAATAAGAATCAAACCATATCAACAAGTGGTTAATCCAATAACTTGCTATGAACAGGCTCTCTAGAGGGACAGATTTGCAGTAGCACAGTAGATTTATTGGCAAAAAAAAGGAAAGAGCAGGCTAAAATTTAAGCAGCTAAAAAGCACTAAGAGGATTCTAAGGGAAAAACAAAATGAGTCTACATAAGTGTCTACCTAAATAAGCACAAATAGCACATTAACACCAATAACATCAGCAGATAACTATACTAACCAAAAGAGCAGGACAGAATCTGATTTGGACTTGAAAATGCATTTAAAGCTAAAACAACTGGAAACTTGGATTGCAATTGATGAAACTCTATAAATTAAACTTGTCTGACTACAATTTAATTCACCAAACTCATTTTAACTTGAAAATCAGGAGTAATCCAAACACTCCTTAAAAACACTAAATTCAATGAAACCTTTTAAAAAACTTGATGAATTAAGACCAGAGCTGAATTTAAGACTCTAAACACATATTAAAGAACACTTATAACAACTTAAAGCTGAAATCAACCTAAAACTGACTTGACTTCTGATTTTGACAAATGTTGACTTAATTCGACTTTTTGGAAAAAATACGATTAAGAAAGAACTTGAACAATTATGGGTTCACACAAGCTTATACAAGCTTATGTGAGCTTAAAATAATAGAGATTAACGCTTGAAACAGATTTTAGATTAAATGAACAATAACTCAAATTACGAGGAATTTTAAGAAAAATAAAATTGCATTAATTAAAAACTGAGTTTACGATACAAGTGATAACTGATTAACTAAGGAAAACAATTAACATGACAAGTAACTAAATGGCCAAACCTTCTCTAAGACATAAGAAATTGGACGATTTGTTAGGAATTAGAAATTCCCGGTATTAAAGAGTCGGTCACCTCAAGTATATGTAATCGTTAGAAAGCTCGTAGTCGTAGTTCTTTTAAGTTAAGTAGTAATTTAGTTAAGTAACACCGTGGAGGACGGACGGGTCTTTACCCACTGTATGCCTGATCCACAGCCCAAAGTGTGGCGAGTTATGTAAGACTATAAATACTCTCTACCTTCCAAGGTAGAGAGTTGGAGCTCATAATAATATCTTTCACTTTCTCTCACTAAGTTCCCTAAACCTCTAACTTTCTCTCTCTAGAATTCCATCTTATTCGCCACCTTGTGTTATGGTTTGATGTGTATGTGAAAAGTTATATCTTACAATTGGTATCAAGAGCCATGGTTAGATCATATCTTGCACATCTTTGGATTTATAGTGGTTTTTAGGTGGTTTTTGAGTTTGAAAAAGTTTAGTGGTTTTTGCATCATTTGGTTGATTTCTTGTGTTAAAGTTTGAATTTTGTTGGTACTTTTATGTTTAGAATCATCAAAAGTGTTTAGGTTTTCATTTGGTAAGCTTGAATCATCTTGGTTGGGTTGTTTTTGGATTGAAAAGTGAAGGTTATTTGGTTTTTCAACCTGGCGAATTAGCTCTCGGACTTGTTTTCTTGGTAGCGACTTACAGTTATAAAATCTAGCGAGTTAGAGCTAGCGAGTTACAGTACAAGTAGTGGAATCTCCACTACGGTTAGCGACTTGTGGTAGCGAATTAGTCTGTAGCGAGTTGCTCTTTAGCGACTTGCATATCTAGCGAATTGTGTAGCGAATTACTGCACAAATTTGGCTAGCGACTTAGTCTGTAGCGAGTTACTACTTAGCGAATTGCTCTTCTGTTGGCGACTTGGGATTCTAGCGACTTAGACGTGTAGCGAGTTAAGGGTTAGCGACTTAGTGCACTAATTTCTAGCGACTTAGTGCATTATTTGGTAGCGAGTTAGCATCTTATCATCTAGCAACTTGAGTGATTGTTTACGGTTTTCTCTTGATTTAGTAAAATCCCGTGAAAGAATCTATTTCCCGGTTTAATCATAGAGTCATAAAATCCCGTATAATCTGTTAACATGTCTACCAACATTCCCACTGTTCCCACTGTCATCTCCACTGTTGCCGAGGATGTTCAAGCAGCTGGCTCAGATACTCGTCCACCAATGCTTGACAGAACTGACTACGATTCTTGGGCTCAACGAATCAGATTGTATTGCCTTGGAAAGGAAAATGGTGTCAACATTCTCAAATCCATTGATGAAGGACCATATCGGGTTGAGACGACTAGAGACATACTTGATACTAATGAAGATGGTACTCCTGTCTACGGAATGGACAGACCTACGATGTACAATGAGCTTGATAATGAGGAGAAAAAGAGATTCGATGCAGATATCAGGGCTTCAAACATTGTTCTTCAAGGTCTTCCTAAAGACATCTACAAGCTGATCAATCATAACACTGATGCAAAGGCTGTTTGGGATAACGTTAAGATGCTTCTCTCAGGTTCAGAATTAACTATGGAAGACAGGGAATCCCAACTCTATGATGAATTTGAGCACTTCAAGATGAAACCAGATGAGAGTGTCTATGAGTACTATGTGAGATTTCATAAGTTAGTGAATGACATGAGGAACATCAAGATGACTATGCCTAACATTCAGTTGAACTCAAAGTTTGTGAACAACATGAATCCCGAATGGCACAAGTTTGTCACATCTGTGAAACTCACTAAAGGATTGAAGCATACAAACTATGAGCAACTCTATGCCTTCCTCCTTCAGAATGAGAGACATGCTATGTTTGAAAAATTGATTCTCAATCAGTTCAAAACTAACCCAAGAGAGACAAGCTCATCTAATGATTCAACTGCCTTCTACTCAAACATTGG
Organism: Chrysanthemum seticuspe; assembly: GCA_019973895.1. Classification (NCBI taxonomy): domain Eukaryota; kingdom Viridiplantae; phylum Streptophyta; class Magnoliopsida; order Asterales; family Asteraceae; genus Chrysanthemum; species Chrysanthemum seticuspe. The sequence goes on from BPTQ01000009.1 coordinate 154,450,383, forward strand.
AATCACAACCAAAGCATCACAAGTCATTCCCTTGGGTAATGGTAATCACAAACTCATCCCTGATCCTCAGTTCAAACAAGCTGATGCTGATGCACGCGTGGATAACATCGTTAATCAACTAGCTCTACTCATTAGTCAAAACATGAACTCTCTCCCACAAACCAACAACAACCTACGAACTGCATCTAACCCACATAATCAAGCCACTGTTAAAGATGGAAGGATCGTGGTGCAACCAGTTCAGGAAAGACAGTATGATCAGGGGAGAGGTGGAGCTGGGAGAGGTTATGTTGGAAACCAGAATCGAGGAAGAAATGGTAACCAAGGTCATGCTAAGCCAATCAAATGCTTTAACTGTGGTGGTGAGGGACACTTTGCAAGGAACTGCACATCTCCAAAGCGTCCACAAAATGCCGAATACTTCAGAGATAAGATGCTGCTGGCTCAAGCTCAGGACAATGGTGCTACTTTGAATGAAGAGGAACTGCTGTTTCTTGCTGAAGGCAATGCCAAGACCTATGATGCAGATGTAGATGAGCAGCCCATTCAGGAGATAGGTCACAATCATCAAAATGCCTTTCAAGTCGGTGACTGTGATGCATACGATTATGATGTAGATGATGGACCTACTGCACACACAATCTTTATGGCTAGCATCTCTCCAATGGCTTCTTCCAAGATCTCTTCTTCACCACAAGCTGGCCCATCCAGGGACAAACTCATTTCTGAGGTATTAAAGCTATATGATGATGCTGATGTGCAACAGATGCATGACAAAGTACAACCAACCGAAACTTTTGAATCAAATATTGAAAATACGGGTAATATCAATATTGTCCCATATGATCAATATTTGAAACAAAGTGAAAGTGAAGTTGTACCTAGTGATGCATCTTCTGCAGTCAACAATGACTATGTTTTTGATGAATTCACTGCATGTGCTCCTGATTATTCCATTATCTCTGAACTAAATGCATATAAGGAACGTGTTGCCATTTATGAACAACGTGCAAAATTTGAGTTGACCACTCGTGAGCAGGAAATGGATGACCAAGTACGTACAGTAATTAGAAAAAGTAATTTTAGAGAAGAAGTATTGAAACAAGAATTAAATTCTTTGCAAGAAAAACTTTCTAAAACAGCTAAGCAAAAACAAGAACTTCAAGAAAACGTGAAAATGCTTAAGCAAGAATTTAATGCAAAAGAATCAAAGCTCTTGAGAGATTTTTCTAATCTGAAAACTTTGAAAAACAAACTTGAAAACAAGTTGTACATACAAGGAAACACCATTCAGACTGCTCACATGGTCACCAAACATCGAGTATTAAGCGATAAGCATAGCATTCCCCTTGTTGAGGAACCAAATCCTGAGGTAATCAAAAAGGCTAGAAATACTCAAAAGGTGATTTATGATGGTAATGAAATTCTTAAGCCTAGGCAGAAACCTAGTTGCGTTGAGTGCACGGAGGAAGATAAGAAATCAGATGAAGTCACTAGGGAAAGGATGAACAAAAAACTAGATGACCCCAAATGCAAAGAGAAGAACATAAATATCACTCCTCATGATTATAAGAAGGAAAACTGGATTGCATTAAACAAGTTTAAGCCTCAGACTTTGTTGACTCCCGAACAAGTCTTCTGGAAAATGGATTTAGATAAGCAGAAAGCCGAAAATATTGTAAAAACAAATCCTCCCCTTTGGAAAATGCCTAAAGCTACTGTGTATCCTCCTAACACACCAATGCATCTTGTTCCTAGAACAATTGCCACTAAAAGCAATATCTTAATTAGCCAATACGTTATTTTTCAACTATTTGTTGATTTTGAGAAAACTTGCAAGAAAAGGATCACACCCACTGGCATAACTGAAGGAGAAAGGGGTTTTGAACAAATGAAAGAATGTTATTTAACTGAGGTCATGCCCTTCTTTAAACTTTTAAAGGATCACTTTGAGAGTCTTAAAAAGGGGATAGAAACAGACATTAAGGGGATGGAAAAGGAATTTGATGCAATAATAGTTGAAATTAGTGATTATGAGCGTGCATTAAAATATAATGAGATCGAGAGGAAGAACCTGCATACATTGAATGAGAATCTTATTACTGAATGTGTTGCTCAAGATGTCTTTTTTACTGCTTCAAATTGCTCTATTAATGCTTCCAAATTTCATGAACTATCTGTGGCCCTGAAAGTCTCCCATGATCGTGTCATTGAGCTTGAAAAAACTAATTCTAAACTTAATGAGAAAATTGAACTGGATGATCATGACAATTTGGTTAAACATTTTTCTAAACTAGAAGTTGAGTATTTTAATCTACAACTAAAATATCAACATCTCAAAGAAAATGTCAAAACTTCAAATTTCAAGACATCTTCAGATGTTCCAGAGTTTGATGCAGTTTTTCAAATAAACAAACGAGATGAACAGATTCATGCTCAGTGTAACACGATCAGAAAGTTGAAAGTCCAAATCTCTCAATTAAAGGGTCAAACGAACAATATGACAGGTTCCCAAATGCCTCCTTCTTTAGATTCTCAGAATTCTCAAACGTTTCATCTTCAAAACCTAGTAAATGCTTTACAAAAGGAAAACGAAAGTTTCCTTGAAGAGAATGAAAAGGTTAAACGTCATTTCAATGAGTTGTTTGAATCAATTAAAGTCACTCGTAACAAAAACAACGAACAAATAACTTCATTGCAAAAGGAAATTGAGAATCTGAAGAATCAGGTAAAAGGGAAAATGCCAATGATCAATGCGGAGAATGTTGTATCTAAGGTTCCCTCTGGTAATAAATCTACTTTATCTGTGACATATGTCCCCCCTCACCTAAGGAACAACAAACTTGCCATTCAAACATATTTCTCATCCCTTAAGGATTGCTTAGAATGCCTGCGTGAGATTGTTGAAGAGGATAAGCTAGAGAAACCTCATGATAATGCAATTGGACATGCATGCTTATATGCCAAACGATCTCAAGAAATCTTAGAATGTTTGATCACTATATGCCCAAAGACATTAGGTGAGAGAGTTAACCCCTTGATTCCATGCTCAATGCCTAAGGCCAAACATGACATGCACTCGATTCCCAATAGTTTGAATGTGAGGAGTAGTGCACCAGTGAGTAGTTCAGATTTTAGATCTGTCAATACTAGGAAAGTGAACTCAAATGTGCCTTCTAGGAGTACTAATCTCAGTACCTCTAATGTTAAGAAAGTGAACCTGAGTGCACCTGCATGTAGTTCAGATCCCAGCACATCTAAACAGGTGGTGCAAAGAGTAGTAAAACAAACTAATGTTCCCATTCCCTCTACAGGAGTAATCAGTGACATTAAAGGGAGCAGGTCAAAGTCTCAAGACAATACAAGGAATGATAGGACCTCTCAAGCTAAGAATGTGCACTGGAAGAGAGTAGAAGAACAATCTAGGAACCTTAAGTTTGAATCGAATAAAACGAATCGTGTTGATTCTAGTATTAGCCATAGGCGTACTGTGATTAATTCGAATTCTGATGCTATTTGCAAACCTTGTACTGATGATTGCTTGAATTCTGTTTCTAATCATGAATGTGATGTTAATGTTTTGCCTAATGATGTTAATTGTCCAGTTAATGTTGTTAATGCTAAAATTCATGCTAAAAAGGCTAAAAGGCAAAAGCGAAAGAGAGTTAGAAAACAATGGAAACCCACAGGAAGAACATTCAGCAGAATAGGCTTTTATTGGATACCTGTTGGTCATAAGACTAATCAGATAATGCCCACTAGAAAATGGATGCCTACTGGTAGAACTATTCCCTTAAGAAGTGGTCACACTGTAAATAGGGCTAATACAGACACTAGTATTGCATCTATTCACAATGATTCCATTCCTTCACTGTCTGATATGAATGCTTCTATTTCTGATGTGGGTGGTCCAACTGTTGCTACTAACCAAATGGAACCCATTCTTGCATGGGGATCCCAAATATCCAGTTATCCATTCTTGTCTGTGTTCAACTGCAGATCGTTCAAATCGTTCTGTGGTACCTGGACTCAGGCTGTTCCAAGCATATGACTGGAGACCGGTCAAGGCTCATGAACTTCGTGAGCAAATTCATCGGGACTGTTAGATTTGGTAATGATCATTTCGGTGCTATTATGGGTTATGGAGATTATGTTGTTGGTGATAGTGTCATCTCCAGAGTGTATTATGTGGAAGGTTTAGGTCATAATCTGTTCTCTGTTGGTCAATTCTGTGATTCTGATCTAGAAGTGGCCTTCAGAAAACATACCTGCTTTGTTAGAGATCTTAATGGTAAGGAACTGTTGAAAGGAACTCGTGGCTCAAACCTTTACACTATCTCTATCGATGACATGATGAGAGCTTCACCAATATGCTTGTTATCAAAGGCTTCAAAAACAAAGTCATGGTTATGGCATCGTCGTCTCAATCACTTGAACTTCGGCACAATCAACGATCTTTCCAGAAAGGACTTAGTTGTAGGTTTACCTAGACTAAAGTATGAAAAGGATCATCTTTGTTCAGCATGTCAATTGGGAAAAAGCAAGAAGTATGCCCATAAACCCAAACCTACTAACTCTGTCACAGAAGTTCTTCATATGATTCATATGGATTTATGTGGACCAATGAGGGTGCAGAATATCTTTGGGAAGAAATATGTGTTAGTTGTGGTTGATGATTATTCTAGATTCACTTGGGTCAAGTTCTTAAGGACAAAGGATGAAACTCCTGATATCATCATCAAACTCATCAAACAGCTGCAGGTTAGACTAAACAAAACTGTCAGAATTATCAGAACAGACAATGGAACTGAGTTTGTCAACAAACAACTTAGTGAATTCTATGAAAGCGTTGGAATCAGCCATCAAAGAAGTGTTCCACGAACCCCTCAACAGAACGGTGTAGTTGAAAGACGAAATCGTACTCTTGTTGAAGCTGCTAGAACAATGCTGATCTACTCAAAGGTTCCAATGTTTCTCTGGGCTGAAGCAATTGCCACTGCATGCTACACACAAAATCGCTCCCTGATTCACACCACTCATGGAAAAACTCCATACGAACTTGTCCACAACAGGAAACCTAATCTATCTTTCCTTCGTGTGTTTGGTGCATTGTGCTATCCAACTAATGAGGGTCAAGACTTGGGTAAACTTAGAGCTAAAGCTGACATTGGAATATTTGTAGGATATGCACCCAACAAAAAGGGATACCGAATCTACAACAAAAGAACCCGAAATATCATGGAAACAATTCACGTTACGTTTGATGAGCTGACCGGTCAAATGGCTCCTGGACACTCCAGCTCAGGACCCGCACTTCAAAACAGTCCTATTGGTTCATCTCTTGTTCCAAACTCCTCTCAAGAAACTCCATATGTACCTCCATCTGAAGATGATGTAAAGAAACTGTTTGATCCCATGTTTGATGAACTGTATGAGTCTACTACTAATGAGGTGCTGATCCCTACAACAGAGGATGCTCATATTCCAGTGAATGAAGTCAATTCATCAGTCTCTATATCTGTAAGTCAAGAAGCACCTGCTGCTGATCCTTCAGTCTCATCAACAAATCATCTCTCTTCAAATGTACATCATGGAAATGTTTCTGGCACCAATGATGAAGTTAATCCCTTTGCAACTCCTGAAGATGCTCCATTTGAAAACATATTCGCTTCTCCTGTATCATCATCAGAACCATCTTCTTCAGGAGACATCGACTCAGCTACTTCAGTTCCTCAACAAATGCCACATGAACACCTCAGAAAATGGACTCACGATCATCCATTAGACAACATCATTGGAAATCCCTCTCGTCCTGTATCAACCCGGAAGCAACTCGCAACCGATGCCTTATGGTGCTTCTTCAACTCCGTACTATCTAAGATCGAACCAAAAGACGTTAAAACTGCCATGAATGAAGATAGCTGGTTCAATGCTATGCAAGATGAAATTCATGAGTTTGATCGTCTGGATGTATGGGAGTTAGTACCTGCTCCAGACTGTGCTATGATTATAGCTCTAAAATGGATCTTCAAAGTAAAACTTGATGAGCATGGTGATGTGTTGAAAAACAAGGCTCGATTGGTTGCTAAAGGATATCGTCAAGAGGAGGGTATAGACTTTGAAGAATCATTTGCTCCAGTTGCTCGAATCGAGGCAATCAGAATCTTTTTGGCTAATGCTGCAAGCAAGAACATGGTGGTATATCAGATGGATGTAAAGACGGCATTTCTGAACGGAGATCTTAAAGAAGTCGTCTACGTCAGCCAACCTGAAGGATTTGTAAATCAAGAGCATCCTACTCATGTTTATCGTTTGAAGAAGGCTCTTTACGGTTTAAAGCAAGCTCCAAGGGCTTGGTATGATACACTCTCAAAGTTTCTTCTTTCAACCGGATTCAGCAAAGGAGCAGTTGATCCTACATTGTTCACCAGGAAGTCAGGCAAACATTTAACTCATGTTCAAATTTATGTTGATGATATTATTTTTGCCTCGACTGACCCAATGGAATGTGATCGTTTTTCTAATGAAATGAGTTCAAAGTTTCAAATGTCAATGATGGGACAAATGTCATTTTTCCTGGGATTACAAATTTCACAAAGTCCCGGAGGCATTTTCATAAATCAATCTAAATATGCAACAGAGATTTTAAAGAAATTTGGATTTGATTCAAGTGACCCTGTTGACACCCCCATGATTGACCGAACCAAACTAGATGAGGACCTCTCAGGGATCATGATTGACCAAACGAAATATAGGAGTATGATTGGATCCCTGATGTATCTCACTGCTAGTAGACCAGACATTTTGTTCTCTGTGTGCATGTGTGCTAGATACCAGGCTAAGCCTACTAAAAAGCACCTTGAAGCAGTTAAACGGGTCTTTCGGTATCTCCAAGGAACCATCAATATGGGACTATGGTACCCGAAGGACACCGGTATGTCACTAACGGCCTATGCAGATGCTGATCATGCAGGTTGTCAAGATACACGTCGAAGTACGTCAGGAGGTGCTCAGTTTTTGGGTGATAAGCTTGTGAGCTGGTCTTCAAAGAAGCAAATGAGTACTTCTATTTCCTCTACAGAGGCTGAATACATAGCCATGTCATCTTGTTGTGCTCAAATCTTATGGATGAGATCTCAATTATCTGACTATGGCTTTGAATTCAACAAAATACCTCTGTACTGTGATAATAAAAGTGCTATTGCTCTCTCATGCAACAACGTTCAACACTCAAGAGCAAAGCATATCGACATTCGACATCATTTCATCAGGGAACAAGTGGAAAAAGGTGTGGTGGAACTATATTTTGTGAGGTCTGAATATCAGTTAGCAGACATCTTCACCAAAGCTCTTCCAAGAGAACGTTTTGAGTTTATTCTTCCACGTCTTGGTTTGAAAAGCCTTCAACCAGAAACTCTCAAACGTCTTCAGGAGGAAGACGAGGAGTAAAGGTCTATCTTCATCTATCTCATGTACATATATATTTGAAAAACAAAATACAAAAATATAAAACTTTCAAAATCCATAAAAAATTTAAAAAATTCGAAAATTCTTCAAAATTATTATTGTCATTTTTGTCATGTTTCTTCTGGTTCGATAATATCTACGGTCTTTGTGCTGTCATTCAAAGAATGACACGGGTCTTTAGATGTTGTTCGAATTCTTTAAAATATATATATATATTTTTGGGAGAAAGAGAAATGGTTTATTGTCATTTTCAGGCAATAACCCGCTTTTTAAAGAAAGAACAGAGCCATGTTTTACCATGTTTTCAAATTCCTATGCTCTGATTCTATAAACTCCTATCTGCTGAAAAACAAATGCTTTGCAAAATAACTCGGATTCTATTTTTGATAATCATCAGGACTTATATGTCAAAATCTCTATCTCTCAATCAACAACCTATGTCATTGATTGAGGGGGAGAATGATTTCAATTAAATTAAAAAGTTATTTGGCATTAAAATTGTTTTCAAAAGATATACATGCATGTTTTATAAATGGAGTTTAAAGTCTCAAAATCCGATCCGTATCAGTTAAAACACTTTCACAATCAAGTCACAATTCTCCTTAAAAGCTTTCAAAATCAATTTAAATCTATACGAGATCACAAATTACAAATGATTTGATAATTGTGATCGGGGGAGAATGTGTGATTTAAATTGGATTTAGACTGATAATTAGGTAAATGGTTATAATAGGATGTACATGCTATCCCGCCCACATGTGACAAACGATTTCAATTTTTCAATGCACATGTTGAGGGGGAGCATCTATCTTAAAACCTTTGATTTAAAACGTGATCATTTATCCCAATGTGCAGGTTCCCTCTAGTATGTGCAAAACTCTTTTCAAACCTCGAGGCACATATTGAGGGGGAGCAAATTTATGGAAACCTCATCCTTCCCGGAATTGCTATATCTACTTGATTTGTTGAGGGAAGTGATGTTGATATCTTTTAGAAAATGGTAATCAAAAGAAGTTAATTCTTTCTCCTGCCTCCGTGTGCAAAACATTTTCAATACTTGATGCTCATGTTGAGGGGGAGTTCTTGTTCTAAAAATATCAAAAACAATTCAGGTACAAAAAGCTTTGATAATATATCACAAGTATCTGAATTGATTTTCAAATGGTTTTCAATTGGATCCATTGGCAGATGAACAATACCAAATAGACCGACCAACTTTACTTCATGAACGGTGATATAAGGATGATAAGGTTAGGTATGTGTTCCCATGATCCGCCAGTACCGGAGGGATCTACCCAGGGACAATCCACTAGTTAGTGTAGAAGTCCTTAGGTATGATGATAAAAGGAGAAAAGTGAGATATGGGAAGAGTGCAGACTAAGACTGAGCTAGTACTGGAATAAACCCAACAAGGTAATAGCTATGAAGTCTCGGTAAGCACTGAAGGGGTTGAAGAATTAAAAAGAATTGAATGAAAATAGGGTGAAAACAAATAGCCCTCCATTAATTCAACCTTAGGGCAGAAACCGGGTTCACTTCATATGCTACTGATGGTAACATCGGTATTGAAGACAAGACGTCATGGACCCAGTGACGCACTGCACTTCAACTTTCCAAACCACTCAAGTTCCTCTTAAAAGGGCTTGTTTCATTCTCACGGGGAACCGACATTATCTATCGACTTTCTCTTAGAGATGGTTGATATTGAAGAAGGAGACCCTCTCCCTAGTCTCCGTTATAGGATCCAAATATGCACAAATTGAGTCTAGAGCCACGAGATCATCAATTAATCTCACTAGGACACTTTCAATGAAGACTCTCTGTTTTACACAATGTGGAAAGAGAGATTATATCTTGAGTCCTACGCATTATCCTTGTGGTATTGCCAGAACATCTGAGTGAAGTGTTTACACTTTCACAATGAAGATGGAAAGCCTTCTGGAGCCAACATCAAACAAGCTCCTGGTAGGTGGCATGTGAGATCTATTATATGGATCAACCATGTGACAACTGAACAGAAACAATGGGGCGATTCATTTTCTTGAATCAATCCTGGTTCAGGTTAGGGATTGACGGATACCTTTGAAAAACCGGTCTTTGTGCTTATAAACTCTTTTCTTTAGCACATCGGCCATGTACTCAGTCTTCAAACCAAAAGGTATTTTTATGATTGATAATTGATTTTCAATAAAACCTTCGTTGTATTGCAAAAACAATTTCTATTGAGCAATACACGATTGTTTTTCAAATCTCTTTTCATCAATCAGTGAACTTAAAAGTCGCTGGTTCACTCACTCCGTGTTGTCTTCTTTGAGACGTTCCGGTTTGAGAACAGCTAGAACAGCTGCGAAACCCTGTCAAGGAGATTCTTAGGAATCCTACCTGATCACAGGCAGTACTTGTACTGATCAACGGGGAACCGTGGGCCGTGTACCTCAATTCAACGAAAGTGATCAAAGACACTTTCGTGCGATTTGTTGCTAACTGTTGTATGCAGGTACGCCCGACGTTTGCAGCTGATCAGAATGAAGCGGTCAATCCACAGCCGCATGCTCACTTAACACATTCATCTCAAAAGAAATCATGATTAGTGCATCAATGACTCTGATATTTTCACTCCATGTTTCTGCTACGCTGCTGCCAATATCATGATTCAACAAATGCTTCCGCTACTCTGATGAGAAGATATCATGATCCAGAATGTGAGCATGTCGGTCCCAAAGTCACAACACCACAGTGGATGTCTCAGAGATTTTTGATTGTCGATGATCTCCAAAGATGGCTCAAACTCATCATCACGCGGATCAGAAAAAGACCTCCACTTGGAATAACCAAACATGCATTGTGAAGAATCATTGACTACGAGCTTAGGAGCAAAGGACTACATCAAGAATGCAAGATCAATTGTTAAATGTCATATCTATTTGTATTCAATGTAATTTTGGTATATTATTGAGGTGACCTCCCTTAGGGGGAGATTGTTAGGAATTAGAAATTCCCGGTATTAAAGAGTCGGTCACCTCAAGTATATGTAATCGTTAGAAAGCTCGTAGTCGTAGTTCTTTTAAGTTAAGTAGTAATTTAGTTAAGTAACACCGTGGAGGACGGACGGGTCTTTACCCACTGTATGCCTGATCCACAGCCCAAAGTGTGGCGAGTTATGTAAGACTATAAATACTCTCTACCTTCCAAGGTAGAGAGTTGGAGCTCATAATAATATCTTTCACTTTCTCTCACTAAGTTCCCTAAACCTCTAACTTTCTCTCTCTAGAATTCCATCTTATTCGCCACCTTGTGTTATGGTTTGATGTGTATGTGAAAAGTTATATCTTACACGATTTCAATGTGAGCCAAGAGGGTCTTTTTATAGCCATCAAGAGGTCTTGGGATCCCTTTCAGAAGATGCTAGAAGGCTATCCACAGCCACAAATCAATCCTGAGTCACTATAGCCAATCACAACCTTCCAATTCATCAAATGATGTGTTGCAGCCAATGGGAGAGCTCCATTTGTCCACGTGGCATTCTTATCTGACATGTCAGGGATGTCTAGAAGGTGGATAAGATTCTTAGTACGAGGTTTAAGGATTGGGTAAATATGGGTGGGTAATTGGTGGTAAACGGGTAAATGGGTGGTTTGGGGAAGAAGGGTTTAAGGCGCATTTGGATTGTTTATTATAATTCAATTTTGTTTGACCGGGGCTAAGTGTGGGTTGACCGGGTCTAAGTAACGGGTATTGGGTTGACCGGGGTTTATATTGGGCGGGTGAAGTGTACGCTGGATTGGACATGATCTAATAAGTGGTTGGATCTTGGGCTTTGAATTATTTTGGGCTTGGTTTGTATCAAAGGATATATTCATTTAAGGATCATTTATATAAACTTGTAACTCATAAGGACCAATGATGTAAATTCATATTTTTCGGGGACCAAGGTTGTAATTTCAGAAAATGTGAAGCTGTAAATGATAAAGTGGAGGGTAAATTGGGTAATTATGGAAAAGTGAAGGGTATTTTGTGACAATTTTCGAAAGTTGAGGGATTGAAAGTGTAATTTTTGGAAAGTGAAAGGGTGAATGTGTGAACTTGATAAAGTGAAGGACCAATAGTGAAAATTCTTCTATTATGCTCAGAAATCTTTATTTTGCACTTTGAAGGCTCAGAATCCCATAAACTGAATCCGGCATCGGCTTTTTGCAATCTTCTTTCTCTCGTGCCCGGTTTTTTTGGCAGATTTGGCTTCTTTTCGTGTGTTTTAACATATCCGTACCTGCACAAGCACAAACTCAAGAAAACCACAAATATTAGCAATAAACGGCTCTTTCTTGGTTATTTTGGGTCAGTTTTGATAATGAAAAGGTATGTGTTTTAGCACATACCAGTTACACTCTCATTTTGTTACTCCAGACTATCGTTCCATTCACGTACCGGGTTATTATATGTTTATTGGATTTGTTTATGCTATTTATGTTTTATGTTACTACTGATTTCTCTGCTACGATATGATTAATATATGGTTATCTGATTTACTTGTTGTCATAAGATGATATGTGATCTCACTGTTATGTGACCCTTCGATTTTCCTGGTGACCATGCTTGTGTGTAATAGATAGTTTTGTGTCTTTATCATGTGTACTTCGTTCAGTTAATATCGTGGAATACGACTATCCGATAGTATCCTTATCTGCTTGTTGTTGACCTGCCATGTTGCATTTCTGTTTATGCTACGGTTTGATTGGGTAAATGGTTCAACTTGTGACATCTGGTTTCTTAATTTGTTTAGTTTCCCTGCTATGCCTTTAATATATTTAATTATATCGTTTATACGGTATTTCTACTTATTACGTGTGACTGCCATGTGTTGACTGCCATGTGTTGACTGATGTTAGTACTTTCGCTGTTATGAAACTGGTTATGTTTTAAACTAAGGGTTTTGACCTGTGTGAATTGCCATGCTCACTTATTAATTAATTACTTTCGTTTTCCTGTAGATATCTGTTTGGCTTGTATGTCTTCTGATTTCCTGAATTGATTGTATGTCATATATGTTGTGTGGATGCGATGCCTGCTATGCTTGCTTATGTTTCAGTTCTTGTATGTCTTCTGATTTTCTGAATTGATTGTATGCCATATATATGTTGCGTGGATACGACGTCTGCTATGCTTATGTTTCAGTACTTGTATGCCTGGTTTGTATGTGCTTGTATATATGTCATCGATGCTTTGCTTTGCTTCGTTCTCCTTGTTATCTGTTCTGTTTGGATATCTGTATAATTGTCTTCTGCAGGATCCTCCTTGACTCATTGTTTCCTTTTCGTTGCGACCTTGTTATCAGATTCCTTATTTCATTTCGCATTTCTGATTTTATTTAGCTTTCGTTTTGTTATATCTGTTCACTGGGCTTTTTAAGCTCAGCCGCATTTCTTTTCCTGCGGCAGGTTTTAGGTTTGAAGATGGGCTTTGATGGGCTCTGATTTGGATTATCTGAGTGGACAACCCTAGTTACCTTATTATTTGGACTTACTTTGAAGAGTTTTTGTTTTGATATTTCATTTTCATTTTGGATATTGTATTTTCTTCGTCAGTCAATTGTTTATATGATTTGATACTTCATTTTTATGGTTTCCGTTTGAAAATATTTTATTTGTGTGTTCTGATATGACACTAGAATGTGACACTTCTACCCTTGTCGGGTTGGGGTGTTACAATTATGGTATCAGAGAAAAAGGTTTCGTCTTGTTGACCTTAGGATTGACCTGTGAGGAACTTGGGTAGACACTAGGCTTCCGTCTGTTCTGATCTCTTTCGATTCCTTTTGATTGTCGTTCAGATTTGACTTTGATATTCATTTGTCTTCACTGATTTCGCCTTCCTCTTTTCGTATCGAATTTTGTTATTTTGTCTTTGCACATCCGTTTGTCGATCGTTATGTGGAGACTACCGTGGAGCCGAAGAAGATGGTGCTGACCCTGCATTGCTGCAACAGTCCCTAAGCTGGAGAGGTTCGTGAAGCAGAAGCCATACCCTACTGCCATGCTGCTGGAGACATTAGGATGCTGCTGGAGGGAGCTGGACAGATCAACCAAAGACGCAAAAGACGGAGACAAGATTCAACCGGTGGCTGAGAAGGTTCATCTACTTCATATGATTTGGGCGCGACTTGTGTTACTCCGATTCGTTTGTCATGTGTTTTGAGGCGGTTTGATATCTTGCTATGTGATTTTGATCGACATTGCTTTTCTTTGATTCGTTTAGAACTTGGTTTGAATCGTGAAGTTTTACCATTTAGCATTTTGGTGATATCTCAGCTTTTCTTTTGGATCGTCAGTAATGAGTCATGAGGAATTGTCTTGTGCAAGTTGGTGGCCTTCTTTCGTTGTGATATGATAAGTTGTTTGATGTTGTTATGCTGTATATATGTGAACCTGGTCTGCTTTGGTAGGTTGCTTGATATCTGTATGTGATATGTTTTGTGTGATATTGGTTATGTGGTTTGTCATGACCCGGGACAGAATATGATGACAATAAGGACTTGTTATGTGATGCAAGTATTATGACGCTTGATCAACGTGTTAATACCGAGATCATATAATTTGAACTTATTGAAGTCATACGACGTGTTGGGAAATGCCTGGGGTGGTACGTGAATGGACTAGGGCCTATATCCGTTAATTGTTGACCCTCATGTTCGTTTGGAATTCTGTACCTCCTTGCGAAATTCTCACTGACATATGTTACATATAAGTTTTGTACGCTTTGGAACCAAAATCGTTATGATCTGTGTGAAACTATGGATTACTACGTCTGCCTTGCAGTTGTACGTCTCCGTGTACTTCTACGACTTCAATTTTCGAGGACGAAAATTTTCTTTTAGTGGGGAAGAGTTTTAAAACCCTAAAAAAATTTAACGCATGATGAAGACTATTTTACCCCTCACATTTAATATTTGTAAAATATGTATAATATGTCAAGCTCATTATATGTAATGCTACCCTAACTCGTAAATAACCAACTTGTACTAAAAATAAAATCGGCACACCTATTGAATATCACACGTTATATAATTGCATGGACTAAATCATATTGTATAATTACCAAAGACATTATATTATTGAGCCATCATATAATAATTGTGAAAGTAAAAAAAAATCTTGCTTTGAGACTTTTTTTGTAACCAACACATTTGTAAAATAGGAAGACTGAAATTGGTCATTAACTTCTTTCCTTCCCTACCCGGCCGAAATTAGCTCCCCCATTAACTCCCCTTTAATGTCTCATTTATCCCATTAACTCTCTCATTGGTAACTTACATCCACAATTCAAAAATCACCTAACAAACCCTAGCACCCTAAAAGTGACGCTTAACATTCTTCTTCTCTCTTCCATTCAATCCAAGGACAAGAAAACACAAAGGAGATTCGTAAGGTGTCTTGGAGAGGCTGTGGTCGTGATTTCTTGGTTTGAGGGATTGGTTTTTGATCGTGGGTTCTAAGCGAAGGCGTAAACTGTTTTAGGTCGGAGTTGTCATGTTTCCTTGGCTCTTGTTCTTCTCTCATTCGACACTTATCAAAGGTATTGTATCCATGACCACATTTCAATTCTTCCTCCTTGTTTTTCTTTGATTATGGTCGTATGAAATGACCTCCTTTCGAATGCGTGTTATACGTTAAATATCTCACATGACATGATAAGTAATCACATGAAGATAAAAGGCCTCATAGTCATGCATACATCACATAAAAATATAACAAAAGAGAGAGCCATTGTTTTTGACCCATGTACATGCTCCTATAAAATCTATTCGACATTCTTTTGATTTTCACATTCATGTTTGAGTATTGCCAAATGGAGCTAAGATAGCCACGTGAAGTCATGTAGTAAATCATGTTATTATTGAATGTAATGGACATAAAATTTGACCCATGCAAGAATTCTGTTTTGAGCCTATATCTCGATCTTGTTTACCTTCTGTTTTGAAAACTCTCTCAACACCATGACCATTCGATCACATGCATGTTATTAAGTAGAAACCTGCTAAAAATGGAAAGCCGTCTACAATGAGTAATTCGACTTTAATAAGCGTTATCAAATTCATATAGGTTCCTGACGGCGGGATTGATTCATCGTATGACCTTACTTATGAACTTATGTTATGAACCTTATGATTATGAACCTTACGATTATTAACCATCTGATTATGAACCTCTGATTATGAACTTATGTTATGGAAATCTGATATGAACCTTTGATATGAACCCTTATGATATGATTATGCTTTGACCCTTCAGTTTGATACCCGAGCCAAATATGTGTTCCTAGTCATGAAGGTAACATGACCGTGTCACTGATGCACCAATGGCATGACTCCAGTGTGTACGAGTGATGTTGCACACCGTCCCCATTATGTTATATGATTATGAGCTCACTATATGTATATGATTTGGCCACTATGTTTTCGGGGGGCGTATGGATGCATCCTAGATATGTTATGATCTGATATGCTATGATATGATTTGATATGATATGATATGATTTATATGGTGAATGATATCGTTTGCAATACGCGTCTTCACATTCCGGGAGCTAGCTACTCCATTTGTTACTGAGGTCTCCCCTCCTATTATGTATGGTATTCCGAGGTCACCTTTCCGAATACAATGGTTACTTATGATATGATATGATATGATATGTTCCGGGCTCGTGGTAGATTTCTGACAACCCTTACACTTTTGATATACCTATATTGTACCTTCTGTATTCCCCAACGCACCATATGCTACGTTAATTTTTCATTACTAAGTACCCTTATATGACTCACTCTACTACCAAGATATATATATTCCATTGCTTTGATCTGTTACACTCTCATTCTGTTACTCCAGACTATCGTTCCATTCACGTACCGGGTTATTATATGTTTATTGGATTTGTTTATGCTATTTATGTTTTATGTTACTACTGATTTCTCTGCTACGATATGATTAATATATGGTTATCTGATTTACTTGTTGTCATCTGATGATATGTGATCTCACTGTTATGTGACCCTCTGCTTTGCCTGGTGACCATGCTTGTGTGTAATAGATAGTTTTGTGTGTTTATCATGTGTACTTCGTTCAGTTAATTTCGTGGACTACGACTATCCGATAGTATCCTTATCTGCTTGTTGTTGACCTGCCATGTTGCATTTCTGTTTATGCTACGGTTTGATTGGGTAAATGGTTCAACTTGTGACATCTGGTTTGTTAATTTGTTTAGTTTCCCTGCTATGCCTGTAATATATTTAATTATATCGTTTATACTGTATTCCTACTTATTACGTGTGACTGCCATGTGTTGACTGCTGTTAGTACTTCCGCTGTTATGATACTGGTTATGTTTTAAACTAAGGGTTTTGACCTGTGTGAATTGCCATGCTCACTTATTAATTAGTTTCTTTCGTTTTCCTGTAGATATCTGTTTGGCTTGTATGTCTTCTGATTTCCTGAATTGATTGTATGTCATATATGTTGTGTGGATGCGATGCCTGCTATGCTTGCTTATGTTTCAGTTCTTGTATGTCTTCTGATTTTCTGAATTGATTGTATGCCATATATATGTTGCGTGGATACGACGTCTGCTATGCTTATGTTTCAGTACTTGTATGCCTGGTTTGTATGTGCTTGTATATATGTCATCGATGCTTTGCTTTGCTTCGTTCTCCTTGTTATCTGTTCTGTTTTGATATCTGTATAGTTGTCTTCTGCAGGATCCTCCTTGACTCATTGTTTCCTTTTCGTTGCGACCTTGTTATCAGCTTCCTTATTTCATTTCGCATTTCTGATTTTATTTAGCTTTCGTTTTGTTATATCTGTTCACTGGGCTTTTTAAGCTCAGCCACATTTCTTTTCCTGCGGCAGGTTTTAGGTTTGAAGATGGGCTTTGATGGGCTCTGAGTTGGATTATCTGAGTGGAAAACCCTAGTTACCTTATTATTTGGACTTACTTTGAAGAGTTTTGGTTTTGATATTTCATTTTCATTTTGGATATTGTATTTTCTTCGTCAGTCAATTGTTTATATGATTTGATACTTCATTTTTAAGGTTTCCGTTTGAAAATATTTTATTTGTATGTTCTGATATGACACCAGAATGTGACACTTCTACCCTTGTCGGTTGGGGTGTTACATGCTTAGGTCTTTTTGATGTTTTTTCAAAGTCTCATTTTCCTTAAGTAATTTAACCACATGAATTTCCAATTCATTATTTCTTGTTTTAATAGCATCAATGTCTTGTTTAGTCATGACTAAATTACTTTTCAAAGTCAGGACAGAAATATGTTTCTTCAGATTGTAAATGGTTGAGTCTTTGTCTTGAAGCTGATCTTTCAAAGTGTTAATTTCAAAAAGCTCACGGAATTCAGGAAGTTCTAGATTTTTAAATGTTTTGTTAAGTTGAAAACTTTCTTCTTTACTCTGTATCGTAATTTCAAGTGAAATGCAATGTTTTTCAAGATTTGAGAATTTGTTTGAAAGTTCATCAAAAACCTTTTTATCAACCATATCTTTTGCTTTAAAACACTTAATCTCAGACTCAGCCTCAGTTACAGGATATTTATCAAAGTCATGTTCAGCATCAAGATCAGCTTGTTTAAGTACTTTCGCAAATGCACTATGTTGAACAGTTAAGGGTACCTCATTACATGACACCTGTTTAATTTTTGGTCTGATATCTTCATCCACATCATGTGTAATAAGAGTCACTGGACCGCTGGCTGTGTCAAGCTTATCTATCTCTGTGTATTTAGTGTCAACTGATCCATCATCTGGTGCTTTACCTGACTCAACACTACAATCTTTTGATTGTGCCCGACATTCATTCCCATTTCTGATTACTGCATCAACTTCTTGTGTGTTAGGAGTAACTGAACAGCTGGTTACACCATTATTTGTTGTTTCTGTCATTCTGCATTCAACAACACCCGATTCTTCAACTGATACATTACCCAACTCATCACAACTATCTCTCAACTGCACGAGACTCTCATCCATTTTTTCATGTTTCTGAGTAACTTCCTCAATATACTTCTCCACATTATCCATGAGATGGATAAGTGTCTCTATGAACACGCTAATTCCCTTTCCAGTGTGTCTCTTGAATGATATTTCAGTTATGTCTTGATCATAATCAGATGTAAATTCCCCACTGATGAATGACTGAAATTGGTTGTGGATCACTTGAAGTGCAGCACTGGAACTATCTTTTTGAACCTTCTCTTTGTCAAGTTGTAGCTCCAATTGTTCTAAGTTTAACAACAAAGTTCCTATTAATGTAGATAAGTCCTGACGGAAGAGGGCAATACATGTTCGTTCCATTGTTATGTGTAGAAGTAACATGAGGTGAGAGTGAAGTTGTTGATCGGGTATAATGCAGCATTCCTTTTGCATGGCATTATTTAGCATTAGCATGTGCAATTCATTCTCATTGTACTCAGAACATGAAGATCTCACATCCTCATTGATTAATTTAAACATCTTTAATCGTTCAGTGTAGCATACATTATCATTGTTGTCCACATCATCGTACAATTTAACCACTTCTGAAATCACTGAATCAGGAGTGTTAGACATGATGTTGCTATGTACACGAGATTTTACAAGTCTGTGATTTAAACCGAGAAATTGAATCTTTCGCGGGATTTTACTAAAATCAAGACCAAACCGTAAGAGACTGAGAAATAGGATGTAATAAGGGAACTAGGAGATGATTTGGTGGTGAAAGATAAATATGGTGTTATGGTTGAGTTTGTGATATTCCCTAATTCTTTATATATACCCCATGTTCCGCGGATCAAACAGGGTTTTGTATGTTAGGTTTAGAGACAAATCGCAGGAATAGACAAATCTCAGTCCTTGATAAATCACTTTGATGACAAATCACTCTGATGACAAATCGCTTAAGGGACAAATCGCTTAAGTTGACAAATCGCTTAAGGGACAAGTCGCTTAAGGGACAAATCGCTTAAGTTGACAAATCGCTTAAGGGACAAATCGCTTAAGTTGACAAATCGCTTAAGTTGACAAATCGCTTAAGGGACAAATCGCTTCAGGGACAAATCGCTAGACAGAAAAGTATATCCACTACTTTGTCCTTTTTGTCGGTTTATCTCAATAGACAAGTCGCTAGAATTATGGGACAAATCGCTTAGAAGAAACAAAGGTACAAGACACAAATAGCTTCCAGGAAGCTTTCCAAAACACCACCTTTCAATCCAAAAACAACCTAACCACGCTGATTCAAGCCTTCCAAATCAAAACCTCAACACTTCTAATGATTCTAAACACAAAAGTACAATCAAAATCCAAACTTTAACACTAGAAATTATCCAAATGATGCAAACTACTCAAAACTCATTCAAACCCAAAAACCTTATGAAAACCACTAGAAATCCAAGAACGTGAAAGATGAGTGATCAAACCATGGCTCTTGATACTAATTGTTAGATATTGGTTTTCACAAACACACAAACAATCAATACTATGGGGCGTTCTCTATGATGAGTTTAGAGAGAGAAAGTGGAAGATGGGAGCCTTTCTAGAGAGAGAAAGTAAACAAAAGAAAGAAGGTTAGATTGAGTGAAAGGTCCAACCCTCTACCTTGGGAGGAAGAGGGTATTTATAGTTACATACTAAACGTCCTCCTTCGGAATGTGGATCAAGCATACAGTGGGTAAAGACCCGTCCGTCCTCCACGGTGTTACACTAAACTAAATAACTAACTAGAATAACTATTAAATAACGTAATGTCTATGAGCTAACATATGCTAGACTAGAGTTGGGGTGACCGACTCTTCAACATGGATTTTCTAAATCCAAACAGAAGTCATCGATGGGACGGCGTCACCTTAGAGTTGTGACGCCGTCGGTCTTTAGTTGAGACGTCGTCTTGATTCTAGATCTGGGCCGTCTAAGGTGAAAACTATGAATGACGCCCTCCATCTTTAAAGCGTGACGCCATCAGGTTATGAGACCATAATTTCCACTGAGCCGTCGTGTTGGAATCACTCCTAAACAGTATTTCAAGTATTTATATTTCATATGTAATAGGTAGCTTTATTCTGGCCTTTATGTTTGTTTAAGGTCCAGCTTATGTAGAAGGCCCATAAGCTGAGGCCCAAGCCCAATAAGGAATAGGGAAGGAGAGGGAGTGTTGCCCTAGCTCCTTGCCTATATAAACTATTGTAAACCCTCATTTGAGGGTTGGTTATTCAAGTTTTCTTTTCACATACTCTCTTTGCCTTAACCGTGTTTAGTATTACGTGTGTGTGTGTGTGATAACTTGTTCATCCGCCTTTATCTCTTCTCTATAAGCTTGTGTTGTAAAACTAGTGACCTAACAGTGGTATCAATCGCCAAATAGTTGGGTGTACACGTTTGTTTTTGAAGTTTTGATTTGGGTCTTACGCGTAAAGATAACACAATCTTTGGTTCGCTTAAAAACTGATTTTTTACACTTTTGAATCCAAGATTCTTGTACTTTCAACGTTATTAGGTGTTAAACTATTGGTTTTTGGCAAAAAGTTTGGAACT
Source organism: Chrysanthemum seticuspe (assembly GCA_019973895.1). Lineage (NCBI taxonomy): Eukaryota > Viridiplantae > Streptophyta > Magnoliopsida > Asterales > Asteraceae > Chrysanthemum > Chrysanthemum seticuspe. The sequence continues at coordinate 154,471,414 of BPTQ01000009.1, forward strand.
TTACGTGTTTTTCCTTGTTTTTAAGCTTGTTTTTGTACGCGTGTGTTATCCTACGCATAACCGTTTTAAGTGCTTTGGATCATCAAGTTTCACACTTTTGTGTTATTTTGGTGTTATTGAAGCTATTTCAACACACAAAAACTGGTTTAGAAACACATTTGGTTAGAATCACAGTTACGAGTAATCTTACGCGTAACAAAACCCTAAAATTACGCGTAAGACTTTCCTTGGTTTGATCTTCAGTTTTCTGGTTTATTCCGTGTTTTCTTACTTGGATAAGTCTGAAAATACGTCGACTTTGGATATCTTTTGCACTGTGAAGTGTAAAAGATCACTTGGGATAAAACCCTAATCTTACGCTTAAGCATAAAGCTTACGCGTAGAAAATCTTACGCTTAAGATTCATCTTACGCGTAGACTTAGTCCTACGCATAAGGTAATCCTACGCCTAACTTTCTACGCCTAACTTACTGTTTACGCGTAACTTTAGTCTTTTTTTCCTGCTTACGCGTAAGCTAAATCCTACGCATAACTATTCTTGTTACGCGTAACTTTTGGTGTTTTTACGCATAAGTGCTACTTGGTTCTTGTCATTTCTACGCCTAAGGATACTTCATCAACAAAGGTTCATTCGACTACAAAGATCCATTCTTACTACACAAGTTTATCATCATGTCTCAACCACCATACGTTCAACACCTCATACAACGACTAATTTAACAACAACTATTTACCGAACAACAACTAAGGTAACAACTACAACACCTCAATTAACAACAACAACTACTACTAATATTCACACTCCCTTCATCAATCTCATACCACCAACTCTGTACTACTATTTGAACACATCATTCTTACCTAGAAACATCAGCTTACTTGGAAACAACTACTTCATAGGAATCCGCATCTTTACTGTTCTTGGTTCATCGTGAATACGCATTTTTGTGGTTTTCAATGCGCATTGTTCTTATCAATACGCATCCTAAATCGAATGCGCATTCGTCCTTTTTTTCTGATTTCAATGCGCATTTGTCATTCAATCCGCATCTTTCAATCCGCATCCTAATGGAATACGCATCCTGATTCAGATGCGCATTCTACTTAGAATTCGCATTCTAAAAG